>CM053622.1:184672239-184683445 GCA_028646595.1 Phalanger gymnotis
TGCTAAAGGAGACCCCAAAAACACCGAAGAAAATAACACCTTAAAAAATAGACTAACCCAAATGTCAAAAGAGCTCCAAAAAGCCAATTAGGAGAAGAATGCCTTGAAAGGCAGAATTAGACAAATGGAAAAAGGAGGTCCAAAAGACCACTGAAGAAAATACCAACTTAAAAATTAGATTGCAGCAAGGGGAAGCTAGTGACTTGATGAGAAATCAAGATATTATAAAACAGAACCAAAAGAATGAAAACATAGAAGACAATGTGAAATATCTCATTGGAAAAACCACTGACCTGGAGAATAGATCCAGGAGAGAAAATTTAAAAATTATTGGACTACCTGGAAGCCATGATCAAAAAAAGAGCCTAGACATCATCTTTCAAGAAATTATCTAGGAAAACTGCCCTGATATTCTAGAACCACAGGGCAAAATAGAAATTGAAAGAATCCACTGATTGCCTCTTGAAAAGATACCAAAAAGAAAACTCCTAGGAATATTGCAGCCAAATTCCAAAGTCAAGGAGAAAATACTGCAAGCAGCCAGAAAGAAACAATTTGAGTATTGTGGAAATACAATCAGAATAACACAAGATCTAGCAGCTTCTACATTAAGGGATCAAAGGGCTTGGAATATGATATTCAGGAGGTCGAAGGAGCTAGGATCAAAACCAAGAATCACCTACCCAGCAAAACTGAGTATCATTCTCCAAGGCAAAATATGGATTTTCAATAAAATGGAGTATTTTCAAGCATTCTCAATGAAAACACCAGAATTGAATAGAAAATCTGACTTTCAAATACAAGGATCAAGAGAAGCATGAAAAGATAAACAAGAAAGAAAAATCATAAGGGACTTACTAAAGTTGAACTGTTTTGTTTGCATTCCTTCATGGAAGGATGATGTTTGTAATTCTTATAGACAGAGGGCACAGGGTAAGTTGAATATGAATGGATGATATCTTAAAAATAAAATTAAATTAAATTAGGACTCAGAGAGGAATATATCGAGAGAGGGAGAAAGGGAGAAACAGAACGGGGTAAATTATCTCACCTAAAAGTGGCAAGAAAAAGCAGTTCTGTAGGAAGAGAAGAGGGAGCAGGTGAGGGGGAATGAGTGAATCTTGCTCTCATCAGATTTGATTGAGCAGAGAATAACATACACACTCAACTGGATATCTTACCCCACGGGAAAGTAGGAGGAAGGGAATAAGAAAAGGGGGATGATAGAAGGGACGGCAGATTGGCAGAGGAGGTAATCAAAAGCAAACCCTTCTGAAAAGAGACAAAATTAAGGGAGAAAATTGAATAAAGAGGGACAGGATAGCACGGAGGGAAATATAGTTAGTCTTTCACAACACGACTATAATGGAAGGGTTTTGCATAAAGATACCTGTGTGGTGTATGTTGAATTGCTTGCCTTCTTAGGGATGGTGGGTGGGGAGGGAAGAGGAGAAAGAATTTGGAACTCAAAGTTCTAAAAGCAAATGCTCAAAAAAAAAAAAAAAGAAAAAAGTTGTTTTTGCGTGTAACTGGGAAACAAGATATACAGGCAATGGTGTATAGAAATCTATCTTGCCCTACAAGAAAGCAAGAGGGAAAGGGATGGGGGAAGGGAGTGGGATGACAGAAGGGAGGACTAACTGGGGAACAGGGCAACCAGAATATATGCCATCTTGGAGTGGGGGGAAGGCAGAAATGGGGAAAAATTCATAACTCAAAATCTTGTGGAAATCAATGTAGAAAACTAAAAATATTAAATAATAAAATAAGAATTTTTAAAAAAAAGATAGAAGGAAGGAAACTACATCTGGCTAAAAGGTACCAGAGACAATGAAGCAATCAAATTAGAAGAGCAAGGAATAATCTAGTTTTGAGATATATGGGGAGGGGAAGAAATTATAAACAAATAAGAAATATAGAGCATCATGAAATGTAGAGCAGATAATTTCATTACATTAATTTAAAAAGCTTTTGTACAAACACAACCGATGCAACCAAAAACAGAAGAAAAGAAGAAAGCTGGGTGACAGTCTATATAGCAAATCTTTGCTATATAGCAAGTCTTTGATAAAGGCCTTATTTCTCCAGATATACAGAGAACTGAGCCAAATTTATAAAAATACAAGCCACTCCCCAAATGATAAATGGTCAAAGAAATTGAACAGGCAGTTTTCAGATGAAGAAATAGAAGATATCTATAGGCATATAAAGAAATGCTCTAAATCACTTTTGATCAGAGAAATTCAAATTAAATAACTCTGAAATACTACCTCACATCAATCAAATTGATTAATGTGACAAAAAAAGGAAAATGATAAATGTTGGAGAGGACATGGGAAAATTATAACACAAATAGAGTGTTGGTAGAGTTGTAAACTGATCCACTAATTCTGGAGAACAATTTGGAACCATGCACAAAGGGCAACCAAGGTGTGCATACCCTTTGATCTAGCAATACCCCTATTAGGTCTGTATCCCCAAGAGATCATAAAAAAGGAAAAAGGACCTACATGTGCAAAAACATTTATAGCAGCCCTATTCATGGTGGCAAAATATTGGAAACTGAGGGGATGCTCATCAATTGGGGAATGGCTGAACAAACTGGTATATGAATGGAATGGAATGCTATTCTGCAATAAGAAATGAAGAACAGGCAGATTTCAGAAAAACCTGGAAAGACTTGTTTGAAGTACAAGCATGAAGTAATGCAAAGTGAAATGAGCAGAACCAAGAAAACATTGTATACAGCTCAGCCATATTGTGGGATGATCAACTATGAATTGCTCAGCTCTTCTCAGCAGCAAAATGATCCAAGACAAGTCCAACCCACTCATTAAGAAAAATGCTATCCATATCCAGGTAAAGAACTGATAGACTCTGAATGCCGATTGAAGCATGTTTTTTTGTTTACTTTATTCTTTCTGGTGTTTTTTTGTTCCGATTTGTTTCTACTTCCCCAACTATGACAACTATGGAAATATGGATAGCACATATATAAACTATAACAAACTGCCTACCATTTTCAGAAGAGGAGAGTGGAGGGATACAGGGAGAAAATTTTGGAAATCAAAATCTTGTAAAAATGAATGCTAAAATTTTTCTTAATACATAATTGGGAAAAAAATAAAATACTATTAAAAAATAAAACTAAACAAAAATAAAATAAAATAAAGCTCTGTATCACATATCTTTTATATGAGTCTAATAGCCAAGAAAACTAGCAGAAATATATTTGACCAAAAGCTGGTATCTAATTGATAAGGTTAAAGTATATGAATGATTATCCAAAGAATAATTACTATTAACTGCCATATGAAAGAATGCTCCAAATTTCTAATGATAAAAGAAATGCACATCAAAACCATCCTTGAGTCTTCACCTCACAAGCAGAAAATTGGCAACGATGGAAAAAGCAGGAGGGTTAGTCACAATATTGGAAGGGTTGTAAGGAAGGAAATCCTGATGGTAGAATTTTAAATTAGCCTATAAGAAATCAACATTCTCTTTGACCCAGAGACTCTACCGACAGATATATACTCACAAAGAGAACAACGACAAAAAGAATCCCATATAAACCAAGGTATTTATTGTAGGACTCACTGTGATGGCAAAGAACATGAAACAAAATAGATGTCCATTTATTAGGGAATGGCTAGTGGGATATTTTGTGCTATAAGAAATTTTATATGTATATGATAAATGCAGAGTAATGTGGAAACATATAAACTGATACAATTTGAAATCAGTAGAACCAGGTATAAATATAATGACTACAACAATTTTAAAAGAAAGCCAACAACAAAACAATTGAAACTTAATGCTGTGAAACTAATGATCAAGGTTGACCCAAAAGACTATTGATAGGAATACATCTCCTTCCATTTGTTTTTAGAGTTGAAAACCATGGATTTGGAACACTTCATATAATATCAGATTTTTTTTACTACATTGCTTAGCTTTCCTGAATTTTTTTTGTTTTTTTTCATTCTTTATTATAATGGATGACTCTTCTGGAAAGGCATGGGGAAGAGGATATAGTGGGAAATATAAGTCATGTGAAAACAAAGGATATCAATTTCTTAAAGAAAATAAAGAACATTTTAAATAGTTGAATTTTCTAAGGATGTCAACACATTTAATAAAAATTGAATTGAAAATCACTTTGTGCCACCTATTTAACCTGGGTTTCATTCCCTCAGGAAAACCATGATCTCTCTCACATACCTTATATATGGGCAGGGTAAGGCACTTAATTAGGTAAAAAGGTTTTCAAAATTAGGAAGTTTTAGGATTGAGTTCAATGTGGGTCTCACATTCCTCATGTGTTGTTTTCCTGCAGAAATCTCAGGATGCTACAATTGAATAACAGAGACCTTAACCCTTATAGTTCGGGGTTATAAATCTTCACAATACTTTCTCTGAGGTTAGTGTATGAGGAGACAAACTAAAGGAGGAAAAGGCTAGCTCTTCATAGAAGCTGTTATAGAGTGGTTCTAGGCTAATGGATTTTCAAACCAAAACTATAAAGATAAAAGAGAAGGAAAACAAGATAAGTAGACAATGAGAAAAAGAATGTATAATTATGGAGCATCTTAGTATTATAGAATCTCACTGCTAGAAGAGGACTCGGAGGTTGCGTAGATCAATCCACTACTAAATAATAATTTACTTTACAACGTTGGTAACATGTAGTCATCCATTCTTCATTTTAAAACCTCTCTGAAGAAGGGCCCACTCTCTGCTAATGCAGTCTTTATACCTTCACCATCTATATTTATTAGGAAGTTTGTCTTTTCATCACACAGAATTCTTTCTCTCTGTTGTTTCTACCCATTGATCCTGCTGCCTTTGTCGCCGGTCAACCAAAAAGAGTGTGTCATCAAAATAAGTGGCAAACATTTAAAGTCTGGATCCACAAGAAACATTTTGCAAAGACCCCTGCTTTTTCCCAGCCAGAACTCATAGCCTCTCTCCCGACCCCCAACCAATAATGCTTTTACTATTAGAAGCTCATCGGTGCATAGATTTAGAGCTGGAAAGAAATTTAGAGAGCACCCTACCAAACCTCCTTATTTTATGGGGGCATAACTGAGGTAGAAAGCAAGAAATGACTCTTCCAGGGTAGCAAATAACAGAGGTGGATTTTGAACCTCGGTCTTCTGATTCTCAGTCCAGAGCTCTTTCCACTATCCTAAGTGGAAGGAGTCCAACACCTTTATTTAACAAATGAGGAAATTTAGTCCCATAGAGGTGACTCATTAAAAAAAAAGGATTCAAGTGTAAAAACTATTCAAGTGATGATCAATTCCCTTTTATGCGAGTAGTAAATTTTAGAACCCAGTTTTGAACCCATGTATTTGAATACCCAATCTAATGGATTTTTTCATCAGAACATTTTTTTTTCACAATTTTTCTATCACCTGAATGAGGTTAGGAGCCTTTTCCTCCCAGACACAAACCCTGGAGGGGGCTTTGAAAATAGTAGCTGCTCTGCTATTGTGTCTCTTGGTAACAAGGGTTTGCAGCTTTTCTGGCTTAGAGGATAAATGTCTGAGTAGAAGCCAAACTAAACCTTTGAACTAGAGGGATAAAAACTAACCTATCTTATTTTCCACAGCCTTAATCACAACATAAATCTATTGAATGATTTCAAATCAGACATGGTAGCTTCCAGGAACAACAGATATGAAATATTTATAAAGGTTTTATTGACCCAGATGTCTACAAATAACCCATAATATTTGGTGTCTATGAACAACATGCAAGCATGAACATTGAATGTCTGACAATGCTATTATGAAGATATTCTCTCTCTCTCTCTCTCTCTCTCTCTCTCTCTCTCTCTCTCTCTCTCTTGTTCTCTTGTTCTCTCTCTCCCTGCTTCCCTCCCTCTCTCTCTCCTTCCTTTCTAAGTAAAAAGAAAAAAATGAATCCAATCCCCACTACCACACTTCCTCCACCAAGTCTTTATATACGCTACATGCTCTAGGAAACTTTACAAAAGAAAAAAATCCATTGACAGCAATCTCTTGTTTCTCTGGCTTTGTTATTTTCTCTCTAGTGATACCTTTTTATAAGACATACCCACAAGTCTTTACGGGAAGCTAGGTAGTAGAGAGTAGGGCACCAGCCCTGGAGACAGGAGGACCTGAATTCGAACCTGGCCTCAGACACTTGACATCCTTACTAGCTGTGTGACCTTGGGCAAATCACTTAACTTCAATTGCCCTGCATTCCCTCCTCCAAAAAAAAAGATGCAGAATAAGACTCACATTTTAAAAAAAGATGTACCCGAAGCATTCAACATCATCACAGGTGGCTCGCCCCTATATTCTGTCTTTGGAATCATTCACACTCTGAAGTTGCAAAGGTGTTCATTGTGATTTTCAAAAGAGAATAACTATATCACCTCATAAGAATGATTTGAATGGTTCTTCAATATATCAAGAAGGTTAAAACTAAAATAAGAATAGCTAGGGGCAAGTAGGTGGCACAGCAAATAGAGTGCCTCTGCTGGAGTGAGGAAGATTCATCTTCTGAGTTCAAATCCATCCTCAGACAATTATTGGCTTTGTGAGTCTAGGCAAGTCACTTAACCCTGTGCGCCTCAGTTTCCTCATCTATAAAATGAGCTGGAGAAGGAAATAGAAAACTACTCTAGTATCTCTGCCCAGAAAACCTCAAATGGGAGTCACAGAGAACTGGACACAACTGAAGATAACTGAACAACAACAGTAGCTAACATTTATAAAGGGCTTACTATGTACCAGGAACTATGCTAAGTACTTTACAATTATTACCTCATTTGATCTCACATTATCCCCATTTTACAGAAAAGGAACCTGTGGTAGGGGTTAAGTGATGTGCCCAGAATTACATAGCTGGTATCTAAGGCAGGATTTGAACTCATCTTCCTGTCTTCAAGCCCAGTGAAATGACAAAGCAAACCACAGCTCATTTGAAAGGAAATTTTACATGCCCTGAAAATGAAAGCATTGGCCTTCACCACACTCTATCTTTACATTTGATTGATATTTATCTTTCATGTACAAGTCTCCATATGTTCCACTTTCATTTAGGAAACAATTGGGGAGTTCTTCTGAAGTTAATTTAATGCCTAAGAATTCCCAAAGGCTTTGCCCAAAGACCTAGGAATCTGTTTGATAAAGTGACTGCCTTAAATTTCAAAGGTGTTAAGCTCAGCACCCAGACTGGTGCTCTACTTTCCTGAGGAAAAAAAAATTCTTACTTTTTCTTTTAATAATTATGTGCACAGAAATACAGTTAAAGGTACTAGCAAACTTACACTACTGACTTTCTAACATTGGGACTATATAACAATATTGTATGTGTAGTGTCACCCACAATTAAAGAGATACCCTTGATAGTTAGCCAAACAATTTCAAAAGTTCCTCTAGTACTTTCGGTGAGCTTTCAGATGATGATATAGGTGAGAGATGCAAGGGTGACCAAGCATAAAGGAACACTGCTGAAGGGAGTGCACATGTCACTGAGGTGAAAGATCCAATGAAGTATAGAAGTGTCACTTCAAGAATAGACCTTCCCATTCCATACCATCTCTATGCAAATGACTCACATCTGTATATCCAGCCCTAATCTCTCCCCTGAGCTTCAGTCTCACATCATTAGTTGCCTATTGGATATTTCAAAATGTGTATCTCAGAGATATCTCAAACTCAGTATGCATAAAAAGAACTCATTAGCTCTTCCTCAAAACCTACTCCTCTTCCACACTTTCCCAGTTTGCCAAAGATAATTTCACTATTATCTTCAATTCTTCACTCTCTCTCAGTTTACACATCCAATCAGCAAATTTTACCATTTCTGTGTCTATACATCTTTTTATATCTGACCCCTTCTCTCTACTAGCATTTAACACCTTAGGTCAGGCCTTCCTTCCTCATATAGATTATTATCCTGTGCAAAGATATGAAGACAAAAGATGAAATATCATGTATATAGAAAACCAAATAAGACTATTGGGTCAGAACACAGTATGTAGAAGGTAGTGATGTGAAACGAAACTGGAGAAATGGGCTGAACTCAGATTGTATAGGGCTTTAAATTCCAAACAGAAATGTAATAGAGATCTTCTGAAGCTTCTTAAGCAAGGGAATGACATGGTAAGAGCTGAGCTTTAAGAATATCAATTTGGCAGCTATATGGATGATAGAGAAAGACTATTTGTATGATTTTGTGAAAGTCACTGAACCTATATGTATCTATGTACCTTTCTTTCCTCAACCGTAAAATTAAAGAGTTACATTATTGCATTTCTAAGGTTCCTTCCAACTCTATATCCATGATCCTATGTATCTCTTTTTTAAAAATATTATTTATTTATTTATTTTGATTTTAGAGGGGGGAAGGCAGGGCAATTGGGGTAAAGTGACTTGCCCAAAGTCACACAGCTTGTAAGTGTGTCAAGTGTCTGAGGTCGAATTTGAACTCAGGTCCTCCTGACTCCAGGGCCAGTGCTCTACTCACTGCACCTAGCTGCCCCCTATGTATCTCTCCTAAATGCAGAGGTGTACTGGCAAGTGTTTGACAACCGGTTCTCAGAAGAAAAAAAAATATATGTATTATATATATATATTATATATACATGCATATGTGTATATATACATGTATGTATGTATTTATGTATACATATATATGTGCATGTGTATGTGTGCATATCTATACATACATATGGGTACATGTGTACGTGATGTACTTTCAAGTTTAATCTGCATATTAACATTTTTCTCTGTCACTTTCATAAGTCTTGACAATCAAAAACAACAACAACAAATTGAGCCCTGGTTTGTAGCATTTGCTAGTTTCCATGATGCAAATGCTTACACTGACAATTTGACAATAGGATCTCATGAAGCGGTTTGAACTGGCTCTAGTGCTATCCTAACTATATGTGTATACAGACACTGTTACAATCTCAGAATAGTTTTTTCTACTTGGCCTTAAGAAAATAGATTAGATCTTCAAGAGACAATAAGTCACCCTTCTGTGTGAGTATGTTGGAAAATACTCTGGAAAACTTCTCAATGATAAAAATACTGTGATCCATTTATACACCATTTTTTAAAATTTCATTTTAAAATGAAAACATTAAAGCACTGGATCCTAAAATAACTTTGCTTATCATGTCTATCAGAACCTTTCTGGAGAATAAATAGAGCCTGACCTGATAGTACATGCCTATATTGGCTTCTACTGGGAAGATTTTAGGGCAATGAGGTGGTGCAGTGGATAGAGACCCAGTTCTGGAGTCAGGAAAACCTGAGTTCAAATCTGACCACAGACACTTACTGGCTGTGTGACCCTGGGCAATCCACTTAATCCTGTTTGCCTCAGCTTCCTCATCTGTAAAATTAGCTGGAAAAAGAAATAGCAAACCACTCCAGTATCTTTGCAAAGAAAACCCCAAAAGGGGTTATGAAGAGTCAGACACAACTGAAATAACTGAACAACAGCTGAAGCGATTGAGGCAGGTGAATCACTTGAGCTCAGGAGTTCTGAAGTGCAGTCAGACTAAAACCAATCGAGGGTCTACAACCAGTCTGACATGAATATGGTGAGCCCCCAGGAGCAGGTGGGAACAAACCGTTCAATGTCAGAAGTGGAGCATGTCAAATTTTCCATGCTGATTAGCAGTGGGATAGGCTCATTGAGTAGTCTGCATTTCCAGCCTGGACATGATAGAGATATCAGTCTCATTTTTAAAAAATGAGAAGTAAATCAATAAGTAAAAAGATTAATAAACAAAGCAAGTCATTACATGAATAGCATAATATTAGGATTACAAGGAAGATCTCTTATCCTACAACATCCATTCACAAGGAAGAATGTCATTTCATTTGAAATTCTAGCACTAGAGTTAACTCCTTAGGCTTTAAATGACATTCAGTCAAGAATTTTTGGTTAAGATACAAAAACCTCTAGGAAGCACACCACCTAAAGTCTTATAAGCTAATAATATCATAAGAAATGTGTTATTAGAAACCTTCCAAAAGCAACTAACTACCTAAAAGTCTCCTGGGATGCCAGGAACACCAGAAGGAACAAGAGATGTCTTAAAATCCAAGACATTGGTCTATGTCTCTATAGACAGAAGCTATGCTTGTAGTTTAAATATAGATGTAATTTTAATACCTTACCCTCATGTAAATTATATGACTTTATAGAGCCACAATAGAGTCCTTTCTAAAAAGATTAAAAATATAATGAAGATTTATGCATGATTCCTATATGGAATAAGGAAGATTAATGCGTCTTTACTCTCTATTCTGTAAAGATTAAAATTGCTTTATGCTTACAATATCCCTTAAATACAAACACGTTAACATAGCAGAGAAACTCAAACCTGCTTGCTATAAAAGCAGATTACACCTTGTTCCTGAATCTCTAGATAGGGCAGAAGAGTATTTATTATTAATAAAATGTAGTAAACCACTGGTTCAAACAAAGAAGCCAAAAGAACAACAAACATGTAGCAAATGATTCCTGACAAAAGAGACAAAGCCATAATTAACTGCTTCCCTCCAACTAGCTACAATTAACAGGAGCAGCACTAATGATTATAAGTCAGGCTGGTGAGCTTTTGTTGTGACATTTCAGTGTGTACACAAAAGCTTCACAGAAGAAAGCATCTTTAGCGTGAATTTCCTCCACCTGCCCATCACCACATCCTTAACTGTCACCCGTTGTCAATGCTCACGGGAAGAGCTTCCTGGCAGCAGGGCTCGGCTTCTCAATAATGCATCAAAGCTGGCTTCTTCGTTTGCCAACTTTATTATTCTTCCATGTCAACAATCGAGCCTTGATTTTCATATTAATTTGGAATTTCCATAGTCATGTTGAGTTGCAAGGAGGGGAAAGAGTCAAGAGCCCAAAGAGATTCAGAAAATGTCATGTGGGAAAAATCGTTTGGGTACAACAAGCAAACAAAGGACTGCAGCAGAATTTGCAGGTATAAAGAAAGATACTCATTACCCCCTGACATGAGGACTTATGTATTTCCCGCTTGTGCAACCAGTGCAGTCCACAGGGACCCCTCATCTGTCAGTTGGCTTTGCCACTGTGTTTGTCATGGCTTTGTAGGAGAGTCTATAATGTGGAAACAACACAGGAAATATCAGATGGATGAAAATAATAGCCTTCTGAAATAACTCTAATAAAAACAAAC
>CM053622.1:184683945-184718585 GCA_028646595.1 Phalanger gymnotis
GTGCGCTGGGCTCTGCTTAGCTCAGCTCCGCTCCCCTCAGCTGGGAGCTGGGAGTTCCGTGCGGGACAGACCTTACCCCGAGACCATCCAGGCTGTCCTGGGCTGTAGACCTGCTTCTCTCTGCTACTTTGCGGGTTCTGCAGTTCTAGAATTGGTTCAGAGCCATTTTTTATAGGTTTTTGGAGGGACTTGGTGGGGAGCTCACACCAGTTACTGCTTTCCAGTCGCCATCTTGGCTCTGCCCCCCTCCAAACATCTTTTAAGTGAATTTAAAACAATAAATTCATCATTATAAGATTTAACTATGAGACAGTATGGTATAGTGGGTAGAGACCTGGCTGCAGATGTAGGAAGACCAAGGCACAGGTCCTACCTCTGACATATTACAAGTTGTGTGACCCTAAGCAAATTTCCTAACTGTACAGTGCTCTAGGCAAAGAAGAAGTTCTACAACAAGAGATTCCTACACTGATTAAATCTTTCAGTCTGTCTTCCTATCCCATGGTACATCACTACTAGACTTCTACCTAGAGAGGATATAAAATCCTGCTTTCAACAGAGGAAACTTAGACCAAATTCCAACTTGTGCTAGAAAGAGTGTTAAGGGAATTCAATAAGCATTTGTTAAGCACGTATTTTAATGCTAGGAATAGTGCTAGGGCCTGTAGATAAAAATAAAAAAACCAAAAAGCCTCATCCCTCAAGGAGTTTATTCTACAGGGAACATGCAACATGTACTCAAATCAGGAAGAGCAAAGTATATAAAAATATAATGAAATTCGGCCCCTAGCAATTGAGACAATAATGGAAGGCTTCACATAGGAGATGACATGAGCTGAGCCTAGAAAAGAGCAAGGAGAAGTGAGGAGGAAAAGGATACCATAAACCAATTTCATCATAGTTTTCAAAATAACGACCTCTATACATGGCTAGTTGTATCTTTTCAGAAAAGATAGAGATTAACTCATGAATATGTCAGATAAGGTCAGTGTGTCAGGTTATTTTGTTGGAGTGGGGTATTTGGGGTTTCTTTGTTTTTTTGCATAATTGTTTGTTACAAGGGATGATTCACTCTAGAGGAGAAGTATTTCCAAAAATGTTAGTGATGTAATAACAAAAAGTATCAGTAAAATATTTGTAAATAAAAGAAATAAATTTGAAGGCAAAAAATCAGAGAAATTATTCAAAGCAAGAGCTAATTTGAGGTTCCCCAGAATTATTTTCTTCTCCATTGTACCTGTGCTCTGTCCACCCCTATGTCCTGATTATACAGTACCTAGGAAAGAGGAAAGCATCCTGGGTGTTCAAAAATAAAAATACAAAGTAAGTAATCGCTCATGCTTATGTAGGACCATAGATTTAGAACTGGCAGGTACCTTACAGGCCATCTAGTCCAAGCCCCTCATTTTAAAGGTAAAGAAACTTAGTCATTAAGAGGTTAAGTTAGTTGCCCATTGTCACACATGTAGTAAGTGGCAGAGTGAGGATGTGAAATTAAGTCATCCTGACTCTAGGTCCAGAACTCTAGTCTGCAAAGGTGGCTCTTCATATATATATTAGAGTTTCCAGAGTGTTTTACTCACAACCCTGTGAAGCTGGTATTGCAGGTATCACTAATAAGAACATTTAAATCTCACCTGGTCCTTTTTCCCTGCCCTTTCCTACTTTGTCATACCTCTGATACATTATTCTTCTCCAAATACTCTGAGCTCCAGACAGACTGGTCTATTAGCTGTTCCTCACAGACACTGAGTCCTCTCTTGTCTCAATGTCTTTGCCCCCTTGATCCCCCATGTCTAGGATACATTCTCTCTTTAATTGCACCTCTTGGAATCCCTAGTTATTTTGCATCCTCAGTTCAAAGGCCATTTTCTACATAGAGACTTTCCTGCTTCCCAGCCTGTTAGGGCATATTCCCCCAAACCAATTTGATTTATTTAGTATTTATAAGCTCTGAAGATCTTTATCCCAAATTCTACTTTCACTAGAAAATCAGGTTTCTAGAGGAATGCTATCTTTAGACTTCAGGGGTCTGTTCATAAAATCCCATTATCGTTGGCAAGTTGGCTTCCCCAAACAAAGCAATCATTCCCTCTGTCCAGGGTTCTAAGACTACCCTAAGAGAAGGTTGTTCTTTCTAATGTCATTGATTCAAGTTCCTACTCCAGTATGATTTCTCCAACATCAATTTCCAGTTACAGGTAGTATCTCTCTTATTTCACAGACTGACCCACTGACCACAGACCCATGATCATTTTTATCAATGAACATCAATTAGATTTTATAAAGGTATATTTAATGATAAGACGTAGTAAGAACCATAGGTACAAAAAATTCTCTTGAATCAAGAACTCACTGTCCCCTATGTGGGCCTCAGTCCCAAGGAAGAATGAGTTCAAATTTAATATGTCTGCTATAAATAAGTCTATCTACTAAGTTCACTTCTGAGTGTGGCATAGTTGATGGATGAAGTCACTCTAGCAAATGATCTCAGTTGCTAGGTCTGATCTACTTCTGGGATAGGTCCCATAAGCCACTTCTCACTGGGCTCAGCTGCCAGCAGAGTCTGATACACACTCTAATTCCTATGCCTGTGGTGATTTTCACTTCTAGCCTTTCAAACATCATAGTCACAACTGAGTTTATTCCATTTCTAATACTCTTTTACCAAAGAATGGTAAAGAACAAATTCAATTAGACAAAGAAACAGAGATGCCATGTTCATAGCCACATGTCAGTCTGGGTGTGGAGAGAGATGTCTGGTGGCTGGCAGCCACTGCCACCACCGCTAGGACATCTCTCCTCACTTAAAAGTTTATAGAAGTTATTGCCTTGTTCAGCAGCCAATCCAAAAGCTATTTAGGTCCTATATGGTAAGCAGATGGGAAACAGTCATGGACTACCTATACATGCTCTAAAGCCCACAGAAGGGCTTCTACCAGGTAAAGCATAGTCTACATACTAATTAGGGCAGGCTTTCATTGATCAATCCCATGTTAAATGTATGTATGTATGTATGCATGTATGGTTGTTGTTGTGGTGGTTGTGGTTGTTTAGTCATTTCAATAGTGTCCTTATCTTTATGACTCCATTTGAGATTTTATCGTCAAAGATACTAGAGTAGTTTGCCATTTTCTTCTCTACCTCATTGTTCAAATGAGGAACTAAAGCACATAGAGCACAAGTGACTTGCCCAGGGTCACACAGCTAGTATGTGTCTGAGGCTGAATTTGAACGCAAAAAAAGAGTCTTCCTGATTCTAAACTACATGGTCTATCCACTGCACCACCTAGCTGCCCTAATACATATTATATACATAACAAGTTGTCATATCTGTTAGAATGAAAGCTCCTTGAGGGAAAAGATTGCCTGACTATTGACTGTATGTCACCAGCACTTAGCAGAGTACCTGAGATATAGTAGACCATTGCATTGGACCTAAAGTCAGAAAGACCTGAGCTCAAGTTCAGCCTCAGACATTTAATGTGTGACCCTAGACAGGTCATTTAACTTCAGTCTATTTCAATTTCTTCAACTGAGAAATGGGAATAATAATAGCACCTTCCTTTGAGAATTTTTGTGAGATAAAATGAAATAAATGCCTATTTATTGATTCCATATTACAGATGGAGAAAATGAAACCCAGAGTGGTAAAAATGAGTTGCCAAAGTTTACACAGCTGGTAAGTGTCAGAATAGGGTCCCATACCTACATCAAGTCAACCAATTTTTTTTAGATCTTAATATGTGCCAGGCACTGTGTTGAGTTCTGGGAATACAAATAGAAAAGAAAGCAAACCCTGCCCTGAAGGAGCTTACATCCTAACGTAGGGGAGAGTAAACATATGAAAGGAACCAGAAATAGTGGGAGAGGTACCCTAGTGGAGGTATCATACACAGCACCAGAGCAGAATGAAGAAGTGAAATGGGCTTCCTAAACTTTCTTAACATGGAATTCCTAGAGGAATTGACAAATCAGAGAAAGGGCCCACAAAGATAAAGGGATCCTCTAGCGTAAGAAGACAATTGGAGCATGGCGGCAGAAAAAAATCTGGAGAACAAGAAAGGGGGTCTGAGGAGGAATAAAGAGAATAAAGGATCAAATCCCATGACTCTTCCATTGTACCACACTATCCTGGTTTTGCTCTAACTACTCCATTTCTGTTTTAGCAGTCTCCCTACCCCCAAACTTCACTGGTTCCATGATGTTGCTGCCTACCTACAGAACTCTGACATCCTAAATAGTTCTATAATTTGACCTTTCCCTTCCCTGACCTCTCTTCAGAATTTAATTATTCTACTTCCCATCCCTTGAGGACCCAACTACTGTAGCTACTGTAGCTAATCATACATAGCATGTAAGTAGCTAGTTCCTTGTTCTTCCCACCTCTTAAGGCCAGTCCCGAAGGTCTTTTGTGAGGGCTCAATAGATATTACACATTTTAAGGTCATCTGAAATTCCCAAAAATAAACCTATGAATGTCTGATAAAAATAACATCAGGCTGGGGAACTGGCTGATAAAGGATTATGTTAACATTGCCATCATAATGTTATAATATAATGACAATATTTTATAGTATATAACTTCAGTGCCTTAACATTATTGATTCTTTTTTAATCCTTTAATTCTTTTTATCCATAACTTCAATTTCAGGACATTCAAACAACTTTCAAATATATCACACCAATTATTTCCATCTCTTGCAATTCCTTTTTTTAAAGTTTGCCACTAATATCTTCCTTAACCTGCTCCTCCCTACTTCCATCCAGGTGAAAGCCCGATACCATAATATACGTATGTGTGTGCACCAACATACAAATGTGTATAAATATACCTATGGGTGTGTATAGATGTATGTATCTGAAGTCAGAATATCTGGGTCCAAACCCTGCTTCTACCACTTATTTTGGTTGTATACAACTCTTCATAACCCCATTTGGGGTTTTTCTTGGCAAAAATACTGAAACGGTTTGCCATTTCCTTATCCAGTTCGTTTTACACATGAGGAAACTGAGGCAAATAGGTTTAAGTGACTTGCCTGGAGTCACATAGCTAGTAAAAGTCAGTGGTCACATTTGAACTTGGTTCTCTACAACTCCAGGCCCAGCTCTCTATCCACTGTGCCACCTAGCTGCCGCTACCACTCACTATCTACATAAATTTGAGTAAGCCATTTAACTTCTCTGGCTTTGTTTTCAAATGTGTAACATGAGTGGGTTGGCTCAGATGTACTCTAAGTTCCCTTCCAAATCTAGTGATATAATCCTACAATCTTGCCCTCCTCAAATTTCTCTCAGTCTTTTGCCTAAAACTCTATTTTGGACTCACCTCATCCTCCTAATTATCATAGCTATTAGTACCTTTTTCTTCTCTCCTGCTTCCCCTAATTTAAATTGTAAGCACCCTGAAAGCAACATATGGGTCATATCTATCTTTTTTATTTCCAGTGTCTGGAACAGTGCCTTGCACAAAAGCAATACTAAATAAATGTCTGTTGAATTAAAGGGAATTTCAGAGCTGGCAAGGCAGCGTTGGTTAAAGGTAAAAAGGCATTTTCCAGTTTGCAGGCATGATCTGTCAACCCTAAAGTCCAAAACTTAAAGTTTCTTGTCCTCAGTAAGTGTTATAAATGTCTAAAAGTTGCCCCAAATTCCTAAAATTAAAATTACAGAGGAAGAAAATCAATATGACACATTTTCTTATACTTTAAGACTATGGACCACTGGGAATAGGTTAGATAAAGATATTGAGGTTCTGCAAGGTATGTGGAGGTGTATTTAAAAAGTAGACTTCTGTTCAAAAAAAAAACAATACTACCAATGGAGCTATCTTATACAATAACTGAAATTTCAAAAGACCTGGCAGACAGCTGTTGGAATGGAAAAGAAACGAGGAGAGTCCTACTGTAAAAGAATAGAATAGATTTGTTAAATGAACATTGATATATAGATACACTCTTTAATATCTAATAGAAAAATATAACTAAATGAAAAATTATATTACCTGTGATTTAAATACTGTTTTTCTATTGTAAGCTCTACTTTAAAAGCACAGGATACATTTGTTATGTGAGCATTGACATATACACATACAGCATTTTTAATCATTTTATTTTTCCCTAATTACATGTCAAAACCATTCTTAACATTTGTTTTTTGTGGAGTTTTTTTCTGTTCCAAATTCTATCCCTCCTTCCCTCCCACCTTGAGACAGCAAGGAATCTGAAATAGGTTACACAAGTACAATCATGTAAAATATTTCCATATTAATCATTTTCTACTTGGAGACAGAAGAAAAGAGAAGAAAGAAAGAGAGGGAAGAAAGAAAAAAGAGAGAAAGAAGGAAGGAAGGAAGGAAGGAAGGAAGGAAGGAAGGAAGGAAGGAAGGAAGGAAGGAAGGAAAGGAAGGAAAGGAAGGAAAGGAAGGAAAGGAAGGAAAGGAAGGAAAGGAAGGAAAGGAAGAAAGAAAGAAAGAAAGAAAGAAAGAAAGAAAGAAAGAAAGAAAGAAAGAAAGAAAGGGAAGGAAGGAAGGAAGGAAGGGAGGAAGGGAGGAAGGGAGGAAGGGAGGAAGGAAGGAAGGAAGGAAGGAAGGAAGGAAGGAAGGAAGGAAGGAAGGAAGGAAGGAAGGAAGGAAGGAAGGAAAGAAGGAAGGAAGGAAGGAGGGAGGGAGGAAACAAAATAGTATGTTTCAATTTGTCTTCAGACAATATCAGGTGGTGTTCTTTTTTTCCTCTGGAGGTGGACAACATATGTCATCTTAAGCCCTTTGGGATTGTCATGGATCGATGCATTGTAAAGAATATCTATGCCATTCGCAATTCTTCAACATACAATATTGCTGCTACTGTGTACAATGTTCTGGTTCTGATCACTTCACTCTGCATAAGTTCGTGTAAGTTTTTCCAGGTTTTTCTGAAATCATCCTGCTTGTCATTTCTTATACCACAATAATACTTCATCACAATCATATATCATGACTTGTTCAGACATTCCCCAATTGATGAGCTGTAATGGCAACCCAAATGGGACTTTTTGTTGTGTTTTGTTTTGGAGTGCTTCTCAGCACTAAGGCAATCAATGCCTTCGATTGAGTCTTGCCTTTGTTTTTAGGAAGGCCCACACGCTTTTGCTAATTAGGTCATGAGAGGTATGAAGCCCTCTGACCCTAAAGTATATATGTATGTGTGTGTACATATATATATATATATATATATATATATGTACACACACACACACACACACACACACACACTCTGAGGTTAACATTATTTTGAGGCTCACTCACTGGAAGAGTGTCCTATGATTTGACCAGATGAGACTCTGGGTAGCCTTTGGAGTACCTGGCTTTGGCAAACCTAAATGTTGGTGCTTCTCTATCTGGTAACTATGTATGTAATGTCTTCTTGGACAGACAGCTAGAAGCCTGTCTGGCATTTGTGTTATTTTGCTCTCTTTATGTAATTTCTACTTGTAATTTTTGTTTGTGTTTTCTCTGAAGTTCAGGGTGCTGACTTTTTTCCCCTGCACTAAGTGAATGATATATGTATGTTTAATTAATGACATTGTAAATCCGTTAAAGTTGCTTTCCTTAGAAAAGCAGATCAAAGAATCTGTGCTAGCAGCCCCACTGTGTACTGGTGTTATTGGTCTTACACAGCCAGAGTAACTACAACTAACACTGTTAGTTGTTAATAGGCATACCCTCAACTTCCAATACTTAGCCACCACAAAAAGGGGTGCTAAAATATCTTTGCACAACGAGGTGCTTTTTCTTTTTTTTATTTCTTTAGAATATGAAACTAGTAGTGGTATTGCTACATCAAAGGGTATGGACATTTTTATAGCCCTTTGGGTATAGTTTTAAATTACTCTCCAGAATGATTGAATCAGTTCACAACTCCACCAACAACACATTAGTGTCTCAGTATTCCCACATCCCTTCCAACATTTATCATTTTGCTTTTTAGTCATATTAGCCAATCTGATAGGTGTGGGGTGGGTAGTTCAGATTTGTTTTAATTTGCATTTTTTTTCTAATAGATAATGATTTAGAGCTTTTCCCCAGATGACTATAGATGTCTTTAATTTTTTTTCTGAAAACTGCCTATTCATATCCTTTGACGATTTATCAATTGGAGAATGACTTGTATTCTTATAAATTTGAATCTGTTCTCTATGTAGTTGAGAAATGAGTCTTTATCAGAGATATTTGAGGCAGATTCTTTATCCAATTTTCTGCTTTCCTTCTAATTTTGGTTGCATGGTTTTGTTTAGGTAAAAACTTTTTGATTTTATATAATCAAAATTATCTATTTTACATTTTGTAATACTCCTTATTTCTGGTTTGGTGCTAAATTCTTCCCTTATCCATAAATCTAACAAGGTAAATTATTCCATGTTCTCCTAATGTGCACCATTTATGTGTAACTCATGTATCTATTTTGACCTCATTGGTATATTTTGTGAGAGGTTCATGCCATACTGCTTTCCAATTTTCCCAGCAATTTTTGTCAAATATAGAGATTTTTTCCCAAAATCTTGGATCTTCGGGTTTACTGTACTCTAGATTACTATAGTCTGCTCATTTCATTCTTCATTATTTCATGCAAATCTACCATTTTTTTCTAAAATCAATTATAACGCATGTTCCATCACAACCATATACCACACTTTTTCAGCCATTCCCCTATTGAAGTTTTTTTAAGCAGGTATCGCAATCATGATCTCAGAAAGGCAAAAACAATAATGGACTTGATAAAAAGAGATAAACAGAGAAACTACATTAGTTGGTTGGTTAGTTGATTGTTGTCCTCCATTCTCAAAGAGAACCAAGGTGGCATCACTATGCTGGGAGCAAGATACAGTACATCCAACTGTGGTTGATCAGAACAATATAAGCTCAGAAAGCTCTGCTACAGGTCTGGCACAAAGAGGCCATATGAACATTTCAAGTGGAGATGTCTCTAAATTTGTTTATCTTACATTTCTTTTGAGCTACTGCAATTCTGTTTTGCTCATGGAACACATCTCCTTTGATGAGGGCACATCAAACTGGGTGGTCCTATGCCAGTGTCTCCCATGTCTCACTTTGATTCCAAAGTCCCTCAGAGAGACCTGGAATGTGTTCTTGTATCACTTCTTCAGACTTCCATGTGAGTTCTTGCCTTCTGTGAGTTCTCCATAAAATAGTCTTTTAAGTAAACATACCTTTGGCATTTGAACAATGCAACCAGCCCATCAGAGTTATGCTCTTTGCAGTAGAGTTTGAATGCTTGGCAGTTCAGCTCAAGAAAGGACATCAGTGTCTGGTACCTTATCATGTCAAGTGATCTTCAGAATCTTCCTAAGCCAAACGAACAGAGGCAATTCAATTTCTTGGCATGGCACTAGTATACCGTCCAGGTTTAACAGGCATACAACAATAAAATCTGCACAATTCTGTAGACCTTCAGTTTAATAGGCAGTCTAATACCGCTTCTCTCCCATACTTTCCTTCAGAGCCTCACAAACACTCTGCCAATATGTGCATCAGCCTTGTCATCTATGTGTACATTCCTGGAAAGTAAGTGAACTTACCCACAACATTCAAAGTTTCTCCATTTGCTGTAACATCCATGTATGGATAATGTGGTGCTGACTGGTGAAGAAACAACACTATTGACAGTGAATTTGTATCAACATTCATAGCATATAAATACTTAAAAGAAAAGTTAAATCAGTTACAGGTAGAAATAGACAGTAAAACTATAATAATGGAAGGAATAATATATCCTTTTTAGATTTATAAAAATCTAACAAAAATAGTATGGAGAAGCTAAGGTCCTGAAGAAAATTTTAGAAGAGTTGGATATAATACATTTCTAGTGATTACTAAATGGTATTTTAAAATTATTTATTTCTCAATTATGCATAATATCTTTACCAAAAGTAGCCATGTATAGGGACATAAAATCCTCACAAATAAATGCAGAAAAGTACAAATACTAAACAAATCCTTTGCTGACCATAGTGGGGAATTTTTTTCAATAAAGGATAACTGAAGAAATGATTAAAAAGTAATTGGAGATGAAATAATTCTAAAGAATTGATGAGTCAAAGAAAATTCATAGAAACAAAGCAAATTATAACTTACTAAAACTCCTGAGATACATTTTTATAAAGTCCTGAGGGAAAATTCCATATTTTTAAATACTTTCATCAACAAAAGAGAAAGAATAGATCAATTAATTGGTAGCGCAAATTTAAAAAGGTTTTAAAAATAACATTAAAAATGAAACACCAAAATTTAAATTCTAGAAATGAAATAAGAGATTAACAAAACTGAAAAAAGAATTGAATTAATAAATAAGATAGCAGCCTTTAAAACCATTAGCATAGAGAGAGTTTTCACTAATTAGATTTTTAAAATAAAGAAGAAAATCACATTATCAGGATGAAAATGAAAAAGAGAATTCACAACAATTGAAAAGGAAATTATTAGAAACATACAATTGTATGGCAAGAAAATTGATAACAAATGAAATGGGCAAATATTTATGAAAATATATAATTCCCAAACTAACAGAACAAAAATAAAGGACTTAATTCAATCTTACTACAAAACCAATATAGTTACAATTAAAAGGGATACATTTAAGAGGAGGTGAAGGTAGAGAGGATAGTAGAAAATTTCTCTGGTAATAGTCTTTAATCTGATTCAAATTTATCAAAACAAGAGCCATTTCCTAATTAATTATTAGTCAAAATATATACTCAGTTTTTCAAGGAAGAAATCTAAACTATCAACAGCCATGCTTTAAAAAATGCTACAAATCACTATTAATTAGAGATATGCAAATTAAGGCAACTCTGAGATTCTACTCTGTATCTATGCAATTGCTAGAAATGAGAATAAATGAAAATGGTAATCACTGCTGTGTCTATGCACATTAATGCTGTGTCGGAGAAGCCATGAAATATTGGTCCAGCTATTCTGGGAAGCAATTTGGAACTATGCCCTAAAAGTCACTAAATTATGAATACTTTTTGAACCAATAATGCCACTACTATCCATATCCCCCAAAGAGATCAAAGAAAGAGGGAAAGAACTCATGTAAAAAATACTTCTGGCACCTCTCTTTTTGTAGTGGCAAAGAGCTAGAAGCTAAGAAGCTGAAATTGATTAGGGAATAGTTGAACAAATTATAGTATATGAATATATCATATAATTGTAATAAGTATTTTATACATATGACACTGTTTGGTAACTCCATTACTGAAACCCATTTCTGGGCCATAGTACAAGGGCAGAGAGGGAAACTTCTGGACAAGAGAAAACAGGAACCCTAAGGAGCAGTATCATGTTTAGCCATAAGAGATCAGGGACACTGAGGAACAGTATCACTTCTAGTCACAAAGTAATGGGGCTGGAGGGGATGTAGAAAAAATTGGGGCACTAATGTGCCATTAGTGGAGGTGTAAACTAGTCTAACTGTTTCAGTTTCATGATGTGTTGTGGTGGAACCCTCTCAAAGAATTCAGAGTCAGACCATCTCTAATCCAAGTACGGGCATTTATTGAGACGGACATTTCTTATGCATTGGGCTAAGTTCCAAGAGGAGCCAGCAACTTCAGAAAAGGCAAGATAGGTTTTTATAGGGTAAAGATGCAATTACATATCAAAAATGATATATATTAAAAAAGTAAAAGGAATTTTTTAAGGGATTAGGTAACAGGGGAGGGGTCCTAGACTCAGTGGAACTGAAAATGCGATTACCCACAATGCATACAGGAAAATCCATTGTGGGGGGTACATGTATATGAGGATGATATTTTAATAAGCCTCTCTGGTCAGTTCTTTACTATTACTTCACAAGTGCCTACTTAGGAAAAGTCCTTTCTATTATTTTGGGCATCCTGGTGCTGGTGCTTTCTGATTGGCTCAGTATTGTGGTCCTTTCAGAAACTAGAAGGATGCAGTTGTGGTTAAGTGCATGGACATACCTACTATTTCTGTGGGAAATATGAAGAATGGGTCTGGGGACAGTGGCTAGCTAGGGGCAGTGGCTAGCTAGAGGCAGTGGCCGGGATCCCATCACCTGGACATACCTGCTATTTCTGTGAGAAATACGAGTTCATGGACACACCTGTTGTTCTAATGAGCAGTGAGGCATATATGAAGAAGTTAGGATAATGAGTTGAGGGGGAGTGGCTAGGTAGGGGCAGTGGGCCTGCTGTTCAGTGGGGCCTATAAGGAATTTAGAATATTGGGTCTGGGGGCAGCTTTATTAAGATTCTATCAAGACCATTTGGAGGACGATTCAGAACTATGCCCAAAGAGCTATAAAACTGTACATGCCCTTTGACCCAGCAATGCCAATACTAGGTCTCTATCCTAAAGAGTTCAAAGAAAATGAGAAAGGACCTATTTGTACAAAAATATTTAAAGCAGCTCTTTTTGTGGTAACCAAGGATTGCAAATTAAGGGGATTTCCATCAACTGCCAAATAGCTGAACAAGTTGTCATACATAATTGTGATGGAATACTATTGTGCTATAAGAAATAATGAGCGGGGTGTTGTCAGAAAAACCTGGAGAGATGTATATGAACTCATGTAAAGTGAAGTGAGCAGAACCAGAACATTATACACAGTATTAGCTATATTGTAACGATGTTTAACTGTGAAAGCTTTAACTACTCTGATCAAGACAACAATCGAAGACAATTCCAAAGCCCCCATGAAGAAAACTGTTCCAGAAATAGAAATAATGAACTCTGAATGAAGATAGAATTATACTTTTTTTACTTTGTTTTGGTTTTTTGTTTGTGTTTTCTTTTGTAACATGGCTAATATGGAAATATGTTTTGCATGACTCCATGAGTATAATTGACATCAAGGAGGGCAGAGGGGCAGGGAGAAGGGAGCGAGTTTGGAACTCAAAACTTTTTTAAAATGTTAAAAAATGTTACATGTAATTGGGAAATATTTAATGAAATAAATAAAATGAATCTATAATTTTTAAAAATTTTTAATTTTTTTAAATTTAAGAATTAAAATTAAAATTATTTTTTAAAATTTAAAAAGAAAATTCCTAGAGTTAGGAAATGAAATATGTAGTCTGCAAGAAACAGCAAGGCCAATGTCATTGGATCCCAAAACAGGCAAAGGAAAGTAAGTTTTAAGAGTGGAAAGGCTATAGAGAAGTTAAAAAGAAGGGAGGATTTTGAGGAAAAGATGTTGAATTCAGTGATTGACACATTAAGTTTCAGATATCCATGAGACATGTAGTTGAAGATTCCAACAGATAGTTGGAAATGTAAGACTGGAGGTCAAGACAGAAGTTAAGCCTAGATAAATAGGTCTCAGAATTATATGCATAGAAATGATGAAATCACCAAGTATATCCTCTTCACTATTGCCAATATGATTTACCTTAAGCCAAGATCAAACCATGTGGTTCACCTACTCAATAAATGCCACTATCAATTGTCTATAAGAAAAAAAATATAAACTCCTGTATTTAATTTTTTAAAATATTCACAATCCAGACAATTTTGAGCCATATTTTATTTGTCTGTACTCTATATAGACTAATCAATCTGACTTTTTCTCTGTTCCTCATTCATGGCAATACATCTTCCATCTCTGTAGCTTTGCACTGTCCTTCCCCAGAGCCTTGGAATGTGCTCTCTCATTACCTCTACCTCTTAAAATCCTTCTTCTTTCAAGACACAGCTCAAGCACTATCTCCTATATGAAATCTGTCTTGGTCCCCTTCAATTACCAGTGTCCACCCTCACAAACTATCTGGTACTTTTTTGTACTTATTTGTATTTTTTCTTAACTATTTTTTTCTGTATAGACTTTTCTTTGTACTTATTGTCTTCATTGTTCAATTATAAGCTCTTTAATGGGATTCATCCATTTTGTTTTTACTTCAAGTGTCTGGAATATATATTCCTGGTTCTAACCACTGTACCACAATGCTTGCCTCATGACTTTACTGGAGAGAGTGAGGGGAGGAAGAAAGAAAGAAAAGAGAGATGGAGAGACAGAGAGAGAAAGGGAGAGAGAAGAGAAAAAGACAGGAGAAAGAAAGGGAGAGGAGAGAGGGAGAGAGGGAGAGGGAGGGGGTGGGGAGAGAGAGAGAGAGAGAGAGAGAGAGAGACAGAGAGAGAGAGAGAGAGACAGAGAGAGAGAGAGAGAGAGAGAGAGAGAGAGAGAGAGAGAGAGAGAGAGACAGAGAGAGAGAGAGAGAGATCAAAAGGAAAGAAAAAGACACAGACACCAAGATACAGAGAAAGACATAAAGAAAGACAGAGATAGAGACAAAGAGATAGACAGTTCTATTTCTATATCTATTTTATGGTAAAATAAATAAAATGCTAAAAATTTCACGAATCAGAAAAAGTCTCTACTGGGGACCAAGCAAGACCTGACATCGAAACATGGCAGAAGTTAGTGCAACTAGCTGGTGCCCTATAGCAACTTATGAAATTGAAATTGGATTCTTAGAGGACACAGTGTGTTTTAATTTTCAAATGGTGGAACTCCATAAAGAGCTAATTCTGCACTGAGAAAACTAAACTTATTGAGGAGTCCTCATCCACATTCTCTCTTGTTCAGAAGTTTCACCTGAGACCAGACTTCCCATTTTATACCTGGAGACAGAGATAGAATTAATAGTAGTTAGTCCTAGCTGAGTTTCAGCTGCAACCTGACTTCTCTAAAAATGGAATACAGCCCAGGCCCTTGCGTCAACATTGCCTCATTATGGTAATTTAATGGGTCACTTTATTTTTTCCCGATATTGTATGATCAAATCTGACATTTGGTTTATGGCAGCAAATTCACTTTCTAGTAAACTTGCAAGAGACTACTGGGGCTCAAATGTTTGCCTTTTCTTTCTTTAGTCGATCAGTCATAAGTGTTCACTAAAAAGAACATTTTTCCCCTCAAAAGTGAGCATCACCTCCATGAGTAAGGAATGGAAAATGACATTGTGTTAACAGTGAGTTTTTAGTACACAAAGAATTCAGCTCTAATAGCAAATGATTGGATTTTTATACTAAAAAGCTTCAACAAAAGACAACACCTAAAATAAGAAAGCAATCTGAAGATAGTGTTAAGAAGTATCAGCATAAGTGATATTAAAAATGCATGTAAGTTTTAAGCTTTGAATTCTCCATTTTTCATCATTGTAAACCTCTTTCCTATTCCAAATACATATATTTCCTTCCATACCCTGTGATTTATCTCTGTCTACAGGAAAATGAGCCATTGTCCATGGAGCATTAAAATCTTGGAAGGCTTCTGGCCTTCCAAGTAGATTTCATTTGGGTTTATCTAATAAAATTGTGTGTAACAGCCATAAGAAAATAATGTTAACTTAGATGACCCACTGGCTCTCCTTTGAGGCAAAATACAATTATATTATCTAGCTTAATGTATCTGATAATGTTAATAGACATTGGAGGCTATCATAGAAAAGTATCAAATTATATTCAAATGCTCTAGACATTGAAAAACAAGAAAATAATTTTCTAATTTTTCATGGTATGATTATACTTTCCATAAAATAAGTTAACTCAACATTCCTTTATTCAACTACTTTCTTTGGGTTGAAATGACACTCTGTTATCCAAAATAAGGTATTATAACAGGTTGCAAGTATCATTTGTCTTTGTAGAGAAACCAACTGTGTTATCAATAACAATCCCACTGTTTGGTGAGAGGGATTAAAATAATTTTGTATGCCAATGCTAACTCTCCAAATTTCAAATAAGACAAACTATGTGATGCATTAATGAGATCTGTTTTCTATTCCTGGCTGCCAACCACCTGCTAGTCTGACCATGGCATTGAGTGTTTAAAGTGATTGAACTTGCATACTGAAGATAATGCTTTTTCTTTAATCTCAGAAAAGCAAACAACTGGGCATCTCAATACCATGCTGGGGTTGAATTGAGTCACATGTTAAAAACTAATCTAGTGCATCAGTCACTGCTGAATCTTTTTAAATACTTAAAATTCACATTAACCATTTCTTTATCTAAGGATGTATATCTCTTCCATAAAATGCAATAACATTTTGTGCGCCCTTGAAAATAATTTAAAAACATGTGTTGATTTTCTTAAAATGTTCACAAGCCTACAAGATCTAGATATTTTTCCTCCTTTCCCCCATAAAAATATAAATATGTTCTATCTGAAAAAGAGGCTTGTTCATATCCATTCCAACACTCCTACTACTGCTTGAGAAATTCCCAGACAGACACAAACATAAGTAAGAGAAACAGTTTAAGGTAGAAACTACAAAGCTTGGCCACTGATTTAATAAAGAAGACAAAGGAGAGGGATGAGTCACAGAGAACTCTAAGGTTTCAAAAAGATGCCTCTACTTGTACTACAGAATCACATACAGGTTATTTTTTTCACTTTTCTCTTAACGATGTTTCATTCACTCAGTTCTACCTAATTAAGACTCAGACTTTACTCGTTTTCAGCCTCATTTACTTAGTCTACAATTTCAGTACAAAGGACAGCCACAAAATACCATGTGTCAGTTTCTGTGATGCCTGTTGTTATCAATTCTTCAGTCGGCAATTTTAAGAAGCTCTTGATTCACTTCACTCCCTATTCTCTACCCATCTCCTCCTTGCCAACGTACTTGTCACCTTGCATAAACTTCTACCTGTGGCCCTACTATCCTAATGAAAATTTACTCTACCAGAACACTGATTTAGCAAAGCTCAAGTCACCATGCTTCACTTCCTTCCCTACTCTCCATCTATTCCCTTCTTGCCAATTACCTTTACTGTCAAAAGCAAACCATTTCCTGGTCCACCCCGTAACACCCCACCCTCTACCCCCAGTTCTGGAACAAATCAATTATACCATTTTAAAGAATACAGTGTGAAAATATGTTGCTCTTATGTCCCCACTTACCATTCCAATAACTTTCTGTCCCACATACCTTGTCCCTGGCTACTGTTTCTATTCTTATATTGTCTCGCTGAGTCAAATGTAAGGTCCTTCAAGGTGAGGACTGTCTTTGCTTATGTATTTTAATTCCAAGTACTTGGCACATAGTATTGTTGTTGTTCAGTCGTTTCAGTCATGTCCAACTCTTCATGACCCCATTTGGGATTTTCTTGGCAAAGTTTCTGAAGTAATTTGAAATTTCCTTTGCCAGCTCATTTTACAGATGAGAAGCTGATGCAAACAGGGTTAAGCGACATGCCAAGGGTCACATAGCTAGTAAGCGTCTGAAGTCAGATGTGAACTCAGGAAAATAAGTCTTCTTGACTCCAGGCCAGGCACTCTATCCACTGTACCACCTAGTTACCCCATGGAATATAATAAGCACTTAATAATTTTCTTCATTCATTAATTTTATTTATGGCAATACTAATGACATAATGAGTGCTTGAATGGCTCCCCATTGAAGGGAAAAATGCCATAATAACCTGTCACAAAACATCAAGTATTGAAAAATATTGTAAGAACATTTTGTACCTTTTGGTCCAAGGCCTAGCAAAATACTTCACCAATAACAGGTATTCAATAACTATTCATTGAATAACTGATTGTTGTGCCATAACATTGAGAAATATAGTAATATTAAGTGAGATATTTGGTATGCCAAAAAATTCTGGTCTATTTGTTATTGTCATGATTAGTGCAGAGTAGTAGGAGAGAAGAGATTAGAGTTTTGAGCTTTGAGTTTCATGTAGCATCATGGGGCAGTGAGTATCTCCTGTAGAGAATAAATAGAGAATTCTTCAGCAGAGCAATCAGAATGAGAGAATCAACTTGGTATAACAGGTCTCAGAGTGACAGATGAAAAATAATGATGTGTCAGAACTTGCTGTTTGTTCTTGACTTTGCTGTGGCCTGACACTGAGCAGTCTCATTCGTATTTTTAGGCAAATTGAGATAGTAAAGGGTAAAGGTGGAAAATATGGAAAAGACCCTCAGCATAAACAACAAGCATTTCTTAAAGGATGTATTATTTTAAATAGCTAAATCAATGTAATTCAATAAATATTTATTGTATCTAAGTAAGGCATATATTGAATTATTTAATTCCTCTGATTACTGCAGTGGGGAATTTATTAAAGGAAAAGAGAAACATCAATCTAATTATCCTTGGTGTTGTACAAGCACCAGGGATAAGAAGCTGTTGCAATGTAGACTACAAAAACAACTAGGAGAATTATACAATATTATAGAGAGGTCTAAGAAATCACAAAATTTATAGCTATGCTAATGTTGTGGAGGTCAGGTTAGGAAAGCAAGAGAGACTATCAATGGTGTTACTGACAAATGAGGACCGGGAACAGAGTTTAGACAATGCCCAAAATACAAAGGAGCCAGAGACGACCAGGAACAGAAATCTTGGGGAGGATTATGGACAGTATGTGATAATTTATTGTTCATAATATTATTGCTTAGGGTCTGGTCTTATGTTCATACAATACATATATAGGCTCGTACTTATGGAAATGCTCTAGAGTAGTGGCAGGCATGACGCCAATGAATCATCCCTATTCCTAGGGATCCCCTTCAACCTTTAGGATAGGACTTAGGCAAAAAGAATATTTGCAGGTTCAAGAATATTTCCACATGCAATCATCAGACCTGAAAACTATCAAAGGATCTAGTTATTCACTTGCCTCTACCATACTGGGAGTCCAACACTCCCTTAATCATACAATTCCTGGAAGTCTATCACTGTTGAAAATGACAATAGTGAGTGGTGATCTCAGTCAACATGGACCAGCAAAACAAACAGTGGAATAACAGGTCAATGTGAGAATGGGAGTTTTAGCCCAGAGGTTACTGAGATCTTTGCTTGAGTTACCAAGACAGATTAAATGGCCTTGTCCTAATTTCCAAGAGGGTAGTTCAGAGAAAACATTTCAAGTTGATAGTTTTACCTGGTTCAAAGCCTGCAGTAGTTTTTGAGGGCTCTATGGACTGTGAATAACCCACTCATAGGTATTGAATATCATCTCCACATGCACTTGGATGGGCTCCTACTGTGAAAGGGAATAAGGAAGTGCTGTTACAAAAAAATCAGGGAATAATTTTTTAAAGGGCAAAACTTACAGTTTGAGAAAAAGGATATGTCCTAGATAGAGTCTGTACATGTAAAATTATTAAAAATAGAATTAAATAATGGAAAACTGATAGTTTAATTTTCTTCATGTCAGGAAATGAAGTGCTAGAAGTATTTTTCCAACATGTGATCTACCCATGCATTCTGACTATATCTCATTTGAGCAGCTCAACAGCTTGATGTGGTAGGTACACTAATCATTATCCTCATTTTACACATGAAATACTGCAGCTCAGAGAGTTTAAAGGACTTTACAGCTAGTAAATGGCAGGGGGCAGATTTTAATCCAGGCTTTGCCTGTCTCAAAGTCCAGTGTTCTTCCCTCTGTAACATGCTATCCTCACTTACATTATTGATTCTATGGGATACCATGACCTACTTTATGACTATATTTTTAACACAGTTTCTAGAAATATATTACAATAAAAAGGTGGAGTATTTCCAAACTGTAGTATACTAGGTATAACACTCAATTCAAAAATCACAACTACTTGAGTTCAATGTTATGATTAATATTTATCATATGTGTCATTTCAGTATATTCACTACCAATAGACCAAGCAGGGCCCGAAAATTAAATAGAAAAATATTTAATTAGGATAGAACAAAAAATAAATAACTAGGGAAAACCAAACAATAGAATCATTCTTAACCACCATACACAGAATCTCCCATAGATTCATGAATTGATTAGAAAGGAACTTCCCAAAAATTCATGTTCTGTGCAAAGAATTTCAAGGTCTACAAATGGCCTTTGACTGGAGAATGGGAAGATTTACAGCTGTAAATTCTGCTTCCTTGCATTGTTTAAGTCACAGCAGGAGACATTCTCTCTCTGCTCCCCTCTGCTGGGTCACAGTAGCAATCAGTGCCATAGCTCTTGCTTCTATACCAGGCACTGCCTGTTTTTTCTATGTGGAGGCAGACTCCAACATTCCCTTCTGCTCCAGGCTCCAAAGCAATGCCATCTTTCTCAATTAGTAGATTGGACCCCATGACAGCAGATTGCTAAAATTCAGCTCCTTGCTCTTAGCACCATAGCAACTCCTCTCCTCATTTCACAAATCTTAGGAAAATACCAGGCTTGCTAAGAGTGGTCAGCCCTTCTTCAACTTGACTCCATCCAGCTTTTTATATTCCTCCTTCTTTATTTCCTAGCCTTATGACAAAAATCTCCTTTGACTAAGCACATGTCTCATGAGATTTCAGTCCTAGAAGTACCAATAAAGCATCATGGGGAAGGTAGATAAATGCATATTAATGTGCTCCTGAGTCCATGAAATCATTAAAAAAGATGCTCTATTCAGCTATAAAATACATATTGGATAGGTTGAACTTAGGAGTGGGGAAACTCTAGGCACTTTAATGGCATGATGGATAAAGCACTAGACTTGAAGTCAAAACCTGCTTCAGGAATTTAGTAGCTGTGTGAATCTGGACAAATCACTAAGCTTCTCCTGGCCTCAGATTCCTCAAGTACAGAATAGGCATAAAAGCACTTATTTCACAGAGTTGTTGTGAGGATCAAATGATGTATGTTAAGCAGTTTACACCCCTTAAAGTGCTACGGAGATATTATCACATCATTATCATCATCATCATCATCATCATCACCACCACCATCATTATCATAAAACAGCTTTACCCTAAAAAGACTGGCAGCTCTTCCTGACTACTTTGTCAACACATGAATCATTTCATTGAATTGTCACTTTGACTCTTCACTTTCCCATCCTCTCCTATATCCAATCAGTTTCCAAGATTTTCTGAGAGATCACATCTATCCCCATCTCACCAAACACAGAACCCTACTCTATTTCAGACCCTCATCAACACTCACCTAGACTGTTGAAGTTGCTTCCAAAATGTTCCCCCATCTTATTTCTCTCCACTCTCTAATCCAACCTTAACATAAATGCTGAAACAATATTGATAAGGCAAAGGCCTTATCTTATCACTGTTCTATTCAATAAACTCCAGTGACTCCCTATTAATTCAAGAATTTCTCTGTTTCATATTTACGACCTAGTTTCAATTTGCCTTCCCAATTTTATTATACATTCCTCCTTTTACTCTATGTTTTAGCTAAACTCTTCTTACTACTTCTCACATACATTCTCTCCAATCTCTATTTCTTTGCACAGACTGTTCTGTATACCTAGGCCCCTTCTTTCTCACCTCAACTGTCACCTCCTACATGAAGGCTTACCTTATTCTCCAGATGCTAGTGTCTCTTCCAGCTTAAATTACCTTGAAGTAATATTATATGTACTTAGAAGCATGCATGTTATCTCCCTTCAATAGAATCTAATGCTTTAGGAAGGAAGGAACTGTTTCCTTTTTTCCTTTGCATCCCTAGAAACCAGTGACTGGAACATAGTGAGCTCTTAATAAATAATTTTTGATTGGCTGATTCACTAAATAACAAAACCATGTCAACTCTCATTTCTGAACTTCTGTTGAAAGTCTTTTGCTATGCATAAAGTTACCCCCTGAAGAGACTACATATTTTCTCCACCTTCTTCATAATGATCAGCCTTGTCAAAGGATTTTCATGATGAAGTAATCCAACACTGACTGAGATGAAATTATGACCCTGAAGATTATGTGTATAAACATACCTATCCATGCTTTCAAAGCAACTGTCTGTAGCAAAAGTAATTTCAATCTGAGTGCAGATAAAAAGGGCATCTTATTGAGATGGCAACAGTTCTTCACTTCTTGATTCAAAAAGACCTTATACAATATCACTATAGCTGTTAGGGCCACAAGAGGTGGACAAGTTCCAGGAAATGATAACAGACTTAAGAATTCTTCAAGTTAGGACCTATATAGAGAATGGATTTTCAGATATCACAGAATTTATTTATTCAATTAATCTCAATAAATATTTACAGTATTAAGAACCTACTCTGTGCAATGTACTGCACTGGAAATTTAGAGATGCAAAGACAAAAGGAAAACAAAAGTTCCTTCATTCAAGCAACTTCTAGATTTTAGGCATATTCAGAAAGTCATTAATGTAGTCGACTAAGAATTGCTAAATGATAATGACTGTGTTCTTAAAGCACATACACCACACAAATTCCCATAAATTCCTATTTTTTTGGTTTCTGCTATAACCAGTATCTAATCTCATTCATAGAACATAAAATCAGGGAAAAGAGAAATTTCTTCCTCAAAATCATATGTCATCATTCAGTTCATAAGTGCTTCTCTCAGTACAGTGGAATGATCACAGGTCTTCAAATCAGAGGATCTGGGCTCAAATTGCACCACTGGTACTCAATATCTGGATAACCTTGAGCAAATTATTTTAGCTCCCTGGGCCTCAGTTTCTTCATTTGTAAAGTTAAAGGATTTGACTAGATAATGTCTGATTTCCCTTCCATCTCTGAATAATTTTATGATCATGTTGATTCCCTTGTCCCTCTCTACCCTTGTTGCCTTTCCAGGCCCTTAACTCTACCTTTACATACCCCCTTTGAAATCTCGATTCTGATCCCTGGCCTGAATATTTGTTGAACTGACTTAAATTAAATCAAATTTCTGGCACTTACTTCCTCTTTACTTCCCTTTACTTCAACCTATTGCCTGTCTACACAATAAATGCCAGATGCCTCCTACTTAGAGTCTAAATCCTGACTCTTATTACTTGTCTTGCTCCATGGCAGATCATATATTTGCATGATATAATCTAAAAGACAGATGATTCATCATTTGCTGCTTTGAGGAGTTAGATTAGTGCTAATAAGCCTGAAGAAGGCCAAGATCATATACAAGCCTGAACCATGGATACTCTCTCTACACATAGATAAAGATTTTGAATGGAAAATAGAACTGAAACAACAGTCTTAAACATTGCTATGCTACTTCAAAAAGAAGTAATAAACTGAATCAAGAGGGCCAATGTGTCCTTTGGAAGCCTGACCAAAACTGACAAAAATATGGGATCAGACTTCAGGCTAAAAAGCAGTGATACTCCCTCATGCAGCTGGGAGACCTGGAATTGCCCCAGACATTATGTCTAACTTGAGGGTTTTCATCAGTGTCCTGCTGAACATTGAGTGGCAGGACAAGATTATTCACAATGCAGGCCTGGAAAGGAGCCAATGTGCCATCATTGAAGTGATGCTCATCAAGGCACAGCTCTACTGAGCTGGACATGTGCAAAGAAAGGATGACAGCTGGGCACCCAAGTATTTGTGTAGTAAGCTAAAATAAAAAAGGCTCAGAGGACTTATTGAAGCATAAACAGTGTGCCACAGCTGAAGACAATTGGGAAAGTACTGCAGCAGACCGGCTAGCCATCTGTACAGCTGTAAGGAAGGTGGTTGCTCTGTTTAAATAATAGTTCTGAAATGAACATGAGTCCAGGAGAGCTACAAATATCAAGGTATTGTTCAATTAGCAGCTTTAGTCTCTAAGCAAAGAAAAAAAATCTCAACAAAGTAGATGAGATCATTGTTGCTTTACTGGTCTTTCCATCCACATCGAGTGAGCACATTGTCAGTGGAGTTATCTTTTAAATACAGAACTGGGCTATCAGACTGCCCTTCCTGAATTTCCAGAAGTCTTTGTTATGACACATAACAACTCACCATTGTACTTTGCTTTGCCTTTATAGATTTATCCTCACTCTCATGTAGGTCTTGATATTGAGCATTTGTTATGTGCAAAAAATATGCCAAATTTATCGTAGAACCTGTTAACTTCTGGCAAAATGTGTTCAAATGCAAGCAGCAGTCAATAGCCGCTTTTATTTGAAAACTTAATTTTTTTCCTGAGTTCAAAACACTTGGAAAACAAAACCAGCATGATGTCCCTATCAAAATAGTATCCTCCTGGTGCAAAGTATATTAAGAACTTCAAGAATAGATTATTGCTATGTTTTGAATCCTTAATTCAAAGTGTGCCCTCAGTACAGAGAAGCTTATAGGCAGATTTTTCATGATAATGTGGGAAACTGCATATGAGAGAAAATTGTTGAGAAATAAACAAAACCACCTATGTTGTGTGAAGGACATATTACAAAAACAACCCCCAGAAATTAGTTCAACAAAAGCTCAGGTTAACAGACAAATGTGAAAGTGGAGGAGGGAATGAAAACTAATTGAGAAAGCGATGTTGATGTTTCCATGATTTAAAACTTTGGTTCTGTCCTCAGGCAATACCCACAAAATAGATTTCGCTTTTAAAAAAGTAAAAACTTATGTAGATTATTATTTTAACCTATTTCTCATTTAGTATTTTTTCCCTGCAATTATATTTTCTCTAAGAAGGTAAGCTCAAAGTGAGGCAAAGCAAGAATTACCAATTTGAAGCCATTCCTAGCATAGTCACACAATGTCCATGATTCCTGGGATCTCAGAGTGTGAAGAATGTCACAAGAGGCCACTATTCCAATGAATACCTGAGCAAGAATGCACTCTGTCAAAAATATGATTAGTGTTCATCCACTTTTTATTTACTATTTTCAGTGAGGAGAAACCTCACTACTTCTTGCAGCAGCTCAATCCACTTTGGGGTAGTTCTACTTGTTAGAAGTTTTTCCTGACTCCAATATACTACAGTGGATCTAAAATCTCAATCATGTGGATATTGCCTCCAGAAACACAAATCACAATTTATCTATGCCTTGCCAATATGTATGATTCTTGTCCATGTACTTGCATAAGTTTAACACTAGGGTCTACCCAATGTAGTAGAGGCATTCTTCAACTTCTTTTGTTATTATAGGGAAGCATATGAGTTGTCCTTTGGTTGTTCCTCACTCACCAGGTGAACAGCTCATCTTTTTCCTTGAATCAATCCCAAAGTTGACTTTTTAAAGCTTCCACCCACTATTCCTAATTCTCCCCTCTGGGGCCAAACAGACCCAGGCTAAGCATCCTTCTATGTGACAAACTTTCAGTTATTTAAAGGTGGCTATCATGTCTCCCTCCTCTAATCTTCTCTTCTCCAGGCTTAACATCACTCACTGATCCTCAAACAGCCATCATTACAGCCTGAAATCAACATCTTATACCAAAAACATTTTATGAAGAGATGTCTCAGTTCATTTCTATAAAGTTGATATTAAAGAAGGGTAGAACTCAGTTCTAGGAAATCTCATTCATTCTATCTCTCTCATCTTTAATAAAGCTCACTGCAAAGGCAAGACAGAAACTGAAAACTGAAAAATCCATTGCTATTCACAATTTTGCCTCCTGAACCCAAGATATGTTGAGAACCTTTGAGTAAACAGAATAAATGCCTTTCACAGTCTCATATCAGATAAAAAGGCTTTGTTCTCTCTCTTGATCTGAGTAACTCCATCATAAAATTATATTTTAATTCAGGCAAAACAGGAAATCCCTTTTCAGAATTAAGATTTATTCAGCCCCACAGAATAGAAAAAATGGCTTCCTATGCTGCACTTTCAAGGTCATATATGTACCCTGTTCCATTTTTTGAGGCAAGCCCCAGAATTAAATAAGTTAATCCTCCTCTGTTTCCACCTTCCATCATCTGTGAAACTCTGCTGCTTATGCTGTGCACTCTCTAAATTGAGGTCCATTTTTATTCTAAAACCTTCACAATCTGGCTGCTGACCACATCATTTAACTGAAATCAGATGCTCTAAAGGTAAAAAATAATGTATTAATTGCCAGATTTAATAACCTCTTCTCAGTCCTCCACATTGTTGACCTCTCTAAAGACTTTGATACTATTAATAACCCTCTTCTATTCCATACTCTCTCCTTTCTAGGTTTGCATGAAACTCCTCTTTTTTTAGTTCATCCCCTACCAATCTAACTGCTCCTTCTCAGACTTCTTTGCAATCCATTCAACTCACTAATTTTGGGAATCTTCCAAGGCACTACTCCCAAATGTTTCTCTTTTCCCTCTCTACTATCTCACCTGGTCATCTCATTAACTCCCATTAATTCAATTATTATCTCCATGGAGACAATTCCCAGGTCTATATATCCAGCCCTAATGTTCATCCTAACCTCTCTTCTCGGTCTTGCATGATAAACTTCTTATTGGACCTTTCAAATAGGCTTCTCAAATTCAACATAAATACATACAATCTCCCACTCACATAGTGAGACCTATTCTAGTTCTGTATCATACAACTTGTGACTATATTACCTCAGACAATCAAACAGTTCTTCTCTAGCAGCAAATAAAGATGTTGTTTGCACTACATCTCTCACAAGGTTGCTAGGGAACATATTTCATAAGCCTAAAAAATCTTATTTGAGTTATCATTATGATAGAAAGAAATTTGGTAGACTAAATTTCTTTGGTAGACTAAAACTGAAACAGTTCTAAAGTAGAAAATTATCTACACTGATATTTTACCAATTTGAACTTAGTTTGAAATGTAGAATAAATGTGTCTTAAAATAGATTCCTAGAAACCTTTTCATTCATCCAACAAAACTATCCAGAATCTGGAGGAAAAATGGCATTGTTGGAAGTCCAAGCTTAGCCAATCATTATCCACTATAAGAACAAGAAAAAGAGGTCTGTACCTGCTGCTTTTCATCCAACCGTGTTGTATCCCTGTGACAGACTTACTTGTTCAGAAACTAAAGTCATTTTTTTTAGAAACTCTGCATGACTCATCTTCGAATACAAGCAAGCCCTCCAAAACAAGAGAATTCCCAGCTTGAAAAAAAATCTCAATCAAAATGGTAACACAGCTCTTGAATGAGTCTAGTAAAAACTATCCTGCTCTATTTAAGAGCAATTCTGCCTTTTACCTTTACTCACAGTAAAAAAAAAAAAAATCTTTGACTTTCAGCCAGCCCTGTCATGCCTAGGGCTTTTTCACAGTTTGACTATAATGTATAAATATCTATAATTTCAGACAAAAAGGATACCATAAAAATAGTATGACCACTTAAGAATGTATTACTGGAACACTGCAAAGATAGAACTCAATTGTTTTTTTAAAGAATATCTATAGGAAGGATGAGTCAGGATTTGTATAATGCCTATGGTTATTCCAAAACCATTTTAAGTAACTCCAAAATAATTCCAGTGTATTTTCTCCATAATTTCTATAAATATTTGAAATAATTCCCCACTGAAATCTATTATTGATGCTTTCAATATTTTGATTTGATTATTTTCCATTTAGTATGATAGGCAACCAAGAATTATCCTTATTCATTCCCTAACAGGCATGACATTGACTTTGTCCTTAAGTAGAAAATACATTTAAATATTATTAAACCACTCATTTTAAATAGACATGGACTCATATAATCAAAGCCTAATGATAATGACAACAACAAAAATAAAAAAAAAACTAAGAGCAGATATTAGACAGGAGATTTCTATTATTGTCTTTTTTCTATTTTCAATTTTGACTTGAGCCTAAAATCACTGTTTATTAAAAATATTACTCATCCCAACATGTGGTTCCTTAATTCCTGTGAGAAAGCAATACAAAAAAATAAAACAAGATGAATCACAGGAGAATTCTAAAGCAATTGGCAAAACTGCTGATTGGAAGCTTCTTCATATGTTGACTCTTTTTTTTCATGCTGATGTAGTTTTAAAGGGCCCTATAAAACTAATGCTCGCTTCACTTCATTTTAACACTATGGACCATGTGTGTTTTTCTTAGTTATATTTTGTACAAAGGACAGACAACTGGTCTGATAGAACTGGTTCGTCCTACAAATTAACCAAGCAGTAATGCTTAAGTACATCTTTGCACCAGGCCTGTACTAGGTAGGCACTTAGAATGCAAAAACAAAAGAAATAGTGCCTTCCCTTAAGGAACTTACATTCTAAAGGGGGATATGATATGCACATATATAGCTATACATAAAATAAATGTGTGAGTATACAAAAGACATAAAACAGATATAAGATAATCTTGGAGAGTAAGGCATTAGCAGTTGGCAGGGACCAGAAAATCTACCATTGCTTCAGTATGAATTTGGCTTCATTGAAAACACTTTTCCTATCCTGCTTTTAAAAACTATGTCTCCCAAACCTGCTCACTTGCCTGAAATTCTATTTTATGAATCTATTCCTTTAGTTTGATTTCTCCAATTTGGTCAAAATGCAAATATAGCTGGAAATATATATATATATATGTGTGTATATATATATATATATGTATGTATGTATGTATAAACTATAAATGGAACAAAGCTTGAGCCCAGCTTCCTTTGGACACAACTGAAAGACACACTACAAGCTGTCCCATTGCAAATGTTTGCCTTATTGTTGAAAAATAATTCAAGAGAAATATAAGCCACTCTCAAAAAATGGATTGTACCCCTAGAATAAGATCTCTGAAAAAAGAGTAGAAATTTAGACTCTAAAACATTAATGGTCAAGTTTTATACTAGTCATGTTTGGGAAAGAGGTATAAACTACTACTAGACCAATATGCCTAATGTTCAACAGAGACAAACATTTACTAGGGAACCTAAGAAACCATTCAGTTCAAGCACCTCATTTTACATGTGAGGAAATCTAAACCTAGGGCAGTGAAGTGATTTGCCCACAATCACATAACAAATTACTGGAAGAGCTGAAATCAGAACCCAGGTCATCTGATTTCCAAGAAATGATGCTTCCAACCAAAGAGCACCCTTCCTCCCGTATTTCTATGCCCTAGAGTTGCCCAAAGTGTATGACCTATACTTTTATTATCCTAATTTGAAAGTCAAATTCAGCAACCAAAATTAGGTGGGAAGCAGAAAACTGGGAAATAATTTTTATAACTAGTATCTCTGATAAAGGCCTCATTTCTAAAATATATAGAGAACTGAGTCAAATGTACAAGAATACAAGTCATTCCCCAATTGATAAATGGTCAAAGGATATGAACAGGCAGTTTTCAGAAGAAGAAATTAAAGCTATCTAGAGTTATAGGGAAAAAAATTGCTCTAAATCACTATTGATTAGAGAAATGCAAATCAAAACAACTCTGAAGTACCACATCGCACCTATCAGATTGACTAACAGGACAAAACAGGAACATGATAAATGTTGGAGAAGATGTTGGAAAACTGGAACACTAATTCATTGTTGGTGGAGCTGGGAGCCGATCCAGCCATTCTGGAGAGCAATTTGGAACTATGCCCAAAGGGCTATAGATAGAAATGTGCATACCCTTTGACCTAGCAATATAACTTCTAGGGTTGTATCCCAAAGAGATTATAAAAATGGGAAAAGGATCCACATGTGCAAAAATATTTATAGCAGCTCTTTTTTGGTGGCCAAGAACTGGAAATCAAGGGGATACCCATCAATTGGGGAATGGCTGAACAAGTTGTGGTATATGAATGTAATGGAATACTATTGTGCTCTAAGAAATGATGAGCAGGAGGACTTCGGGAAAACCTGGAAAAACATATGAACTGATGTTGAGTGAAGTGAACAGAACCAAGAGAACATTGTACACTATAACAGCCACAGTGTGTGAGGAATGATTTTGGTAGACTCAGCAATGCAAGGACCTAAAACTTTTCCAAAGGACTCATGATGGAAAATGCCATCCACATCCAGAGAAAGAATTATAGAGTCAGGATTTAGAGTGAAGCAGACTCTTTTCTGTTTTGTTTTGTTTTGTTTCTCATGGTTTCTCCAATTCTTTATAATTCTTCTAAGCAACATGACTAATGTGAAAATGTGTTTAATAGGAACGTATGTGCAGAGCCTATATAGGATTGCATGCTGTCTTGAGGAGGGAGGGGGGATGGAAGGGGGAGAAATTTTAAAACTTATACAAGTGAATGTTGAAAACTGAAAATGAAATTCAGTTAAAAATGTAGCTGGCATATCAAATACAAGTCATTTGACAATTCATATTAATGATTAAAAATTTAAGGATTCTAAAAAAAATGTATCCTACCTATAATTTCAAAATGACCCATGAACAAAAGCATTTTGTCAATATATGAAGAAGCTTCCAATCAGCAGTTTTGCCAATTTATTTAGAATTCTCCTGGGATTCACTGAAATTCATCTTGGCTTTTTTAATTATTATTATCTCACAGGAATTAATGAACTACATGTTAAGATGAGTAATAGTTTTAATAACATTTATATATGTATATTGTAACCCTCTTTAGAACATAGGTTCCTTAAGGGAAGGTACTATTTCTTTTATTTTTGTATTCTCAGTATCTACCCAGCATAGGCCAGATGCAAACAAATGCTTAAAATATGCATGTCTCCCCAAATTTTGTGACTATAGGGGTCCAGAAAAGGGGATAACTTTAGGGCATTCTGTGAGGGTCCAATATGCCACTAGTGGCCCAAGCCTAACGGGGGGAGAAATGCCCTAAACGAAATACAAACTGAGTGGTCCCTAAAGCATGGATTGGGTACCCAGCTCAGGAGAAGGCCCCATGCATGCTTAGCCGACTTCCCTGGGGGAAAGGACCTAAGCAGAGCTTACATGGGGGTGGGTTGGGGTGGGAGTGGGAGGGATGCCAGAGCCCTGTGGCAAGATGGACACCCAAGGCAAAACTCAGCAACAAGCAGTCTGTTAGTTCCTTGAAAGTAGAACCTGATCTAGGACACTAGGACATGCCCACACCATTCGGCTACTAAGCTTGTAGATCTAAGTGTAGTGCTCCTCTGGACCCCTAACTAAATACTGAAATGCATAAGATAAACAAACCAAGGAAAACTAGAAATATGATGAAGAAATACTTTTATTTGACTGATGCTCAGGTAGTAAACTAGTAAGAGGATAGTAACATCAACCTGAGTCCATATAAAGCTTCAGAAAAAAATATAAAATGTCCTGGCCAAAGGGGCTGTAGGCATACCTAGAAGAAACAAACCAAGAAATCCAGAATGGAAAACAAGGGTGGAAAAAATGACAACAAAAACTGGCACTTTAGATTAAAGGAGGAAAAATTTCAAACAAGGACTAAATGCCCTGAAATATATAATGGGCCAGACAGAAAAATAATACTTAAGAGAATAAGAAATATTAAAAGCAAAGGATTTTTTGAAAAGACAAAAGAAAATATATAACATATAATATCAAAAACAACTGATGGGAAAATAGGCTGAAATGTTGTATAAGAATACTCAAGGAACCTGAAAACCATGATTTTTAAAAATGTACACTATACTTTGAGAATTTATAAAAGAAAACTGCCCAGAAATCAGAGGGTAAGGTGAAAAGATAAAGAATCCACCAGTCAACCCTGGAAACACCAAAATGAAAATTCCCAGGAATATCATAAATAAATCTAGAACTACCATGTCAAAGAAAATATAAAAAGTTAAAAAATAAAGAGTTCAGGTAACAAGAAACCAAAGTAATGATCACACAAGATTTAACAGCTGCCAGTATAAAGAATAGAAGAACTTAGAATAAGCAAGAGAAATGCAAAAGAAAAATGCTTAAAATTTAATATAACCTATATGGCAAAAATAAATATTCTCCTCAAGGGGGAAAATGGATCTTGAAAGCAATAGTTGATTTCCAAACATGTCTGGTGATATGCTAGAACTGAGCAGACATTTTAAATGGAAATACTGATACTAAGAGAAAGATGAAAAAGTACACGTTTGTTCAATTAAAATGGAATATATGGGTGTGAACTGTTTACAAGTCAATAGGGAGATAAGAAACAAATGTCTTCTCAGAATTCTAATTACTTTAAGGGTCAGAGAAAAAGATAAAAATGATAGAGGATCTACAGATAGTTTTAATCTGTTTTAATGATCTTAGATGAAGAAAATGGGCAAATTATGGGTACTATGCTGAGAATGAAAGGAGGAAGAAGAAAGTAAATCACCATTGCATAATAGATGACCATATATTCATAAGATATTCATGAAAATGAATATATAGTCATGGAGGAAGGAGTGAGGAAATGGACATCCCATAAATCTCACTTTTATACAAACCAGAAAAGCAAGATCAAATACAATCATATGTATGCACACACTCACACACAGATTTTGGTAAAACTTATTATATTCAAAAGAGAAATAGGAGGGCATAAGGACAAGAGAAAAGGATCTAAGTGCAGGTCAGATAAGGGACTAGTCAGAAGGAAAACAAGCTCAAATAATGGGAGGGGAGGAATGTGACGCAAGATTGAAAGGAAAGGAAGAAAGAGTAAAAATAGCTAGGATCAGGGAAGGGGGGAGAAAAGAGCCTCAACATTCAGGAAACAGGCTCTTTTACTTATAAGATCACAAGTGTCAGGCAAACAACCATCTTTTTCTATCTTGTGCTTATTGTTAATAGAGGAGTAGGGGTAAAGGAAGCCAAAAGTGCAAAAGGAGAGAATAAAAGGAAATATACATAATAAATAAAAACTTTGAATGTTAGTGGGATGGACTTACTCATAAAATTAAAATGTATAGCAGAATGGATTTTAAAAAATACAAAATTCTTTTATAAAAAACATCCTTGAATCAAAAAGATTCTCATAGAATTAAAATGAGGGGTTGGAGTAAAATTCATTATTCATCACTGAACTTTAAAAAGCATAGGTAGCAATCAACTTCAAAAAAGGCTACAGTAAAAACAGAAATGTTAAGGAGATAATCAAGGAAATAAAATTATGCTTAAGGGCAGCATAGACAACAAATCAATGTAAATAATGTATGAGCACATACCTGTGTGTATGTGAGTGCCTAAAAGTACAGCATCTAAATACTTAAAGGAAAAGATAATCCAATTGCAGGAAGAAATATGTAGTAAAGCCATTTTTAACGTACACCTTTTAGACCTAGATAAATCTAACCAAAAGATAAGCAATAAAGAAGTTAAAGACATGAATAGAACTTTTGAAAAATTAGAAACGTTGTATCTCTAATGGTTACTGAATGGGAACAGAAAAGAATCCATAAACTCTTTAGCTACATATGACACTATTATAAAAATTGTTTATGTTTTAGGGCATAATAATACCCAGATTACTGGTTTAACTTCTAGTTTATCCCATTTGAGTAAGCAACTTCTGTGGAAAAGGGGCCAAGCAACCCCACCAAATGCCAACCAACTGCCCCTCAAAGAGAAGGCAATCCAACCTAGCTGAAGCAGCAAGTCACCCTGAGAGAGAGATGGGAGACAACATTCTAAGATAAGTCAAACCACTACCACCACCACCACCACCAACACCACTACCACTACCAGTCCTTGACATCAATCTCCCCTCAAATCCTAATGGACACTGCCCAGTCACCTGAATGCAATAGATATGGGAAGAGCCATGAATCCAGCCCACCACCTACAGACATCTTCCTGTGAATGAACCCCAATGAAGATACAGCATAGTAAGTGTTCCTGAAGATACTACAAAGAGACTAAAGATGTAGGGGAACAAAAACTTTGGTGACAGACTCATCAGAGTCCTTGGCACTCTTAAAAGGTTGAACATCAGAAACTGATATAAATTTTATCAGTGGAAATGATGTTAAGGAAAGGTCATTAACACTTCTTTGTCACCATATCCCACAGACCATGGAACTATCTGACTTAAAGCTGAAACCTTCCGTATATGTTGTCTCCCTCATTAAAATTTGAGCTCTTTGAGAAGAGGGACTATCATTATTGTTTTTATTTGTATCCCTAGAACTTAGTACAGTGCTTTGAACATAGTAAGTGCTTAGTGAATGCTTTATTCATTCATAAAGACCTCACCAAAAATGTAGAAATGCAGAAATACTAAATGTATTATTTGGTGATCACAATGGCATAAAAAAATATTCAATAAAAGCCCATAAAACCTATAATTTGAAATAAAACCATACTCTTAAAGAACTGGTGGGTCAAAAATAAATTATAAGAACATCAGAAAATTCCATTAAAGAAACTTATAAGAAGGCAATAACAAATTAAAATGTATACAATGTAACTGTAAGTCCTGGGGTGGGGTGGAATTTATATCCTTAAACAATTTTATCAACAAAAGAAGAGAAAGAATAAATCAGTGAATCTGATGTGCAAAAAAAAAAAAAGATCTTGAACAAGGAATCAAAGTTTTAACCAAGTAAAAAAGTAGATTTTTTTTTTGAAAATTGAAGAAGAGATGAATAACATTGACAGAGATTCATAAACTTACATTTAATAAAATTGGAAAAAGTCATTAATTTTACAAATTAAATGGAAGTTTGGGGGAAAAATAAAATAAACAGATCAATTAGGTGATATTATTTTTTAAAGAGAAAAATCAAATTTTAATACTAAAAACTAAAAAAGCAGAACTCACAATAGTTAAAGAGGAAGCAAAAGACATTTATAAAAACTTCTTTTACCCACCTGTATGCTAACAAAATGATACCTAAGAGGAAATGTGTGAATATTTATTTAAAAATAAAATTCACAAATTTTCCCCAGGAAATCATTTAAATAGTCCAACATCAGGAAAAAAATAAAAAGAAAAAAAGCAGCCACAAATGAACTCTCCCTCACCCCCTCCCAAAAAAATTACAGGACGAGATGGATTTACAAGTAAATCTTAATAACCATTCAAAGAAGTAGTAATTTCAATACAACATAAATTGTTAGTAATGATAAAAAAATGAAGTAGGCACTCT
>CM053622.1:184719085-184756287 GCA_028646595.1 Phalanger gymnotis
GAGCTGAACAGAGCCCAGAGTGGGCAGCGCAGACTGACCAGACCGGGAGCCGGACACAGCGTGTCTTAGCGCCCTGAATCAGTGAGCTGTGGCATTTACCAAACCTCTCAACCCACAAACAGCAAAGACAACAGAGAAGGTTAGTGGGAAAAGCTGCGGGACGGAGTTTGTGGTTCAGCTACCTCCCCTGGGGCATATCCCATTTCTCCTATGATACCCACCCCTAGTGCAAGCCTTCATCACCTCATGCCTGAGTTTTTGCAGTAGTCTGTTGGTTGGCCTCCCTGCCTCAAGTCTTTCCTTACCCCATTCTATCCTCCTGTCAGCTGGCAAAATGATTTTCCTAAAGCATAGATCTGACTATACCACCCCTCCCCACCCTCAAAAAATTCCAGCTACTCCCTATTACCTCCAGAACCAAATATAAAATCCTCTATTTTAGAATCCTTTACAATCTGTCCTCTTTTGACCTTTCCAGTCTTCTTACACTTTACTGCCTTACACATATAGTACAATCCAGTGTTACTGGCCTCTTTGATGTTCTTCACACAAAACACTCATTCTAATTCTGCATTTTCACTGGTTGTTTCTCATTCTTGGAACTCTCTATTTTCTCATCTCCACTTTCTGGTTTTCCTGACTTCACGTTTCAGGTAAAATTCTATCTTCTGTAAGAAGCTTTTCCTTGCCATCCTTAAGGATAGGGTTTTTCCTCTGTGATTACTTCCAATTATCCAGTGTGTATCTTGTTTTATGTAGTTATTTAGAAGTGTTTACATTATATCATTAGTTCATTGAATGAAGAGACTCTTTTAGCCCTCCTTTGTACTCCCAGTTGTACAATGTGACTGATACTTAGTAAATGCTTAATAAATATTTGTTGATGACTTTGGACTATTATTTGCAAAATGCTTCCTGCTCCTTACTAATGTCTTTTCGTGTAAAATGTGGTACTTGAACAAAAGGAGCCTTGAATTACACTTGCAATTATGGGGAAAATATATGTATGATGATCTAGCAAAAGGGGTTGAGTAGTCAGACAGGTAGGAGAAAATCCAATAGAGAAAATTGTTGTAAGAACCAAGAGGGGTAAGAGTTTTGAGGAGAAGAGGAAAGTGAAGTGTGAAATGCTATAGAGAGACAAGTATGAAGATTGAGGAAAGATTACCCGATTTAACAATTAAGAGATCATTAGTAACTTTGGATAAAGCAGTTTCAGTTAAGCAGTGAGGTCAGAAGCCAGACTGAGAAGGGTTGAGAAGTGAATGAAAGAAGTGGAGGCAGCAGTACACATACCATTCTCACAGAGTCTGGCTAAGAAAGGGAGCAGATATCAAACAGATGAGAAGGTCTAGAGAGACTTTTTCTAATGTGCTTTTCTCTAAGTTATGAAATACTTTACATTCTAAGCTGGTGTTATCTTTGTTTGCCATGTTGGCAAGGAGAATGAATGTTTAAGCCTGAGGAAATTTCTAGGCTCCTGTGGTACCCCAATTTGTAGTAGCCAAATGAAATTTTGCATATGAAATTGCTATGATTGGTGTCATTGTTATCTCCATCAATATCCCATTTTTCTTCATCAATAACTGGATTAAACAGATCAAATTAAATTTGTTTTAATTGCTTACTATATGTTTTTCTCATTTTCAGTTTTCTTCAAGTTTTATACTAATTTTGGTGGTCTTTATACTACTTTACATTATTTTTACAATACAATTTATACTTTTTGAATATACTTAGTATATACATACTATTTATTCAAGAAAGGTTCCTACAGCAATATCAAGTCATTTCTTATCATTAAAGTGGAATTAATTTGTTTCTGCATATTATTCAATGCTCACCATATCTAGTACCTTAATTTATTTTCTTAAGGAAAATATTCATGACATATTGGAGTGTGGTTTCTGTGAAGTCTACAAGCCTTTGAAACTATCTAATCCACCCACTTTTATTGTAAAAATGAAAGAACCAGGGCCCAGAAAGGTTAAGGTCCAAAATCATACAGGTAATGACATGCTGTATCAGTAAGGCAGTAAACACGACATCAACGATAATCGTGAATATGCCTAGGTAGTTCTGTATCAGAAAGTATGAGAGACTCTCCATAAAGTAAAGTAGAAGTATAACATTTATTCAGACACCAGAGAACCATATCCCACAAGCCATTTGTCCAGTCTATCACAACAGTAAAACATTCCACACACAATATAACAACCTGGAGCCATGCCATCCCAAAACCTCTCCAACCCCCTGCTGGGGTCTTCCCCAAAATAAACTCTCAGTACAGCTAAGTCAGCCTGTTTGGCTCTAACAATCATGAGGGTGGCCATTAGCAGCCATAACTGCATGCTCTCGTGCTCTCTCTCTCAGCATTTCCTGTGATATAGTTTCCTTTTCCTGTCAGGAAGCACTTCCCACCACATGTGACTCAGGCTTCCTGTGACATAAGCAGGTCACATGGCCTATTAATGGGTGGGAAAGACCTTCAAATCTAATTGCTTCCATGCATGCTTATATGTCAAACCCAAGTCATAAGATCTCAGGATCATAGATTTAGAACTGGAAGGGACCTTAGATGTCCTCTGATCTAATTTCCTCATTTGAAAAAGAGAAAACTGTGGTCTAGGGTTGTAAAGGGATTTGTCCATGGTCACATGATTTTTGAAGTAGGATTTGAACCCAGGTTCTCTGACTCCAATTCTAATGCTCTTTCCACTACCACACATAGCTAGGGCATAGAATACATAAATGAAGTATTTTGATATAAGCCTGGAAATACAAGTTGGCACCAGATTATAGAAGACCTTGAATCATTTCAGAGGACAACGATATAAGTTGCCTGAGTAATATCATTGTTGACCTCTATCCTCCAGAATTTCTAAAAACTATAACATGGCACGTTAATTTTATCTGTGACAAATTTAAGTCAATAGGAACAACAGGCACTGACAGTGTACTTATATGTCATACCATTTACCTCATACCTTGGATACTGGTAAAGATAACAAAAAATTAAGGATAGTAACTGTCACATGGGATTTAAGAAAGCGGATCTCTTAATAAACTGCTGTCCAGTCGCTTATTATTTTTCACATTTACTCGATGTTGGGCCTCATTCCCTTCCACCCCTGACTCCTACCTCATTTGAAAATCTTCCGTCTTCCTTCCTACAAGGTCCAACCCAAATGCTACCCCTTCAATGAATCCTTTCTAGGTGAAAATTACATCTCTTTCCCTTAATCTCACTGAACTTTATTCAGCTTTTTTTTCTTTATTCATTTTATTCACTCACATTTTTTTTACTCTTCTCACATTCTGCTCTGTGTTATCATTATGTGAGTATACATCTTATTTCCCCTATTAAATTACTAGCTCCTTTAGAATGGGAATTATTTTCTTTTTGTATCTATAGTAAATAGTAGGTTGGTCCTCAGTAAAAGTTTATTGAGATTAACTGATTTCAATATGATGTGACTGAAAAGCTGTCAATCCCTGGATATAAGGATTTCAATGTAATTCAACTAACGTATGGGCTTCTATATCTTTAGCTCAGTTGTTTAATTCCAGCCCTTTTTCCCATCGATATTTTATACTATTCTAGTCCTCTTGCAATCTCACACATCTAAAATTCTATATATAATCCCAAATCATTGTTTAGATTTTCACACAACCTTGAGTAGGAAAATCCTCTTTTACTGTAAATGAAAGTCTTCTCTTATTATATATAACTAGCGATGTGCTCACAGTCTTGTCATTCAATCAGTCAATCAACAAGTTGGTATGAAGTGCCTACTACATGCCAGATACTTTGCAAGGTGCAAGAGATACAATTACAAAGAATGAAACTATCTCTTCTAGAAATGAGCTTCTAATGGAGGAGATAAAAAGTACACATGAAAATATATACAGCCAATCATCACCATGCATGACTATAATCACTGCTACAGGAGAAAATTGAGACTGATATATCTCTTGAGTTTAGGAGGTCTGAGCTTTATTAGAAGGAAAACTAATCAGGTGTACATCTTAAGTCTCTCACTAATATGGTGAAGCCACAGAAGCAGAGGGCCAGAAAGCTATTTTAGGAGGGCAGAACTTAACCAAATTTAAAAAAACAGAATAGGTCAATACTTCCATACCAATCAGCATTGGGATTGGGCCCATGAGTGGCAATTTCACCTTTAGCCCAAGTGAGACTGGGAGATCAATTCTCAAAAATCAACAACAAACCTGTATATACTCACGTATGAATATATGTATGAAATAAATATAAAGTTAATAAATATGAATATACTTACAAAGTAGTTAAATACAAGTTTATTTGGGAGGCAGAGGGAAGGAAAAAGTACATTCTAGGCAATAGGGAAGGCCAGTGCAAAGGCACTGACATGGGAAATAGATCACTGTGTGTATGTGTGAGAGACAGAGAGACAGGCAGACATAGACAGAGAGATAGAGTAATGTATGATGAGTCTGGATAGATAAGTTAGGGCTATTGTATTGGTATTTAGAAACTAAACAGTGGAGTGTTTTTATATTTTATCCTACAGGCAATAAGAGGCCACTGGAGTTGGCTAAGTATCTCTTACGGTCAAATCCTTTAACAGCAATGCAAGATGAATTAGAATGGTGAGAAATTTGAAGAAGGGAGACCAATTAGGAGACTATCACAATAAATCTAGGCAAAGGGGGATGCAGACCTGTACTAAGATAGTAGTTGAGTGAGTGGAAAGAAGTCATAAACGAGAGATGTCATGAAGATAGACATGGCAAGATTGGGTGATTGATTGAATGTATGGGTTGAGAGAGAGTGAGGAGTCCAGCATAATGAATGTCAAGATTGCAAATGTGAAACACTGAAAGGATAGTGGTACCTTCAAAAAAATAGAGAAGTTTGGAAAAGGAGAGGGTTTGAAGAGAAAAGATAAGTTCATTTTTAGGTATATCAAGTTTAATATGTCTCTGGAGGCATCCAGTTTGAAATGTCTAATAAGTAATGAAAGACTGAAGCTCACAGGAAAGACTGGGACTAGATATGTAGATCTAGGAATTACCTACATTGAGATGATAATTAAATCCATGAGAGCTGATGAGGTTACCAAAAAAGAGAGTTTAAAGGGAAAAGATAAGAAAACCCAAGACAGTAACTTGGAGAACATGAACAGCTAGTAGGCATGCTATGGATGATAACCCAGTAAATAGCAATGAGAAGGAGCATTCAGACAGAGATCAGGCTAACCATGAGAGAGTAAGTAAAACAAAAACTCAAAGAGAAGAGAGTTTCCAGGAAAAAAAGGTGGTCAACAGTGTCAAATGTATTAAATAGATTGAGAAGGATGAGACCTGAGAAAAGTCTATGAGATTTGGCAATTAAGAGATCATTGGTAATTTTGGAGAGAACAGTGTCAACTTAATGATGAGGTTAGAAGCCATACTGCAAAGAATTAAGGAGTAATGAAAGGGAAAGTGGAAGTAACAAGCATAAAATTATTTTTGATAAGTTTAGATAAAAAAGAAAATAGACATATAGAATGATAACTTTAGGGGATTGTAAGGTATAATGAAGTTTTATTTTGTTTTGTATTTTTAAGAACAGGGAAAGTTAGGTATATTTGAAAATGATAGGAAAAACAAGATCTTAGGGAGAGGTTGAAAATTTGAAAGAGAGGAGAAATGTTTGAAGATACAATCTGCCGTAAAAGCAAGAAGACAGGATCAAGTGCACTTGTAGAGAAAGGGGTTAACCTCGGTAAAGAAAATAAAAGGTATCTCTGCCAGAGACTCAATAAAAGGAATAGAGATGGCAATCAGTTTTGTGAAGAAGAGAAGGAGAGATATTCACATCAAATGGTCTCAATATTTTCCATTAAAGTAATAAGTAAGGGCTTCAGCTGAAGGAGTTGTGGAGGAAGATATATGGGGAACTTGAGGAAGGATAGTAAGGTATGTAATAGTTTCTGGAAGGGGTGAGATAAGAAATTACTTGGAGAGGAAAAAAAGACTGTCTTGTTGCAATGAAGGCTCAATTGAAGTTAGATAACATGACTTTGTAATGTGCCAAGTTGTCATGGCTGTAGTATTTCTTCTTCCAGCTTTGTTCAGAGGCTCCTGAGTTGAAGCACAGGAGGTATATGGTTGTGTAGTGATTCAAGGATGAGATTTGTCAAAGGACAAGGAGGCAAGAGATTGGATAGCAGAGGACAGGGTAGAGTTGAAATAGCTAGCTATTTGGTTGAGGTTGAAGAGGGGAGAAATTGAAGTTAGAACAGGAATAATGTCTGAGAAAATACTAAGATATAGAGAGAACACAGGCTTTGATGAGGGCAAAGATCCAGTGTAGGAAACAGGTGGGAAATTTTACTTTCTAAATCATTAATGCTATAGAAATGTGAGCTATTATTGCTGGTAAAATGTATATTTTTCATTCCTTCATGATCCAGTAAAAAATTACTATTTAAAAAATTCATTAATTGGTTTCATAAGTCTTATTAACAAATTCAATTTATGCTTCAGGAAGATTGTTTAACTCTCAATTAACCATGCTCATTCTACATAAACCTGCCCCTCATAATGTCTCAATAAGACATTGAAGACTGGCATGTCTCTTCCTGTACAAGTAACAAGAGTCTGCTCACTTGTTGAGGATTGCTCCCTGGCCTTTCTCTGCTGTTACTTTCTGGGGCAATATAATATACAGGATTAATGTACAGCAAACCTGGATCAATTTTAGTGTAGCCAAGTTTTGAGGCCTATTGATCTCTCTCTAAGTTTCCAAAATATGACTGAAAGGCCTTCTAGGCATTGTAGACCACAAAGGTGGCATAAGATTCTCTCATCTGGAGAGGAAGAAGTATTAGAGCTAAAGAAGGAAAGGCTCATTGCAACAGATTCTAATGAAAAATAGCGGCAATTGAACTGTGGTAGGCTAGGACAGATGGTTGTAGAGATAGTGATAATCCAATAGCTGATTTTAATAAAGACTAAAACTACAGAGTTAATGCAGCTAGAACACTCTTTGTGCCTCTATATATCAACCTATTCAAACTCACTAAGCAAGGGTATGACTAGAAAAATCTGGAAACAGGGAAAGTTCAAATTTGTGTTTCCTATAAAACTACAACCAATCATAACTGATCCGTGATTCATGTCTGCTAATTAATTACATACAAAGAGATTAATTGAAATGGAATAAATGAGTAGACAGCTTGGAAATACAGAACTAAAAAGGATAGAGGTTTAAACCTCAGTTTAAAATAACTAGGGTTTCATCCTGCCTTTGGGGAAATCTGAGTTATTATCAGATCTTAGACTTTGGTCTTTTTTAATTAGTCATTCATAAGTTCCTAATAGAATGAAATTAATCATGTGACTTGGGGCCATTTACCCATAAACTAATAAATGTAAATTAAGATTCAAATGGCACAGAGTGCCAAATGTCTCAATGAAGCTTCTAGCCCCTAGATTGAAGGGTGGAATACAGATAAGGACAAAAAGAATGGGCTATTCAATGGGAAAAGAAAAGCATAGTCTGGAAAGAATCTGCCCTTCTCATATTCCTAAGACAGAAAGCCAGAAGATGGAGTTCTTCCTGTCATGCTCACTTTCTACCTAAACTGCTCAACCTTGGAATGGTTAAATTATTATACAGTACCACTTAGTGGATAAACTAGTACTTTATTGACTCTACCATGCTTCAGCAAACCTATGAATAACAAGCATGCTAAATAGCCTGAATTGCCTTTGTCTCCTGGATGTAGAACATAATAATTGAGTTATCTCTCTCCTTCTTTCGACTCCCAAAATGCTTAAAAACATCACTTTACTCTTATCATCCTCAAATGTCTCACGAGCATCAGTCATAGGATTCTTATGCCTGCTCTTGTTTATTTTCATGATATCAATGATGCAAAAGTTGTTATAGTTCTTCCTCTTAGCCTTCAAGGCTTTAATAGGAAGGAAGGATTGTTCTTGTATCAGTCAGGCAATAGTGCTACTATGTTTGTTCATCAGTAACTTCAATTCTGACTTCAATTCTGATCCTGGTCTCTGTTGGTTTGACATTCTCAGACCTTCCAGGGACCACCTATTTATAGCTGGAAAATTCTATCATATCAGCCCTCTCCTGGATCTTCTGCACTTTATGAAATGACATGATTGTATTATATAATGGAAAAAGGTTTGTCCTCAAAGTCATGACCTAGGTCCAAGTGCTCCAACATATACTGGTGATGCAACCTTGGGCAAGTGACAGTCTCTCCGTTCGCTAGGCAGCTCAACTTTCTAAGACTAAAACTTGAAAAAGAAATGCAAAACCTGCATTAGTAGATGGAATTTCTTCACCTACATATGCTGCCTCTATGCTTCTGCATAAGCCATCCTGTATGCCTGAGATACAATTTTCCTCAGCTCAGGTGGCAACTCCTCTAAGAAATTTTCAACATCCTTCCAGGTGTTAATGTTCTCCCCTTTAAATTACCTTGTATTTATTCACCTCTGTGTGTGCTTTATTCCCTGAGTAGAATATAAACTCCTTTAGGGAAGAGAATGGTTTATTTTTGTCTTTGTATCTCTGGCACCCAGCATAGTGCACTGTACATTTACAAAAATTCAAAAAGGATTATGATTTCATCTCTATGAAGAAGTCCACATGTTAACTCTCTCCACCATGACAGAAATAATTTATGATTTAATAGATGAATTACAGGAAGTTACCTAAAGCACATCTAAGGTTGAAGTATTTGGCTATGGTCATGCAGCAAATATGAAAGACAAAAATTAGACTTAAATCTTCCTGATTTCAGGCTAGGTACTCAGTCAAATATACCACACCACTAATCAGCTCAGACAGATTAAATGTTTGCTTAATAAATGTTAGTTGAACCTGTGTACGATATATGCCATTCATCATATAATGTTTTATTTATGTGTACCAGAATTGTTCATTTGCTAATTAATATTCATTCATTCACTGCAGAACTGTGCCAAGTGCCAAGATAGTTGTAGCACACTCCTTAAGACATTTCCTATAAATTTTATTCAAATTCAGCATCCTATTAAGAGATGTCTGCTATTCTTTCTTCTGGAAGTCTACTTCCCATGATTCAAAACACTATTTTCCAAAGAATGGTTTCCTTTCCACTGACTACCAAGATTACCCATATTTCTCCAGTTTCTATTCTTTGAAAAAGTTCTTTCTCTCATTCTCAGCACTTTTTCTGAGTAGCAAGAGTCAATAAGTTAGCTTTTATTTTAAAAATGTGAAAACAACTCTTACCTTTGAGACTTGGCCTTCTCAAATTTGACTAAGAATATTTTAAGTCATACTTTTTACAAGGTCTTACAACTTCAGTTGAAATTCTGGCTTATAGTGGACCCTTTTCTCCCTTACATGTGTGTCCTTCCAACAGAAACTGCAGGAACTAGAAGCCCTTCTGATCTCTGTGTTTTTGTTTTTACTGTATGTGGGTTCACTCCTTTGTCTTCTCCATGTTCCAGTTCTCTTTCATTCATTCTATCAGCTAACAACTTCTTTCTTCTTCTTCTTCTTGGTATGATGCTAGCCAGGTAGTGCTACCTTGATTCTCTGTTTATAATTCAGCCCCTCTTTCTCTCTCTGCTTTTTGCCTGTTTTGTTTTTGTCAGGCTTAGTCTTCTTATGACCTTCTTTTTCAGTAATGTTTCTTTGACTTCTCTTCAATTTCTCTTTTCCACATAACTCCTTGAACTCAGGGGATTTTTTTCTTTGCTTGTTTTTGGTTTTTTTTAATTAACCTCAGAATGAAAGCTGAGGGTGTTTATAGCTTTTGTTAGACTTGGTCACAGAACAATTATATAATTCCCTGTGTTCATAGCTAAAGATAAAATTTTGCACTTAAAGTTCTTTCAACCACTAGCATAGAGCCTCCCTAAAATGCTGAGCCTTCACATGCAGTTCTCATTACAGCTGGATAACCAGATCTTTAACACTTGGGAGTTCTGCACTGCAGAATGATTGCCCCATTGAAGAGGAGTGTTGGCAAGTGCCAAGGACCCCCTAGCTCTTTGTAATAAAGAGGTTAAAAGAGATTCCTGAAGATCCACATTACTCTTGCGTTCCTGCCTCAACCAACATACTAACAAGTTCCTGGAGGTGGGGGAAGGAATAGAATAAACCTATATCCCCAGTAATCGTGCAGTTGTAGAACAATGGACTTTCATGTCTTTCACTTAACAGATGCCATGAAAAAGGAGGAAGAAATAAATAGTGAATAAGGTAGGCATCTTTTTTCATGTTAGCATACAAAAGCATGATGTTATAGGAGGATCTAGTACACAAAAGCTATCCTGGGAGACTGGTGATGGCAAGTGAAATAATTACTTGAAACTGAAAGAGGAGAAGCAAGACCAAAATTGTTTAATGCTCATAGCCACCCAGAATAACATTGAAAAAGCAGGATATAAAAACTGGTTTTGCATAGTACATGTGTTTTATGGGACAAAGGCATTGCTTTGAAATGAAAGTATAAGGTACATCAACTCTAAGTGCCCTATTCATCACAAACAAGGCTTCTGTGGTCTAGTAGCATTAATTCTTTGGTTTTACACTTGCAAGTCAGGCCACAGGATCCATATTTTACAAAGAAATATTGGAAATTGTTAGAAGTACTTGAAAGCATGTACTAGAGATAAGATAATGATGCATGGCACATTTACTGTACATACAGATTTTAGATAAGTGAATGGAGAAATACCTCCTCTCCTCAAAAGCCAGCTCCATCATTCCTTACACAAAGCTTATACACTTGTTTAACACAGTCACATTATCTTGGAAAGCATGGGGTGGGGTATATCAAGTAAGTTAGATGCAAATGCATAAGCATTTCATTAATGGCCTTTAAATGAGAAAGGCTCAGTTTCACTATAGTGACCTGGGAGATAACTTCTTTGACAGGCTGCCATAGCTGTCACAGCAGCAGGGGGGTAGGATGCTATTTTTGTCCAAGGAAATCCTGCAGCCTTAATTTCCTAAGCTGCTAGACATGTTTTTGAAAGGTGAGGATACCGTTTGAGATTCGTGTTCAAAGTGTTCTCCTAGCCATCAGAAGAAACTTAAAAAAGCAAACGTAGTAGACATTTTCATTTAAGAGGAAAGAGGGTGCATGAGGATGAGATGTAAAAACTTATTAAATTGTACTAACTTTTCCAGGACAAATAGATCAGCGAATGAAAAAGCATTTTTCAGGGATTACTGTGAGTAAAGCACTGTGCTAAGTGCTGAGAATACTAATAGAAAAGTGAAACAATTCCTGCTTTCAAGGAGCTCACACTGTAATAGAGGAATGCCTTTTGCACAGAGATTGTTCTCCTTTAAAATGCCTTTAGAAGTCCAGGATGGAAACAAGACTGGTGATCTGGAATATACTTCTCAGGGTCCTGGGCTATCTCTAGCAGGGACTGATAGGAAGTGGTAGTTCAAGAGGCCACACTGTGTCTCATGCTAAACATAAAGAAAAAGATGACTTAAAATTACTAGAGCTGCAAGGTATTTAGATGAAACTAAGTCAGGGTGGTCATAATCAATATGAGCAAATACAAAAAAAAAAAAGAAAATCAAAAGACATGCAAGTGAAGACATTTAAGAGGATTCAATATGATTTATAAATGTTATGAAGTTGGAACTTCAAAAGAAAGCCACCATTCTCAACTAGAATCTAAGTAGACAATAAAAAACTCATAGGCAGTCTGTGAAAGAGAGATAATGACAAGAAATTTAGTCAAGTAGCATATGCCAGGGAAGCAGAGAAGTGGGGACAAGAGGAAAGTGCTCAATCCTTACATGTCACTTTCATGAATGACTTTTGTGTTTTAGCCACTCTCAAAACTGGTGTTTCTGTTTTTCTCATATCACCATCCTACAAATAACCACCTTGTGATTCGTGAGTTTTCCTTAACTACTATTTCTCTGACATTCCTTGTCTGGGGAAGGAGCATGGATGAGGAAACTTTAGCTATCAATGAAGGTGGCTCCTTCTCTGAACTTATAGTAACAGAGGCAGGATTTGAACCCAGATCTTCCTGACTTTGAAGACAACTCTATATCAATAATAATGATGTTGATGATTGTGTCAATGATAATAATGATGATCCCTAACATTTACATGATACTTCCTATAGCCAGGCACTATGCTAAGCACTTAAGAATTATTTTCTTACTTGATCCTCATAACTACCTTGAGAGTTAGATGCTATTATTACCCCCATTTTATAGATGAGTAAACTGAGGCAAACAAGGGTTAAGTCATTTGCTCAGGGTCAAAAAGCTAATAAGTGTCTCAGGAAAGATTCAGGTCTTCTTGACTCCAGAATCAGGGCTTTATCTCACTGTGTCACCTACATACTCCATATACATACCAAGCTGCCTCTCAATATGCTGATAAAAGTGATTAGATAGAATAAAAGATAGATAGATGGATAACAGAGATTTCTTCCTTTCCAGGATTAATCAGACAGAAATATGAGCATGGATAATAGAAGAGCACTGGACCAAGGAGATTTATTAGTGACTTATAATAATCCATGAAGATTTGGGACAAGACTCAGAAAATTTTGAAATCTATTTCAAAATAAAATCTGCCCTTACTGCACCTTGTGTTATAGTCCACTGAAGGCTTTCTGCCTCGATAGCTACTTATACAGCTTAAATCATCATAAAATAATTAGTTTACATGCTTCAGAAAAGACTTTTATGGCATTAAAATTAGGTGCATTTATAAAAATAAATGTTCCAATATGTCCCTAGTTGCACCCCTGCCTATATATTGTACTCTAAATTTAGAGAATCCACCCCAAAGGTTCACATGGACTATTTGTGCCTAACTTGTGGTAGAGCATTCCAAGTTCACATTTGTCTGATCAGCCACAGTTGGACACATTGAAACTTGACTCTAGCATAGTGATATCATTTTGGTCCTCTTTGAGAATGAAGGACTACTAATCCCTCAGATCAGATCTGAATTCAAATATGAGCTGGTATGTGTCAGAATTTTAGTAAAGGGAGGAGCATAGAATAAAAAACCAAATGCAAAATACACTTAGAAGGAAAAATTAATAGAACTTAACACTTTATTAGATGTGAAGCACATAAAAGAGTCAACTATTCAAAAACCAGTAGAAAATTACAAGTTGGTTGATACAATGAATGAGGTTGGAAAGAGACGTTTGACGAATTTTATTTAGACAAATTGAGTTGAGTTCTTAATGGGACATCCAAGTGTATTTCTTAGGTCATTGGAAATTCCTGTTCAATACGATTTGGAGTGGAAAACCTCTGAGAACCCTTCTGAAACTAAAATTCTCTAATTTCATGATTCTGTAAATCACAAACTGGAGCTCAGTCATAAGGTTGGTGCTGAACTCCTTTTCCATTGAACTGAAAGCCCAGAAGAGGAGGATCCCATCTCAAACATTTTCATACAAAGGCAAAAAGTTCATTTTAGAAGAAATGAAGGAGAAAAAGCAGAAAACACAGCTTCATCTAGGTCCTAAAATATCTCTAAATGAATGTCATAAAAATCAATAAAACACTGACAAATAATATTCAAAGTATCATGGGAGTAAAAGGCTCTCAATCTGCCCTAAAATAGATGTTAAAATCATAGAATAAGAGCTGGAGGAAAATTCAGAGGTCATTCCCCACCTTTTGCATATAAGGAAACCAAAGCTCAAGAAGGCTATGATTTGTGCAAGGTCACACTGGTGAATATCAGAAGTGAGATTTGAACCTAGACCCTCTGACTTCTCTGATTCTAGAACTAGTGTTCTTTTCACAATATCTGACTGTACCAACACATGACCCCAAATATTCTGAAAATGGAAAAAGTCATTCTGTTACATTAATGCTTCCAATTACTTTGTTGACAGAATTTTCCTTTCCCCACGGATTGATTTGCAATGGTGTGAACCCATTTCCTATGTCTTCTCTCTTTCCTTTTTAACATCTGTATCTGCCCTGACAATATGTCTTGCAAAAAAGCAAAGAAACATTCTCCCAGAATCATAAACCATTACTTTCTCAGGAAACCTCAGTGATCTTCTGCTTAGAATCCTATGTTTGAGAAAACAGAAAGATGATTTTATGGCTGGCCTTTCTGCAGCATCCCCAGGCAAGGAACGAGTTTATCTTCAATAAGTTACCACTTGCCCCTGGATCCAGATGATTCCAGAAGAGAAAGTGAGGCTGACAACTTTGCACAGCCCTCCCTCACTTAAATCCAATTCCCTTGCAAGGTGTGGCATAATCTTCCTAATGTCATGGTCCTCTGAGAACAAAGGACAAACGACAACAGTAACTCCTGCAATAGCAATCTGTCAACCATTTAATGATGCACCAGAGAGAAACAGCTTCTGCCCTCCATAGAGAGAATGTCAGCACTCATAGGAAAACAAAACTGCTATCATGAGGTCATACATAGTCAGATAGCCTTGTTGTTAATAACAGTGTTCTGAGGACCAGAAATGAACGTAATCATGCTAGGCTGGGTTTTGTTCATTTGTTTGTTTTTCTGACAAGTCTAGCTCTTTTTGAAGATTACTATTTTCAAATGCACATATTCATGAATCACTTATTTTATTCAATGCATCCATGATTCAACTGTTCCGCATTATTATAGAATGCAATGCAATGTCACTTATTTTTTAGGCTAGAAAGCATATTATAGCAGAAATTATGTTGTCAAATTCATTTTTTTTTTAAGTTTAAAAAAGGAAAAAGTAAAGATTGCTTTCCAAGAAACAACTGGAGCAGGGACTCCTTTTGTTGCCAAGCTATCATGTGACTAAGGAATCTGCCTCAAGGAAAAAGTAACAGTTATCACTCTGATACATTAGCCTGTAAGAGCAGTGCTAGACCGTGACTGCTGCTCACTTTGAACATCTGGGCAAGCGTTTTCATTCATGTCTTATTAATGTTCGTAGGAAGTAAAGGTGCATGTTTAACAGGCCCAAGGTCTCTCCGTGGTGGCACATAATGTATATCCCAGTCACATTTGTGTGATAGCCCCCGCCTTGGAAATACCAGCCTCAGTATTTGCAGAGGGTGTATTATAAATGGATTTTGCCTGCTCAAAAGGTGTAGCTCTGGCATTACGTTATGTCCTTAAATGCACAGGACGTACATCCCTAAAGGCCAGGTGTCCAAACAAAAGTTTTAATTAAAAAGCAAACTTTAAACCTATGCTCCAACTCTGATTTTTTAGGAAATATAACTTAAGCAGTGATCTTGGATATTATTTAATTGGATATGAGATCATACCCTCCCTTCTGTTCCTGTAGACCCCTCACTACCAATTTATTTTTAAAGCACAGGTTGTCACTGTGAATGGTGAAAACTATTGCTAGTTCCTTGGTGTGATTTTTTTTATTGTTCATTTTAGGATCATAGATCTAGAACTACATGAGACCTCAGAGGCTGTCTAGTCAAAACCCCTCATTTTATAGGTAAGAAAACTAGGGCCCAGGGAAGTTGAATAGCTTGTCCAAGGATACATAGGTAAAAAGAGTCAGAGGGAAGATTTAAACCCAGGACCTCTGACTCTAGAATCAATGCTAATCTCCATGAAAATGGGGCCACATTATTTAATGTACATATCTCTGTCAAAACCTAGCACGATTATCTCCATATATTGTCACTGGTACTTCCCTGAGGTCATTCTTGATCTCTCCAAACGCTAACACTCCCCCCTTAATTAAATCACCTTGTATTTATCTCATATAGATGTAGAAGTGTATATGTGGTCTCCCCAGTCAGAATGTAATTTTTTGAGGACAGGTACTGTTTTACTTGTGCCAAATACAGGGCCTGGCATAAATGAGGTACTTAATGAATGCTTGTGGAGGGATCATTTAATAAATGTTCATCTAATTAGGTTGAATTGAATTTCTAGTTCAGGTACAGATTGGATTAATTCTGTGAGTGGCTTAAGCATCTTTGTGTATTCCAATTAATTTCATTTCATACCTCTTTGCTACCTATTGTTTGTTCCCTTGGGTTCTGCTCCAAGTTTTTCACTTTTTCTAGATCCCTGTGGGTTGATACTACACAGCAGCTTACTGGAAAAGTCAGCTTAAATGGAGGCGGGTGTTCTTATTATGGTGTTCCTTTTGCATGTCTTCAGTAATATAAGTAAATGCAAAAGTGGAGAGGTAAACTCTCTTTCTTCTCATAAATCAAGCCATTTAGATCTAGAGAGACAACACTAAAGGGGATAACACAGTGTGAAAGTTTATTTATTTATTTTTGCCACTTTACATTACCTGCTGGGAGAAACCATAAAGAGCAGGATTCATGGGCAAATTTTGGAAGCTCAGAGCCTTTCCAATCAATATTTTAAATTAAGGATAAAAAATAATCTCCAATTTACATGAAATTTTAAAGCTAAGTACTTAAGAGTACAGTCATTGACCTAGCTAGAGAAGGACTCAGAGCTGAAAGCATTATACGATGCCTTTAGAAGAGCTCTATAAGCTTGCTAAGCAACCTGCCTTCCAGGGCTAAGTAGTTAGTATTCATGATCAGAAGAAAGTGACCAGAGTTCTACTACCCAGACCAATGTATAGTATGCTAAATGACTGGTGACTAGCCATTCAAACTTTGTGGCTTGACTGTTCTCCTTGGAAAATGAAGTGAATATTGCATTCTTTAATACAATATTTGGGTGAATTACGATAGTCGGAAATAGAACCCCTACAAAACACAAGGTGGTTCATGACTGAGGGGCCATGAAGCAGAACATCAGAATGGGACTTGGAAATGAACTTTATGGAAACTTATATGACAATCTACAACCTTAATCTGAACAGGTAACAATTTATGTGGGCATTATGTGTTATTGAACTTGGCCTTCCATATTTGGCCTCAGAAGACTTCTTTTGCACCTAAAATGCTTTCTATCCTCAAATCTGACTAGAGATGTGCTTTCACTATTGTAGAAGAATCAGGCATCTCAAATTACACAGCTATTTACAAGGTAATAATAAAAGCTAATATTCATATAGTACTTACTTACATGCCAGGCAATATGCTAATCACTTTGCAATTATTATTTCATTTGAGGCTCACAACAACACTGGGAATAGGAGCTATGGTTATTCCCATTTTACAGATGAGGGGACTGGGGCAAATAGAGGTTGTGAACTTCCCAGGGTTCCACAGCTAATAAATGTCTAAGGCTACATTTGAACTCAGGTATTTCTGACTCCAAGCCCAGTTCTCTACCCACTTCACAACCTAGGTATTTTTTATGTGATATTTCCAACTGCCTGACCATAATATGTAATTTTGTTGTCCTGGGGACCTTACCTTCAGAAAAAAAATCACTCTTTTCCTCCTCTATCATATCATCTTGGGGTTGCTGAGAGGAAAACATTTTGTAAATTGGGAATTATTATAGAAATGTGAGTTACCACTATTTAACAAAAGCTGCTGGGAAAACTGGAAAAGAGTATAGCAGAAACTGGGTATAGACCAACATCTTAAGTTAAAATGGCTATAAGAGTTAGACACAGGCAAATTAGGAGAGCAGGGAATAATTTACTTGTCAGATTTTTGGAGAGGACCAAACAAGAGAGAGAGCATTACTAGACATAAAATGGGTAATTTTGATTATATTAAATTAGAAAGGTTTTGTACAACAAAAACCAATGCACCCAAGATTAGAAAGAAGGCATAAAGCTGGGGAATTATTTTTATAAGTGTCTCTGATAAAGGTCTCATTTCTCAAATATATAGAGAACTGAGTCAAATGCATAAGAAGTAAAGTCATTGCCCAATTGACAAATGATCAAAGGATATGAACAGGAAGTTTTCAGGTGCAGAAATCAAAGCTATCTGTTGTCATATAAAAAAAAATGTTCCAAATCACCATTGATTAGTGTAAAAACAATTTGGCTAGCAGCTGCTGTTGAGGTGTAAGACCCAACAAAACTAGCAACAAGAGCTGCCAGCACAGGTTCTTTTGATATGCTTTACTAAGAAAAGCAATGCTAAGGGGTTAACAATCTTTAATTCAACATACAAATAACATTCACTTTGTTCAGGAGGGAAAGCCAGCAACCTGAACTTCAGAGCAAATACAAACAAATTACAAACATCAACAGACAGACCCTGTCTGATTTAAATCACAATTCATAATTACCAGAAAAGCATCCACATCAGAGTTCACAAGCCTGGGTGCTCTTAATGTCAACTGCCCAGAATCTCCTCATCAACACTCCTCCACGAGTGAGAGCCCCAAGGAAAACGACAACTTCTGGGTTTATATATCCTTTTCAGGGTCAAAGAGCATTACAACATTTGACTCCAACCCACATTACCTAAAAACATCACAAACATTTGAGTCGAACCCACATGGCCTAAAACCCTCTGGTGTCAAAAACATGTTACTCCAACCCATGTGAACAAGGCTTTTCCTTGAGGCAAGGAGGTCATCAAAGACTCCTGATCCAATCAAAGAAACAAAGGCCAGACTCTTCAAGGGCAATTGATTAAAAAAGTGCTACAAGAGAAAACAGTAAAAGAAAATCCCACCTTAATTGCTGATACATCTCCACCCCTTTCCAGGACACTTGGCTTTACATAATCTAAATAGCTATGGATCCTGGAATAGAGGCATTATACATTGTGATCTAATCAATCAGAGAACCAAAGCATATCATTCACAACAAAACACAACATATCTTTCAGTGTCATTCCCCAAAATACTTGTTTACAATACAAACATGATCCACCCCTAGGTCCCGGCAAGTCACAATCTTCTTTAGTCAATAAGAGTGTCCAAGTAAAGTCCTTGTTGAGGGTGTGTCTTTCCCCTCACACTGCCATTGCAGGCTTCCTCCCAGTACCTTCAGGTCTGGGCATGCTTTAATTAGAAAAGTCCCAAAGCAAACAAAAAAGTCCAAATAAAGTTCTCCTGTGGGGTCTGTTCTCCCCACACTGTTCCAGTCCCCACTTCCAAGTCCTGAGGGGAGGCTGGGCAATAAAACCAAAAGGGTAGGGTCCCTGGAGGTCCAAGACACTTCCCCCGCCCCTTCATAGACAACTCCACCCCTCCCTCCTGGGTCCCAAACAGTCCCACGGGGAGGCAGTGAAAAGGCACATTCAGCACCTTGCTACAAAGTTTCCATCTTGCCCCAGGGCTGAATTCCAAGCTCTTGGGTTCCTGGTCATCCAACTCCTGCTGGCCTCTCCTGGCTCCTGCCAGAATCATGATCACGATGTAGGTGGTTCTCCACCTTTGGACTCACTTCACCAAAGTTGGCTCCAAGGCAGCTCACCACTCTCACCTTTCCAAAGTTCTCAAGCAACCAGTCTTCTGTTCTGTCTGGGTTAATATGTCAGCAGCTACCACTCACTTCTTCTCTCTCCTCACCAGCTGCACCCACCAAATATGCATGAAGACTGTTCTCTGATTTTTTCTCTCAAGACTACAAAGGCAGTTATCTGCTCCTGTGTCAAAATTCCACGTACGATACAATTTCAAAACATTCACCCTTTCAGCACAATCTGGAGCTGAGCTTATCAACTCAAGCCCTTGTTCCTGCCATCCACACCTCCCCCAAGTCTCTGCTTGTTTTCCTCCCACAATCTCTGCTCTGGCCTGTCTCCTCTGGAGTGCTAGTGGGGTAGGGAGAGGGAAGGAGAGGTTATCTCCCAGGGCCTGGGAAACCACTCCTGGCACTGCCACTTGCCTGTTCTCCTTCAGGCCTCTGGGGATCCACAGAACCATAGCCACCAGAAATACAAATAGCAACCCAATAACTGGGAAACATTCAACCATCATCTCAGTACCCCAAAACTCCATACTTTCCTTTTAATCTGAAGATCCTACCGGCCATGCCATTTTTGTAACAACAATTTGACTACCAGCTGTTGTGGGGTATAATACCCAACAAGACCAGCAACAAGAGCTGCCATCACAAGTTCTTTTGGTATGCTTTAGTAAGGAAAGTGACTTTAAGGGGTTAACAATCTTACTTTAATCCAACCTACAAATGTAACTCGTTTAGTTCAGGAGGAAAAGCCAGCAACCTGAACTTCAGAGCAAATACATCAGGAGGAAAAGCCAGCAACCTGAACTTCAGAGCAAATACAAACAAATTACAAACATACATTACAAGCAGACCAAATACAAATCAACATCTGGGTTAGCGAAGCCAGGGGGCAGTTACAATAGCTTCCCCAGAGTCATGCACCACTCTTCCAGTGAGTGAGAGCCCCCAAAACAAACATCTGTGTTTCTTCAAAGCCTGGGGGCCCCTTAATGGCTACCCAGAGTCTCCACATCAATATTCTTCCAAGGAGTGAGAGCCCCAAGGGAAAATGATACATCCTCAAGAAGGACTTTACTTGGACACTCTGTATTGACTAAAGAAGATTGTTACTTGCTGGGACATAGGAGCAGATCATGTTTGTATTATAAACAAGTATTTGGGAATGACACTGAATGATATGTTTTGTTTTGCTGTGAATGATATGTTTTAGTTCCCTAGTTGATTGGATCACAATGTATGATGCCTCTATTTGTTCCAGCATCCATGGTATTTAGATTATTTAAAGCCAAGTATCCTGGAACAATGGGTAGAGTTTATTGGTAATTAAAGTGGGACTTTTTTTTACTGTTTTAGAATGCTATAATAATTAAGTGTCTTTGATTGAGCCTTACTAGGTACAAAGCCCCAGGCCCACACCCTTTTGCTAACTAGATGCTAAGCTCCAGGCACAGACCTTTTTGCTAACTAGGTATAAATCCTTCAAGCCCTGAACAGAATATAAAAACTCAAAGGTTAGCATTTTGTCTGGGGCTCTCACTCATGGAGGATTGTTGATGTGGAGACTCTGGGTAGCCATTGTTAAGAGCCCTCAGCTTGTAAGCCCAGATGTTGATGCTTTCCTTGTACCTATGAATTGTGATTTGGTCTATTTATATTGTATATGTTTGTAATTTGTATTTGCTCTGAAGTTCAGGGTGCTGGCTTTTCCTCCTGAACTAAGTTAGTTATATTTGTATGGTGTATTAAAGTAAGATTGTTAACCCCTTAATGTTGCTTTCCTTAGTAAAGCAGATCAAAGAACCTATGCTGGCAGCTCTTGATGTTGGGCTGGTGTTGGTCTTTCACCCCATGACAACTGCCCACCTAATTGTTGCTACAATTAGAGAAATGCAATTTAAAACAACTCTGAGGTACTACATCATGCCTATCAGATTGGCTAACATGAAAGAAAAAGAAAATGATAAATATTGGAGGGGATATGGTGAAATTGGGAAATGAATGCATTGTTGATGGCATTGTGAATTGATCCAGCCATTCCAAAGAACAATTTGGACCTTTTACCAAAGGGCTATAAAGCCCTTTTAATACAGCAATATCACTTCCAGATCTCTATCCCAAAGAGATAAAAGGTGTGGGAGGGAGGGAAGGACCTATTTGTACAAAATTATTTATAGCAGCTCTTTTTGTGGTGGCAAAAAAAAAAATTGGTAATTGAGGGGATGCCCATCAATTAGGGAAAGGATGAACAAGTTGTGGTATATGATTTTTGTAGAATACTATTGTACTATAAGAAATGACAAGTAGGCTGATTTCAGAAAAACTTGGAAAGACTCATACAAACTGATACAAAGTGAAATGAGCAGAAGCCGGAGAACATTATATACAGCATGTATGTATGTATGTATGAAGATCAACTGTGAATTCAATAATACAATGGTCTCAGACAATTCCAAAGGACTCATGATGAAAAATGGTATCTTCATCCAGAGATAATACTGATGGAATCTCAATGCAGATTGAAGCATGCTATTTTTCACTTTATTTTTTCATGGTATTTTTTTCCTTTGAGTCTGTGTGTTCTTTCACAACATGACTAATATGGAAATATGTTTTTCATGATCGTACATATATAACCTATATCCAATTTCTTACCATCTCAGAGAGGAAGGAACTAAGAGAGGGAGAGAGAAAATTTGGAAATTAAAATTTTTAACAAATGAAGGTTAAAAATTGTCTTTACATGTAATTGGGAAAAATATTTAAAATTAAAAAATACAAATAAAAACCTATGAAAGTAAAACAAAGAATTGTGAGTTCTTATTATTATTGTGTGAAAATGTTACCTTGGTGTGCATTAGCAAGAAACAATGTCCTTTCCAGGGCCATTTTAAGAATAACTTACATAACACGGGTGAGTGATAGGTAAGTACAGTCCAATAAGGCACTTCAAGATCCCTGACATAATAGATCTATCTTGAAATAATATTTATTTAGCACTATGCCAAGACCACTTTATGATTTAATAAATACACTATTTATCTCTCTATCCATCCCCTAAATGCAATGCAGCTCACTGCTAATCTGTCATTCATCTATGCTAACTGTCCAAGACATTAACTATTGGTTTATTGGCTTTTTGGCAGTCCATCCACCTATATATCACAATCTGAAAATAGTTGTTCTTATCCACTTAATTTTTCCTGTGTGAACAGTTAGACTGAATTCTTTGGAGTAATTTTGGATCTCATTTAGGAGAATGTAATATTCTGTGGCTTATTGCAATCATCACAATTTTATTGCAAACGAGAGCATTTTTAGGAGATAAAATGTACTACAAATCTCTAACATTTGCATTCTATGTTCATCCATGAAGTGTAAAAAAAAACTTTAATGAACATGTGACTAGTGTTTTGTGCCTTGCTTGATATTAATCAGAGGGAGGGTGATTGAAAAAAGTTACCTGTATGGTTATATCTTCTGAGGAAGATATATTCTAATATATGATATTAGAATATGCAATGGAAACATTGTTGAAAGAACATGTTCAAGTTTTCAATTTTGCTCTACAAAATATAATGCTTTTTAAAAAAATAGTTAAAATATAACAAGCAGAGCATAAATATTGCATTCTCTATATCTTCAATAAGTTATGTGATTATATAAATGTGGTTTACTGAAGACATTTTCCCCAAAAAAACCTATCTATTCCTTCTCATATCTTTATGATGATAAATGTGCATATTGTGTTCAGAAAATTTCAGTGAAAATCAGCAAGTAGTTATATGAGTCAAGAGTTATAGATAGTCTCTTGATTGTCATTTTTGGTACAGACAATAAGGTATATGATTTTATAAGAATTTCATATTCTCTTTTCAGTTATCTTAAGAATTATTTCTTCAACATTCTCAAAATTATGTCAATTGTGTCAAACTGCATAAAGCTCTTCTGTATATTATTTTTGTGATAGCCTTCAAGTCATGGAATTCCATAATCACTGAAGAACTGCTTGATGGTCATGGAAAAAAAAAAAAACAATAGTCACCTGGTAAGAATAGGTAACAGAATACTACTGAAACAGAAATGCACAGAAGTGTAAATGATGTCATTGGAGACACATATGACTAGAGAAGGTGTACCAATCATATAGTGAAAGCATAATATATGTGACGTAGTATCCACTTGCTCCATTGGTACTACACAATGTCAAGATATTCAGACAAGCAGGTTTAAGAAGCTGGGTGGACATTCTGCAATGGAAATAAACTAAGATGTCAATAAGAGTTGTACAAGATAAGAAAACAGCATGAGATGGCAGTATGTTTGTGCCTGGAGAATTTCAGATTCCCCCAAAAACACCCTTTAAAAAATTGATTATGTTCACTATGCTAGCTATGTGACCTTATCACTTAACCCCAATTGCCCTGCCTTCCCCCCTACAAAAAAAATTGATTATGAAATGGGGCAAAAAGCCTTTTCAAAATACAGAAAACATAAATACTGAACATCATTTATTAGTCACAGTGCTATAAAAATTATGCTCAATATTGCCTTTAAGGAAAGAATTAAAAATTAGAGATTAAAGAATTTAACCCTTAAGAACTAATGGAAAATTTCATCAAAGAAAATAAAAATGAGACAACATATGAAAACATGGGATTCACTAAAGTAGTTGTTCGTGGGAAATATTTAAATATGTTTTCATCAATAAAAGAGAAACAAATCAATGAATTGGTCATATAACTTCTAAAAAAAGAACCAAAAGAAATAAAATCATTTCCAACAATCAAAAAATAGACATTTGAAAAATCAAAAAAGAAGTAGAAAAATCTGAAAAAAGATAAATGAAACCAGATTTTTTAGGAAAAAAAAATTATAACATAGATTATTAACTAATTTTAAAAGAGAAAGGAAAATCAAATTATTCATATCAAAACTGAAATAGGATAATTTATAACAAAAAAGAAATAAAGGAAACTATTAGAAATTACTTTGCCCAATTACACACCAACAAAACTGATAGCTTATAGGAAATTGATATTTGAAAAATATAATATACCCCAATTAACAAAATATTATTTATGTAAATAACTCAATATCAGAAAAATAAATTGAACAAACCATAATTGAACTTCAAAAGAAAATAATTCCAGGACATTATGGATTTACAGTTAAGTCCTATCAAACATTCAAAGAACTAATTCCAACATTACATAAACTGTTTGCAAAAATAGGAAAAGAAGGGAACTTTCCAATCTTTTCTTAGGATGCATATGTCTTAATATCTAAGCCAGTGAAATACATAGCAGAGAAGGAAAACAAATTAGGGCCAATTCTCTAATGAACATTGACACACAAAAAAAATTAAAACATTGTCAAAGGGGCTACAACAACATATTTTAAAAATAATGCAATATGTTTTAGTTGCATTTATATCAAGAATGCAGGTTTCAGTCAACAAAAGAAAGACTATAAACACAGACATTATTAATTACAAAAATAATAAAAAACCACATGATTATATTGACAGATTCTAAAAAATATTTTAAATCTAATACCCATTTCTGTTTAAAAAAAACCAGAAACAAATGGACTTTTTCTTAATACAGTAAGTAGTATCTATCTAAAACCAAGAACAGAGGATATAGATAATAGAGAAAAGTTAGAGACCTTTCTAATAAGATTGGGGCTAAAGAAAGGCTGTCTAATATCACAACTACTTTTAACATAGTGTCAGAAAGTCTAACTATAGCAATGGGACAAGAAAGAGAAATTAAGCGAGTTTTAAAAATCAGCAAAAACAAAAAGGAAAAACAAACTATTGATTTCTAAAGATGATATGATATTCCATCTGCAAATCCTAAAGAGTCAACCAAAAATAATTTGAAATAATAAAATTTTACTACACCAAGTAAAGCCATATTAGTAAATTCTACCTTTCAAATATTTCCTCCTAGCAACTATAGCCTCTCAGCACTGCTGACCTAAATTATCATAATCCTCTCCAACAAGGTTTCACTGCCTCCATTATCTACCTTCTATAATCCATTCTTCATACTGCTGGTTTAGTAATGTTTCTAATTTACACATATGATCAGATCACTCCACTGTGACTGCTCAAAGTCTTAAGGTGGCCCTTTAAGGCACTGTCCATCCTATCTTTAAGTAGCTAGGTGGGCACAGTGGATAAGCACTGGAACTGGATTCAGGAAGACCTGAAGTCAAATCCAGCCTCAAATACTTACTAGCTGTGTAACCCTGGACAAGTCATTTAACCCTTTTTACTTCAGTTTCTTCATCTGTAAAAAGAGCTGGAGAAGGAAATGACAAATCACTCCAACATCTTTGCCAAGGAAAATCCCATATGGGGTCACAAAAAGTGGGACATAACTGAACAACAACAACCTATCTTCAATAATACTACTAATAATAACAATAATAGCTATATTTAAAGAGCTTTAAGATTTGCAAAGCACTATACAAATATTTGACCCTCACAACAACCCTGGGAGGTTTGTGCTATTACTCTCCCCATCTTACAGATGACAAACCTGAGGCAAATAGAAGTTAATTGACTTGCTAAGGTCACACAGCTGGTAAAAATCTGAGTTGAGGCTTGAACTCAAGTCTTTCTGACTCCAGGTTCAGCACACTCCCAGTGGGTCACCTAACTTCTTCACAATCTTTCCTTTCGAGAGCTATTTGTTCTATCCATCCAGATTTGTTTACATTCCTCCATTTTGTTGTCTTCTCTCATCTTTCTGCTTTTGCACAGGTATCCCTTGTCCCTTGAATGTATTTGTTACACATCTCTACCTCTTGTAATGCTCTTCTTTCAAGGCCTACCTCATCTACCTCTTCATTCTTGAAGGTTTTTTTTTTCCATTTCCTCAGACAAAATGAAATCTTCCCTCAAAGTTCTTATAGTACTTTGGACTTCTCCTTGGCATTTATTACATTGTCTTTGTATCATCCTTATTTATGTATATCTCTTGTCCTCCTACTAAAAGATAAGCTTCTTGTGGGTTGGATCAGTGCTGCCAACTTTTCCAATCTGCATGAAGCCTTTCCTGATCTCTCTAACTGCTAATGCCCTTCCTTCAAACTACTTTGTGTGTAAATTCTTTGTAGGGGGAAGAGGTTACATATTTTTATATGAACTTGTCTCTGCCATTAGAATGTAAGCTCAGTTAGAGTAAGGATTTTCATTGCCTTTGTATGTATGTAAGTGTGTGTGTGTGTGTGTGTGTGTTACTGTGATTTCAGCAATGTGGAAATATCTCCTACCAGTATAGATTAGAAATTAACTTTCGACTTCTTAGTCATAGACAGATAGCTAAGATACTAAAAGATTAAGTGATTCATCTATGGTCACAAACACAATATATATATCAGAAGCAGGATTCAAAACCAATTCTTTCTGCCTCTAAGACCAGTCCTCTATCCTTAATGTCATCCTATCTCTTATAGTATTTCCTTACAGGTAGTAAATGAATGTTTGTCTAATTGAATTGTTGAGTGGACTGTGTTTACTATTTTAGTAGTTAATTCCCAGTAAAATCTTACAACAAAGACAGAAGGTAACTTGAAAAGATGATGAAATGAGTAACTATACACTTTCAAATACAGCCTGAGGAAAATTTCATCTGCTCTGAAGCATGTAACAGAGCTAACTTATCAAAGTAGACAGCTAAGAGGCTTCAGATTAGGGCATCCCCAGGGGACAGCTGCAGTAAGTTTATTTACATTAATACCACCCAACTTGAAAGATCACCAATGGTATCACCATAAGCAGAATATTGTATTTTTTCCATCGTTTTCTGTTGTGTCTGATTCTTTGTGACCCCATTTGGGGTTTTCCTTGGCAAAGTTATTGGATTGGTTTGCTATTTCCTTCTCTAGTTCATTTTGCAGATGAGGAAACTGAAGCAAACAGGGTTAAGTGACTTGCCCAGTGTCACACAGCTAGTAAATGTCTGAGGCAAGATTTGAACTCAAGAAAAAGAATCTTCCTGACTCTAGGCCAGGCACTCTATTCATTTCACCACTGAGATGCCCATATAGCGCTTTATTCCGATTCTATTTTATGTTAAATAATTTTTCTAATATGAATTGAAGACAGACAGCATACAGACAAATATCAGAGCAGGAGTTGCAGGGAAACACTTGTGGCCCCTCTCTGAGGCAGTTAATTGAACAAGCAAGGCACTCTTTAAACCCATTCCAATATTTTAAAATATTACCAACCTCATTTTTCTAGTCTTTTTTCTTGATTAATATGATCTGGCCACTCAAATGTGAATTTTTTGTGGAAATAACATTTTCAATATTTTCTAGAATATTGCAGAATGACAGAGCTCTATGAGAACTTTGACATTATCTAGTCTAACCACCTTATAGAAATCCTCATAAAATCAAATCTGCCCTTCACTACTAGCCCCAGTCTATCTTTTCATCTTCTTTATATATCACTTCCCTTCCCGTGAATTACCATGAAGCCAAGCTGGCCTTCTCTTTGCTCCCCACATACTATATATACAAATGGTTGCACAGGCCATCCCCTATGACTATAAGGCATTCTATCTTCATTCTCACCGGAAAATTCCTTACTCTCTTCAAGACTTAGCTTAGGCACCATATTCTACACTAAGCCTTTCTTGATCTCTCCAACTGCTAAAGCCAGTACCCTCCCTTTATAAATAATTTGTACTCAACAACTTTTTATTTATTCTGGTTATGCTTATATGTGTACTCCCATGATAGAAGGCAAGATCCTTAAAAAAAGGGACTATTTCACATTTGTCTTTGTATCACAGCACCTAGCATATTGCCACACTGTTGGTAATTCAGTAAATACATGTTCGTTGACTGGTAACTAATTGATTGATTAATCATTAGGCCATCCTAGCCCCTCATTTTCAGGTGAGGAAACTGAAAACCAGACAGATGGAGTGTCTTGTCCAAAATCATGTAACTGATGAGTGACAGTTTGCAGAAGACCCAGAACTACAACTTCAGTCTCCTTAGCCCTGTGTTCTGTCCCAGTCTTGTGTTCTTTTTAACACCTCCACCTGCCTAGATAAGTGGGAATGTGACAGGGGAGAAAAGAGAAGGGAATAAGCATAGATAGACAGATAGGTAGATAGATAGATAGACAGACAGATAGATAGATAGATAGATAGATAGATAGATAGATAGATAGATAGATAGATAGATTGTACATGTATATATATAACATATTATAGACATATATTATACACATATGTATGCACATACACGCATACATATAACACACATATAAATACATATATATGGCACCCACTATGCACCAAGCACAGTGCTAAGTGCTTTTATAAATATTATTTTAATTGATCCCTATTTTACAGTTCAGGAAACTGAGTCAAACAGAGACCAGTGTCACATAGCTAGTAAGCACCTGAGGCTAGATTATACTTCAGGACTTCCTGACTCCAGGACTATTGCTCTATCCACTGTGCTGCCTAACTGCCTCAAATTGAGGAGTAAATGTCTCAATTTGTAGCTACCAGAGAAAGATTGGCAATGCCCATATTTACCTAGGTAGACTATCTAGTGAATGTGAGTTCCATAAGACTTTTGGTAAATGGAAAAAATAAGTTACCTTTGAAGAGACAAAGTGTTTTGTTGTTTTGATCTTTAACTAGATATGATTTCATCCGCGTAGGGATCCCCTGGTAAGGAAGTCTTCCTCTAAGTTAGAAGATCAGAAACTTCTTTGCCACTTAAAGGGTTTCCTGGAGTATTGAGAAATAAAGTTACTTTCCCAGGGTCTCAAGGCAAGTATGTAGCAAATGTAGGAATTGAACCAGTCTTCCTAATTCTAACACCAGTTTTCAGTCCACTACCCAATACCACCTAGTAATGCCACCTATAGTTATTATTACATAAGCTCTAGAACTGAAATGGAATTCAGAGGCCAAGGTCAATGACATTACTGTACATATAAGATCCCAAGATGACACAGTAACTATAAAAGCTAGGATTTAAACAAAAGATCTTGGGCTCTAAAGCCAGTGCTCTTTCCTCATGCCTCATTAGCTTGAAATCTATTCTCTCTAAAGTCATGCATTTATTTGTATTCTACTGCCACATAAATGAAACCACAAAACATAATAAAAAGAATTCCCCATAGTACAAGGCAGAGTAGGCACTCAATGAATACTTGTTGATTAATTGGTTTCTAGAATATAAAAACTACCCCCTATTTAGTCCTATTGACCTTTTCAAACCATTAAAAGTGTATTTCATTGTGAGCTTTTATTACTTTTATATTACAATTCTGCTGGAAGGAATGAACTAGTTTCAGTAGTTTACTATTCCATAATAAATTTAATGGTCTTCTGTAGATTATGCTTGTGATTATTGTTTTAATTCCCATAAACACATTGAACTACAAGCATCTAAAATTGTGTACATATATATATGAGATATATGTGTGTATATAGACATATGTATGCATATATATATACAAAGAGAAAGAGAATTACCTATATACAGTAGAGCAAGAGAGAGACAGTGAGAGAGGGTAGGACAGACAGGTAGAAATGGAGGAGGAAGGGAAAGAGAGACAATCACAGAGAAGGACAGAGAAGGATGAAGAAAGGATGTGAAAGAGGGGGAGTGAAAAGAAAAGAGAGGGGAGATGAGAGAGAAGGAAAAGACAAAGAGACAGAAAGACACTTGTATCCTTGTATTAGGCCTATTTAAGTACATTAAGTACATTTTACAAGGGAAAATCATTGAAGAGAAAGCCACTAGTGGAAAATCTTCTATAAAGGTATAGGATACAAAAATCACATTTTTGCTTTTGTTGATCAATAAACTCACATTACATACAATAAAAAAACAGACAATAAAATTTTCTCAGTACCACAAAGGATGGAAACCAAAATTAATTCCTTTAAGTTCTGAAATGGGAATATATGTTCAACATTGAAAGTAATAGGAATACAACCACCTTCTCTATGTGATAATAGATTTGTACATGAGATAGTCATGTGCTAACTGGAGCTGATTGAGGCTCAATGGCCACATTAATTATTAAACATGGTTCCTTAGGTATCAGATTCCCTTTTAGGAAAAAAAGCTTTAAAAAAACAGATAGGAATGACATTTATCCAGAATCCAAAAACCTATGGATATTATCTTTTTAAAAAATTGGGAATGAGAGGAGTTCCATCAGAAGTGCTGATAATTTTATACACTTCATAAGATAGAAACATAGTATATCTCCTTTCAGTTGCTAGCACTGGAAATACTATGGGGAGCTTCTGGTGCTTTTATATTTAAAAAATTAAAATAAAAACTGGTCTTCATAGTAGAACTAGAACTTAATAAGACATATAAAATTTACATATATACATCTATGTGACTGTAATTATACATAATTTATACCATGTAGACATGTGCATATATGTGTATGTGTACATATGTGTGTGTATGTGTGTACATATATATATAGATATATAATTTGTGAACACAATAAAGAACTGAGTAGCTTTGTTAACCAGCTCAAGGATGGACTTGGCTTCTCGTCCTTCCAGAAATAACGTTTAGGGGGAAGCTAGGTAGCACAGTGAGTTTAGCACCGGCCCTAGAGTCAGGAGGACCCGAGGTCAAATCCAGCCTCAGATACTTGACACGTGTACTAGCTGTGCGACCTTGAGCAAGTCACTTAACCCCAATTGCCCTGCCAAAAAAAGAAAGAAGAAAGAAAGAAGGCTTAACCAGTTACACAGTTGAAACCACTAGTTCTGAAGCACTAGGATTATTACTTTTCGTTTATTTGACAACATTGGTCACCTACCATTTCAAAGACTGAATTTTGCAGATTCCAATGCACTGATGTAATCCTAAGTGTTCATTTAGCTGAGCAGAAATTGCATGCTACCCGAGTTCATTAGCTTCTACTGTTTTCAACATGAATTCTTGCCACAGCGAGAGTGCACATTAACTGATAAGGCCTAATAAATTCAGCCAATGAGATATCACCATATAATCTTTTTTAGGCTTTCCTGAGCACCACAATACTTAGCCTAGATAAAAGACAATCCATTCCTTCTAGAGGACAGCTGCTAAGCAAACAAGCATGGGGAGTGAGTTTCTTTGATCCAGTCTCACTGAGATCTAAGCAATATCCCTATCTCTTTTTTCATTTGATTCTAAAGTTAGCTGTCAATTATCAACTATGAGTTCAGGGCCTTCCTTAGGCAGCACTGAGATATGAACAAAACAGTCCCTCTCTTTTCCTTTCTGAACCTTTTTCTTCTCATTAGGCCTTATACCCTTCTCCCAAATGCAAACCCAAGGGCAGACTACAGGAAAGTCAAAAGATTCCCATATACACTTGTATTTCACACAATTAAATGCAGACCTACTAGAAACTCCTCCTCACTAGGGTACACAAAAATGCATGCCATCTGAGACTCTGAGAATCATTGCCCTATGCTTTCTTTTGCTCTTCTTCTTCTGGAGAGGAAATTCAAACTCAAAGTGTATTACATACTACTTTAGAAATGATCCTGTGCCAAGCAATGCCACTGTTAGTGGGCTCTGGAAAGCTATTCGAGAAACCCTGCATATGTATTAGTTTTTCATCTTATACTTTCCAAGAATATTTGTATTCCTTCCTGCCCCAATTCAGGTGCCAACTCTACCATGAAATCATTTCCCTGACCTTAAAGCTACAGCTCTAAGTGTTCCCATCCTTCTCAAATCTTTCAAATAACACTTATTTTGGACCTCTTCTATGTGCTTATCCTGTCGTAACTTGCATCACAGTTATTTGTGTATTTCATTTATCTTTCTCCCTAAACTTTAAATTCCTTAAAGGACAAGAACTATGTCATGCTTTCCTTCTTTATTCATATCACAGAGTATAATATGTTATATATATATATATACATATATATATATATATATATTAGGTATTTAGTAAATGCTCCTTGAATTTGAGTAGATAAAGTTCCCTAACTCCTTCAATAATTGTAAGTGGAAAGGGCTCAGAATCCAATACTTCCCAGTGGTCGCTCTGATCTTTATATTGCATAATTCAGGGTAAATTATGACAATTAAGAGTCTAAATCTTAATGTATTAACTAAGCACATTAATATATGTGTGAAATTAACATCAACATCCTTTGATCAAAGTAGAAATATTACTGCAAATATGCCAAGACATAGCTCTTTCCACAAGATTTTTTTTATTTAAAACTAAATGATCATGTAAAGATAAGAAAATGCCACTAAACATAAATGTTTTCCTGAAGCAGTAAGTTGTTTTAGCCAAGAAAATACACTTACAGGAATGATAAAACATCCTTTGCCTGTTGAGAATTTATGGATCTGGGAAGGAGGTTAATGGAAGAAAAGTTTATGAGGTCATGTCTAAAAGAGTATCATGAAATTTACTTATTTTTACCAAGTACCTTGCTGTCATGCTCTAAAAATTAATTCAAGATTTCCTAGGGAAAGTAGCAGTTGATAACTGAACATAAATATTAACAATTCTGGTATTATATAAGTAATGTACAGATTTCTCAAGTACTAGAAATGCCTCTGGCAAACAGAAAAAAGATGCCTAGATGGCAAATTTTCTGCCCTTTATTTGTATTCAACCAATTAAAAAGCAAAGGAAAACAGAAACTGTGAAAGACTAACTAGTCTTGTCCCTTCCATTATTTAACAGCATTTGCACATATCTAAAATTCAAAGTTTTGCTGTGCCTACCAATATCGTTCCCTTGTAAGTCAACTTGCTCCCATTATTCTTTTCCTGGGGCACTAGCTTATTTATCAGCATGGATTTATCTCATTGTGTATCTCTCCAGATTTGAGAGTAGCTAAATAGGAATTTCCCCATAGAAAAAAAATGCAAAGAAAAACAAACAAATAAAATGTATGGAACACATAATTGATTTAGTCTATTACAAGCTAAGTCCATGCCTCATTATGTGCCTACCTTTTGCAAAATACGTCTACTGGGTATTGTCTAGATGCCCTAGTAAATTGGACAAGATTCCATTCCTTCAGAAAAAAAAATTGTTTGTCACAAAATAGGCCAATTATAAAGGCATATAAAATTAAACAGACCTTAGGTTAAAAACAAATAAAGAGTAAAGATGTTCTTGTTGATTTTTTTTGGACTTTTCCTCTCTATATACAATAGAATGTAAGCTAATTGGGATCAACAAATGTTTCATTTTTGTGGTACCTTCCCAACTCCTAGCATAGAATCTTGTACTCTATATCTGTAAGTTAGGTATGTCCACATCAATTGCTTAAATGTACAGATGTGGCTCCTGGGTTGCATATATTTCTGCAATCTGTCTTATTTGTCTCTAAGGGAGACCATATTTCTACTTTGATGTAAGAAGGAGAAAAGGGATGGGTAGGTACTTGCTCCTCCCCTCTACTTTTTCTGAGGGGCATCAGACTAGACATATATGCCTTCCTCAAATATTTCTGGTCTATGAATGAGATAAGTTCAGAACACAATCCTCTTCCCTAGTTGCTCTTAAAGAGGAAAGTAGACCTTAGTTTATATTCACTAACTTGGTCACTTCTCACCAAATGTTGGTAACACTAAAGACTATGAAAAATTTTGAATATACAGTGAAACCATCTACCCAAAGAAAACAGAAATCATCAAAATTATACAGATTAAAGTATACCAGAAGACACACAAGAGTGAATAAGCTCTTCTGCTGAGAGTATGATAAGGTCTCAGTTCAAACCAAGAGAGTGACCCTGATCTCACTAAAGGAGAAACTTCCTCTCCAAAGACGCTAAGGAGGTATCAAGGAAATCAAGATCCTATTGAAAAGCCAACTTCCTCCATATATTTGCAACTTCCTAAGTCTTTTATTTTATTATTTAAAATCAATAAAACTCTGACTTTTCATTCATTCAACCCAGTCCTCCTCCACCTAAGAATGAAAAGAAAACCAAACCCATGTTACAAGCAGTTATAAATAAGCAAAATAAATTTCCATATGGGCCATATTAAAAAAATTTTTGCATCCTGAGTCCTTCACCTCTTTAAAAGGAGGTAGGTAGCATGATTCATCACTAGTCCTCTGGAATTGTGATTAGTCCTTACATTGATCAGAGTCCCTAATTCTTTCAAAGTTGTTCTGTTTTTATTGTTGTTGTCATTATATAAATTGTTCTCCTGGTTCTGTTCACTTCCCTCTGTATCAATTCATATGTCTCCCTATGTTGCTCTAAAACTATTTTGACATTTCTTGCAGCAAAATAGCATTTCATCCTGCATTATACATCCCCTGTCTGAATTCCAGGAGCCTCTAGAGGGAAGAGGAGAGGAAGGAAGAGGAGAGGTGGGTGATTTCTATTTTGTACCATGCATCTCCTGCCTATCTCCAGCCTCCTGTAGGAAGAGAAGTGCCATTCCATAGTGACAGTCAACCATTGCTAAGATATGAGGAGAGGATGTGATTACATGAAGTTTGAAGCCCGGCATCCTGCCTTGGGGAAAAAGAACATCAATATCCCTTCTGCTCTACGTTCTTGCTACCTTGCTTGAACTGCCCAAAGCTCTGAAAAGACTCCACCCTCAGGTCATAATATTAACTTTTAAAATCTTTCTAAATTTTTCACGTAATACTTAACAAATTCCCATCTGGTCATAGCCCTCACATCACAGTGATTCTGAAACCCTGTAGGTCATCATATAGACTCCATTCCCTGTACCCTATTACTTGATTCATTGTTTCAATTCCTATCAACCTAACCTGTCCCTTCCAAGTCTTAACCAAATTTGGTCCGTTCATTCCGTGATACTCCCTGGAATACCTTCTGCATAGGAACAAACTTGCTTTGATCTTATTTTTCTTCTTTCTTTTTTTCCATCTTCTGCCTGTCACTGAGATTTGGCTTGCTCTGGATGATGTAACTTCCCTGCCACACACTGGCTACACTTTCAATCATTTTTTTTGACCCAATGGTTTAATCAAGAGAGTTGGAATGTTTCTTGCTCCTCATTACACTTTCAGTTTCTTCCTCTACCACCATCTCTCAGTAACCTCTTCTCCTTTAAGATTCATAAAATCTGGGGGGCGGAGCCAAGATGGCAGCTGGAAAGCAGGGACTTGCATGTGTTCCCCCCCCCAGGTCCCTCCAAAAACTATAAAAATGGCTCTGAACAAATTCTAGAACTGCAGAACCCACAAAATAGCAGAGGGAAGCAGGGCTCCAGCTCAAGACAGCCTGTATGGTGGCTGGGTAAGGTCTATTACATGAAACTGGGAGCGCAGTGGAGCAGAGCCCAGCGTGAGCCGCGCTTGGACCAATCAGATTGTGAGCCCAGTGGAACAGGCCCTAGCATCCTGAATCATTGAGCTGTGGCAGTTACCAGACTTCTCAACCCACAAACACGAAAGACAATAGAGAAGAACTGCAGAACGCATGAAGAAGCACAGAGAAGCAGGGCTCCAGTCCAGGAGAGCCTGGATGGTCACTGGGTAAGGTTCATCATGCATGGAGCTGGGAGCAGAGGGAGGAGAGCCCAGTGTGGGCTGTGCCCAGACTACCAGATAGGGAGCCCAGAGGAACAGGCCCTAGTGCCCTGAATCAGTGAGCTGTGGCAGTTACCAGACTTCTCAACCCAGAAACACCAAAGACAACAGAGAAGGTTAGTGGGAAAAGCTGCCGGGGACAGAGTAAACAGAGTTTGTGGTTTGGCCGCCACCCCAGAGACAGCGGGAGTGGTGCAGCTACAAAACTATGGCTGCAGTTACTTCTGGCTCCAGGCCCACATGATGGGAGGAATTAAGTGGCAGATCAGAGCAGGAGTGAAGAGCCTGCTTAACCGGTCTGGATTGGTGGTTCTTGGGGGAGGAGGAGTGCTGGTGTGGCAGAGCTGGCTGTATAGAAATAGCTCTGAAAACAACAGCACATCCTCTAAAGCTTGGAACAAAGTACTCTCTACAGGCAGTCATACTCTGCTGAAAAACTCAAGGGTCAAGTAAGTTGACTGGGAAGATGGCCAGGCAGCAAAAATGGACTCAGATTCAGACTCAGACTTTGGAATCTTTCTTTGGTGACAAAGAAGACAAAAACATATAGCCAGAAGAAGACAACAAAGTCAAAGAGCCTACATCAAAAGCCTCCAAGAAAAACAAGAACTGGTCTCAGGCCATGGAAGAGCTCAAAAAAGATTTAGAAAAGCAAGTAGAGAAGTAGAGGAAAAATTGGGAAGAGAAATGAGAAGGATGAGAGAAAACTATGAAAAACAAGTCAATGACTTGCTGAAGGAGACCCCCAAAAATACGGAAGAAAAAAACATCTTAAAAAATAGACTAAATTAAATGGCAAAAGAGCTCCCAAAAGCCAATGAGGAGAAGAATGCTTTGAAAGGCAGAATTACCCAAATGGGAAAGGAGGTCCAAAAGACCAATGAAGAAAATATTACCTTAAAAATTAGAGTGGAGCAAGTGGAAGCTAGTGACTTTATGGGAAATCAAGATATTATAAAAAAGAACCAAAGGAATGAAAAAGTGGATGACAATGTGAAATATCTCATTGGAAAAACTACTGACCTGGAAAATAGATCCAGGAGAGAGAATTTAAAAATTATTGGACTACCTGAAAGTCATGATCAAAAAAAGAGCCTAGATATCATCTTTCAAGAAATTATCAAGGAGAACTGCCCTGATATTCTAGAGCCAGAGGGTAAAATAGAAATTGAAAGAATTCACAGATGGCCTCCTCAGAAAGATCCCAAAAAGAAAACTCCTAGGAATATTGTCACCAAATTCCAGAACTCCCAGGTCAAGGAGAAAATACTGCAAACAGCCAGAAAGAAACTACATATATATAGAGAGACAGAGGGCACAGGGT
>CM053622.1:184756787-184781482 GCA_028646595.1 Phalanger gymnotis
CACCACTCTCCCCTCAATGAAGTTTCACTTTTTTCTTTTAGGAACACTTTATTGTCCCTAACCATTTTAGAGTTTGGAGACGCTTTCCTCAAATCCCTTCACATTCTCCTCCAGAAGGAGGATCAGCCTACATTTGGAATATAGGCAATAGTCGTTCAGCCATAGCATAAATACAATATCACACACTCCATGGTAACCACTGCAAAATGTCCTTTGATCTCCACACTGGGACTATTGAAACAATTTGCTGCTACTTCTCCTACACTCCATTTCGCTAAACGACTTTGCTCTGAACCAACTGTTCTCTATGGCTGCCTATAAAGAGTAAATATATCAATAAAGGCTTAAGAGCTATTGTGTTAGGTAATGCAGACATAGAATAGGTACTTTGAACTCAGGATAGACATTTCTGGAGGTCTGAGTTTGGTTGTACCTTCAGGTCGTTATGCAGCCTTGGTAAGAAAAGACCACATGGACATGATAGACTTAATTATATATTTGGAAAACTATTACGTGGAAGTGAGATTAGACTTGTTTTGCTTGGCTTCACAGGGTAGAACTTAGAGCAATGGGCATCTGTTGCAAAGAGGCATTGTCCAGTTTTATGGAAGAAAAATTTTCCTAATAACTAGATCAATACAGATATTGCAATAGGCTGCTTTCACAGCCAATGGGACCTGTTTGCTGCGCAGCTTAGCTTCCATTATGATGAAAGGCTCTTACCTCAAAAATTTCTGACTTTAGGGGTAAAAGCAGAGGTTTCTCAGCAGACACTGGAGGCAGAGACCAGTTCAGAGGCTACTACAGATATTCTTCTTCAAATAAATAAGTAAATAAATATAAGTTGACAAATAGAGTCAGAAAAGAAAGGAATTGTCAATGAGGTCAAAAATTCTACCTATTTCCTTTTAATCTGCCACACACAACCTGGAGACAAGTTTCTTTTCAGCATATATATTCAGTGTAGCAGAGAAGACTGTCACTTTGAAAATGTCCAGCAGGCTTGAGAAAAGAAGGCAGGAAAGGTAAATTACAGATTAGTAATTTTTTGGTTTTGGTATTTTTTAATTAGGTGTGCAATTGAGGCAGCTTCCCCAGTAATGGTAGAGAACTTAAAGCCATTAATCTAGGGTTTGGGGGAGGAGGGAATGCAGATGCTAGAAGGACATCCCTAAGTATGCTCTATACAGGGACATTATGTGGGCATTTGCACATAAAAAGATAACAAAATGTTTCCATCTTGATTCTATCACAAACATTTAAAGATAGGATGAGCACTACAATGGAAAGATGCTAAAGATAGTCCAGAGGTAATTTTGACTCACATTTGCCATACTAGGATATTCCCCATTTTTTGTGAAACCTAGAAGAGAGACAAGAGCAGCAAAACTCATCTTGAAGCAAGAAACATTTCCTGGCACTTTCTAGGCCCTGACCAAAACTAAAGTAGGCAAAGGTTGCCATTGGCACATTCTTATTTTTCTTTCATTTCTTCTTCTTTTAGAACTCTCTGAACCCTTGCTCCATGGCTCCCAGGTACCCCAAAGACCCTACTGGGGTGTTTACCATGATTCCCTAGGCTCGCCTTCAAAATTACCTGCTTCCTTTATGTGACAGAGCATGGTACAAAAATGGACTGGCTTCTCTTAAGTCAGGTCTGTTCAAAATACAGCACATGAGCAGTGCGATTTTATGCAGCCCACCTATGGGTTTTAATTTTCAAGAGCAAAAAAAATAATAATAATTTGCATGAAATGCATATTAAAATTTTTTAATTCCATCACTAATACATAATCTCATTGATGTTAATTTTCTTTGATGTTTTTAAGCAGTATTATGGATGGAACATATCACACGGAATTTTCAATCAATCTGTGGGATGCATTCTGTCTGTAGGGTGCAGATTACTCAGTCTGCACCTACCTTTTTATACTGTTGTGTTGTCGCTTTGTTGTTTTGTTTTTGTTTTCACTCTTCCCACCTTCGCCTGTCATATTGATGATGTGCATTCCCTCACTTTCTATTAGTGTACTGTATTTTTTATTCTGGGTGCAGCCCTCAAATAATTATTTTACTTTAATGCAGTCCTAAAATAACCTAAGGTTAGACAGCCCTGCCTTAAGTCTTAATATTTGGGGGTGCTCTTCTTCATTAAATCACACAATCTCAGGGCTCCTCTAAGTCTTTCCTACCTATTAGGGTTTATTTACTTTTCCACTTCCAAAACCATAGGTTCTAAAAAGAAATTTCCAAGTTTTTCAAAGGCTCTGTTTCTTAACCACCAGTGCCCATGTCAAATTTAGGGGGCAGGAGGTCAGATTTGCATTTTTCTGATCTCATTGTCTTCCCAAACAAATATTACTATAAACATTACCATAGCTACAAAATTATAGTTCAGTTTTGGCTGAAGTTCCTTACCTACAATGATTCGTGGAAAAAAGGAAGCCAGTTATTTTTGGAACACAAAACTTTAAATCACAAATGAATGAAGACTTGATATATTACTTCTGAAAGGTTGGAAAGAGAGAGAGGAGGGGAAAGAGAAGGGGAGAGGGGAAGGAAGGAAGGAGGGAGGGAAGAGGGGAGGGGAGAGGAGGGGCAGTAGGGGTAGGGGAGAGGGAGAGGAGAGGAGAGGGGAGAAAACTGCCAGTGGACTACTCTACTGATTATGAAAGAATAGCTAGCACAGAAAGCATGGCATACAGAAGGATTACCAAATGTTAGAAAACATCTGAGAGGGACATGTCTCTTCAGGACATGTAATAATAATTAAGGTGGGACTTCTTGCTTTTCTTCTCTTAAGTGCCTTTAATGATTCTGGCCTTCGTTTGAATTGGGAAGATAAAGTGGGATCTTTTTGTCTTGGTTATTTCTCAGCACAGAGACAATTGGGAGTCATTTGTAGACGATGTGATACTGGGGTTGGGGAACTATCCCACACCCAGCCTGGATGAGGTTAGAGCCCTTGGGGCTCTGAACAAGATATAATGGAGGACAGCTTGGCCTTTGACTTTAGGGGCACACTCATGGAAGGAGTGTTGAGACTCTGGGCAAGCTGCAAACTGACCTCCAGCTTTATAACCCAGATGTTGGTTTTTCTCTGGTAACTATGAATTGTGATTTGAATCAGATATGGTCTGTCTGTTGATATTTGTAATTTCTTTTTGTATTTTCCTTGTAGTTCAGGGGGCTGATCTTTTCCCCCTGAACTGTGAATGATATTTTTATGTTTGATAAAACTAAGATTGTTAACCCATTAAAGTAACTTTACTTAGTAAAGCAGATCAAAGAACCCATGTTGCCAGCTTTCTAGGTGCTGGTTGTTAGTGGATCTTACACCCCCACAGCAACTGCTCGCAAGATTGTTACTACAGGACAATGGAGGATGAGGCAAGAATTGTTATGTGTTTTTTTTTCCTTTGGCACAATCTCACATTGCCAGAAAAATATTAGTATGAATATCAGTGTTAAAATAAGCCTTTTTTTTCAGGTTAGAACTGTGTAATGCCCCAAAGGCAATGCAACCTACTCTTTTATTCAATCCTGATTCCAACTCACTATCTATCTGAAGTGTCATATATGTATGTATATGTATGTATGTATGTACATATACATGTACATGTAAATACGTAAGTGTGTGTAGTTTGTTTTTGTTTGCTTGTTTCTTCATTCTATGTTCAAAGAGGAGCAACGACATCCAGAGGGTGATGTCCTCACTTGCAAGTGAGCTGGATTTAAGTAAGGCAGAAATGTCCAGAATGGAGCTACTTGAGTACATTTTTCAACCCAAATCACTCTGGCTCTCACTGACTGACCAATAATAAGCCCCAGCCGGAGCCTCATTTGCTCTTTGTTTTGGTTTTGATGGCTCAGAATGAGTGTGAATAGCAATTGTTTCTGTTTGTGCCAAAAACTCCAAGGGTCTTCCCTTCCCTGGTTGGTTCTTTTCTAAAGGTAAAGTAGGTTATCTTTCACCTCAATTCTTACTTAGCCTTTAACTACTGAATACACACACACACACACACACACACACATACATATATATATATACAAATACATATACACACACAAAAACATATGTGTGTATACATACATACATATACACATACTGATGGAGAAGCTCTGTAGATTGTTCATCCAAATACAAAGCACAATCTGGGCAATAGACCTCATTATCTCCTTGCTTTTTACTTCATAGATAGTTAAGCTAATCTTTTTAGTTGCCTTAAGGATCTCATTCAAGAGATTTTTTTTAATTTTATTTATTATATAGAAATAGTATTACCTTCTTATCCACTAGACTTGGCTTTCAGTTACTTCTAGCTATTTCCAAAATCAAATTTGTAGAATTGCAGATTTAGAGCTGGATGGCACCTTAGAAATTATCCAGTCTAATGTTTTTATTTCACATGTAAGGAGACTGAGGACAAAGGAGCTTAAATGACTTAACGGGAAGTCACAAAACATAGCAAAACAATGATTAAAATCCAGGTACTCTGATTACAAAGTCACTGCTTTTCTCACTTCCTCCCAAGTGAACATCCAAAAGTGATTTGCCACCATGAATGATATTGAGAAGTCTGCACTGCAGTCCCTGATGGTAGTTCTAGTATATTGTACATTTTAATAAAGTGAGCTAAGAAGAAAATGGAAGGATAATAATGCCTTACACAATTCTATGCTTTCAGCCTGTGTTCAGCTAATGTTAATTGATGCTACTGACAATGGTGATTATGATAATAATAATAAAGTTATAAACATTAATTCCGAGTGCCAAGGGAATCTCTTCCGAAAAAATGAACAGCTTGTGAGCATACTCTAAATAATTTAAAAAGATCTCATTTCTCAATTTGTCCTTTCTCAGTTATCTGACATAAAGAGCTCAATTTCATGTTCATCATTTACCCCGGATGTTAAGTGCATCCAGTACATATACCTCCCCCAAAATACGGGGGCCATTATCAAGTCTGTCAACATCAATCATTAATTTGGAAAATACGTTTGTTAGCATCATCTACCAACAAGGGGAGGCAATAAAGAAAACTCATCTGAAAGTTGGAAGCCAAAGCATCAAGTCTCAACTTCAGGCCTGGAGTCAGGAAGACATGAGTTCAAATTTGGCCTCAGGCACTTACTAGCTGTGTGACCATGGGGCAAATCACTTAATCCCTGTTTGGCTCAGTTTCCTCATCTATAAAATGAGGATAATAATAGCATCTATCTCCCAAGGTTATTGTAAGAATCAAATAAGATAATAATTGTAAATTGCCTAATATAGTATATGGTACATAGTAAATGCTATATAAATGTTAACTATTATTATTTGACTTACTAGTATTATTACACCTCAGCTTGTTAGGATATGCTAGTGACCCACTGTTGCCGTACCTCAATACGCTTCTTTTCAGATAATACCTGTCCTTCCTAATAACAATGTTTCTGAGACAGATAAAATAACATATGAAGAAATGCTCTGCAAAAAAAATAACTGTTTAAATGTAATCTCATTCTTCTGTTCTACTTCAAGATAGAAATAGTAAACACAAACTATAAGAAAGAAAAAATAAGAAAGAGATATGATGCCCAACTAAAACAATTCCAAAACAACATATTTAAGCAAGTTATTGGTGCTATAAAGTGAAAAGTTGATGCAAGAATGAACATTGACACAAATTATAAGAATTTTTTGAAAGTTTAGCATGCAAATTATTTGCATACTAAAAGAATAAAAAAATACACTCTAGAAAGCAATCATTTGATCTCGTCAAATAGCCACAGGGGTAATATCAGTTTCAAATACAAATTCCTTTGTAAAACATTAGAATTCTATTGGAGTTGACATTTTTTGTTATTTTTCTATAGGAACAGTCCAATTTTCTCACTTAGTTTCATATCTTCAAAGGACGTTTCTCTGTAGATTAGGCAACAACCTTTGATTCAAAGAACTAAAAGCACAATTCTTTAATTCAATCGAACTAGTAAGTATTAAGAACCTATGTGTACAGGGCAGAGCATAGACAAGACAGCAGATCTGAGACAATCCAGTTGAACTCATTCAACATTCTCCTATACATAACTTTAAAATAATATCTGAAATCAAATTTCAGAGTGGCAGGCCAATAAAAAGTCAGGGTGAAAGATTTTTCTGAACTAAGAAAATTTAAGTTGGCAGTAGAACTTTGTAATACCATTCCACATGTGGGGAACCCACACATACAGCAGCAGCAGCAGAAAAAAGCTTTGGGACTCTCAGCCCAGAAACTGTAAGGTAGTCAGACAACTGGTCAATGAGAGATTATAAAGGACCCTTTGCTGGCATTGGGTACAGCTGAAACTAATTGGCACCTCAATTACCCATATGGAGTTCTGGATCACAGTTCCAGGGCAGAGAGGAGTGCTGGGGTCAATCTACAAAGGAACAGAGGCCCTGGTTGCAGTTCCAAAACAAAAAGAGAGTTAGTACTTGTGGCTAAAGGGGATGAAGGACCCTTTCTGGGTAAAGACCAAAGTGCATTGCAGAAGAGTACTAACTATACCTCACTCAGGATCACACCACCTTGGAAACATGAAAAACTTGCAGACCCTTAGAACTAGCTCTGACAACAGCAGCATGAAACAGCCTGAAACTTGGGATAGTGCCTCCTCATCCACAGGTGAGCAAAACCCAACTTTAACACAAAGTTCAAAGTTAAGAAATAGACTGAGGAAAATGATCAAATAACAAAAAAGGACTTGACATTAAAAAGCTACTATAGTCATAGGGAAGACCAAGACATAAACTCAGAAAAAAGATATGAATGTGAAATGTGAAAACAGCTACAACGATTCAAAGAAAAATGCAAATTGGACCCGAGCACAACAAGTATTCCTGGGAGAGTTCAATAAAGAGATAAAAATGGTAGAAAGAAAATTAGGGAAAGAAATGAGAGTGATGCAAGAAAATTATGAAAAGAGAATTAACAGCTTGGTAAGAGAGGCACAAAAAAACCTGAAGAAAATACATTAAAAATAGAATTGGCCTAATGGCAAAAGCTGAATGAAAATTCATTGGAAAAAAAGAACTCCTTACAAAGCACAATGCGCCAATTAAAAAGTGATGTACAAAAATTCACTGAAGAAAAGAAATCCTAAAAAAACAGCATGGGAAAATGAACTATATGTGTACAAATATAATTTATAACAGCTTTCTTTGTGAGGCAAAGAATTGGAAATCAAGGTGATAATCATCAGTTGGGAATGGCTGAACAAGTTATGTCATATCATTGTGATGGAGTACTATTGTGCAGGGAATAATTTAATGGAAATGGATATTTAATGAAATTTACTGAGGGAGGGGGTCAGAAAATAAACTGTCAAGACCTATATTAAGTTATTCAAAATGAAGGGAGAAGAGCTAGGGATCACTGTGCACAGTACCAGCAGTATTTTTTAGTTTTTCCTCCATCTCTGTCATTTGGTTTTCAATGTCTTTTTTAAGATCTTCTACAAATTCTTTTTGGGGCAGGTGACCATTTGACATTACTCTTTGCAGGTTTCTTTACTTCAATATCTTCCTCTGAAGATGAACCCCAGTCATCTCTATTCCCCTAATAGGTTTCTGTGGTTGGATTCCTTCTCCTTTGCCTGTGCATTTTTTGTGGTGCTAACTTGGTTTTTGTAATCACCTCTAGCCCTAAGGTATGGGAAATGGTGCCTCTTGCACCAGATCGTCAGTCTTCTACTCTAGCCTGGAACCAAATCCAAACCTCCAACCTCTTTCAAGTGCCCACAGCCAGGGGCTTTCTGGCCCACTGTTTCTGTACTCACCAGGGGTGTGCTGGTTCCTTCTTGCCCCCACTGCTCTTTGCAGCACAGCTGGGTCTGGCATTCTTCATCAGCAGAGGTTGCCTCAATCTTCCTGGGCTCAAACACCCAACTTCCCTTACTATCACCGGGTGAAAAGTTCCTGTGGCTGGGGCTGAGGAAGCCTTTCAAACCCAACTAACCCCTAAGGCTTACCACTAGTTATTGAAGAAGTTTGCAGCTCCTTGTTAAATGGGAACCTAGTCTGGAATTGTTTACTCCTCACAGGGACCAAACCTCCTCCTGGGATTTTTCTTCAGCTCTTCTCCAACTGTCCCAGGAAGATCCTGGTTGTGCCCATATTCTTCTTTATCTCCACCCACACTTTATTTGACCTAAGGTGCTATTTTAACTCTTTTGTGGGGGGAAATCTTGAGAGCTTAGAATTTTCTGACCTACTCCATCATCTTCCCAGAATCCTCTCCCAAAGACCATTCTTAATGAAGGGAACAAGCAAATCTCCATAACCAATATTCTAGAGAATACAACATATTTGCAGCAATAAAATTGACTGAAAGTGCATGAAATAATGTGTGTGTGTATACATATATGCATATATATATACATATATATGCCTTTGATTTGATAGACTAAAATATAGTACCTTAAAGGTTGACTCCAACAAGACATCTAACTTTTAAGTTTAAATCATGCAAAATAGTTTCAAATAAACAACAGGCATGACTTTGTTCTTATTTTTAACAATGAGTAAAGCATAAAACAAGAAAATGTGTACTAACCAAAAATATTTGATATTGGCATAGAGCATGTCTTTCTCAGAGTTCAAATAAAAGAGGAACTACCTAAGAATTATAAATTCTTCCAGATACTGTTATTTAGGAAAAACATTGTGTTGACTTGATCAAATGTCAAAAGCTCCTAGGTGAGATCCACAATCACTCAAAAGTGTTTCCCCTCACTGGTTGGTTGGTTGTTGCCCTCCATTCTTGAAGAGGACTAAAATGACATCATGTTAAAGTCAAACTACAGTGTGTCCAACTACGGTTGGTCAGTCCAATACAAGCTTGGAATGCTCTACCACAGGTCGGGTACAAATAGTCCATGTGAACATTAGGGGTACATTCTCTAAATTTGTGCATCTTCTATTTCTTTTGAGCTACTTCAGTTCTGCTTTACTTATAGAGTACAGGAGCTTCTCTGATGAGGGCAAACCATGCATGGCAGTCCTGTGCTAGTATCTCCCATGTCATGTAATCGATTCCAAAGTTCTTAAGAGAGATCTTCAGAGTGTCCTTGTATCACTTTTTCTGACCACCCTGTGAGCTCTTGCTTTGTGTGAGTTATCCATAAAATAGTCTTTTTGGCAAGCTTACATTTGGCATTTGAATAATGTAACTACCCATTAAAATTGTTCTCTCTGTGTTAGAGATTGAATGCTTGTCACTTTAGTTGGAGAAAAGACCTCACTGTATGGTATCTCATCCTGCCAGGGGATCTTCAGAATCTTCCTAAGATGATTCAAATGGAAATGATTCAGTTTCTTGGCATGGCACTGTTATACCCTTCAGGTTTCACAGGCATACAACAATGAAGTCAGTGGGGCAGAGCCAAAATGATGGAGAAAAGCAGGGACTTGCTTGAGCTCTCCCCCAAATTCCTCCAAAAACCTGTAAAAATTGACTCTAAACAAATTCTAGAGCTACAGAACACATGAAATGACAGGATGAAGCAAGTCTTCAGCCCAAGGCAGCCTGGATAATTACTGGGATGGTCTATCACACCCTACTGGGAGCAGAGCACACACCAGGCCACAGAACACCAGGTGGAGCAAGCCTCATGGCATGAATCACTGAGCTGTGGCAGTTTCCAGACTTTTCAACCCACAAACATCAAAGACAGCTTAGCAGGTCAGTGGGAAAACTCTGTCAGACCTGGTGAGAGAAGGCCATGGTCTGATGGCAGTTCTGAGGCAGCAGAGGTGGCTGCAATGACAGTGGCAGTGGCGGCAGCAGTGGCTGCTTCTGGAGCTCCAGGCCCACAGACACTTGGGGGAATCAAGCAGCTTATCAGAACAGAACTGCACAGATCTCTTTGCAGGCACTAAGGCTCTTGCTTTGCCCTTCTTGGATCTGGGTCAAAGTCCTGGTTGGCTGTCCTGGGATGAGGAGGAGCACTGGTGTGGCAGAGTTTGTGGTGGCTGTGGAGAGGGAGTCCTCCTAGCAGTTCCAAAGCAGGAGACTGCTCGAGGTCACACATAGACCAGAGCACAGGCTAGCAGTAGTAAACACCTCTCCTTGGACCATAACACCTGAGAAGTGAAAATGTATAGGTACCTACAAGTAGCTCAAGAAACAGCTGCATAAAACCCCTGAATCTTGGCATGGAGTACTCTCCATCCTGGAAGCAGAGTTATACCTTGACAAAGAGTTCAAAAGGCAAGTGACTGGCTGGGGAAATGAGCGTACAGCATAAAAAACTCAAATTACAGAATCTTACTTTGGTGACAAAAAGATCAAAACATACAGCCAGAAAAAGATAACAAAGTCAAAGATCCTACATCTAAAGCCTCCTAGAAAAATATGAATTGGTCTCAGACCATGGAAGAGCTCAAAAAGGATTTTCAAAATTAAGTAAGAAAAATAGAGGAAAATTGGGAAAAGAAATGAGAGGGATGCAAGAAAATCATGAAAAATGAGTCAACAGCTTGCTAAATGAGACCCAAAAAAATACAGAAGAAAATAACACCTTAAAAAATTGACTAACCCAAATGGCAAAAGAAGTCCAAAAAGCTAGTGAGGAGAAGAAAGCCTTAAAAAACAGAATTGGCCAAATGGAAAAGGAGGTCCAAAAGACAACTGAAGAAAATACTACCTTAAAAATTAGAATGGAGCAAATGGAAGTTAATTAATTTATGAGAAATCAAGAAACTATAAAACAAAACCAAAAGAATGAAAAAAATAGAAAACAATGTGAAATATCTCATTGGAAAAAACACCGTCCTGGGAAATAGATCTAGGAGAGATAATTTAAAAATTATTGGACTACCTGAAATCCATGATCAAAAAAAGATCCTAGATGTCATCTTTCAAGAAATTATCAAGGAAAATTGCCCTGATATTCTAGAACCAGAGGGGAAAATAGAAATTGTAAGAATCTACTGATCACCTCTTGAAAAAGATCCCAAAAAGAAAACTCTTAGGAATATTGTCTCCAAATTCCAGAGCTCCCAGATCAAGGAGAAAATACTGCAAGCAACCAGAAAGAAACAATACAAGTATTGTGGAAACACAACCAGGATAACACAAGATCTAGCAGCTTCTACATTAAGGGATCAGAGGGCTTCGAATATGATATCCCAGAGGTCGAAGAGCTAGGATTAAAACCAAGAATCACCTACCCAGCAAAACTGAGTGTAATACTTCAGGGGGAAAATATACTTTCAATGAAATAGAGGACTTTGATGCATTCTTTCTGCAAAAACCAGATTTGAATAGAACATTTGACTTTCAAATACAAGAATCAAGAGAAACATGAAAAGGTAAACAGAAAAGAGAAATCATAGGGAACTTATTAAAGTTCAACTGTTTACATTCCTAAATGAAAAGATGATATTTGTAACTCACGAGACCTTTCTCAGTATTAGTGTAGTTGAAGGTAATATACATATATATATATATAATGTATATATAAATATGTATATATGTATATACATATATATAGACAGAGGGCACAAGGTGTGTTGAATATGAAGGTATGATATCTAAAAAATAAAATTAAAGGGTAATAGAGGCATATATATTGGGAGGAGAAAGAGAGAGATAGAATGGGGTAAATTATCCCACACAAAAGAGGCAAGAAAAAGCTGTTATAATGGAAGGGAAGAGGGGGAAGGTGAAAGGGAATAAGCGAACCTTACTCTCATAGGATTTGGCTCAAGGAGGGAATAATATACACACTCAACTGGATATCTTACCCTAGAGGAAAGTAGGGAGGAAATGGAAGGGGGGATGATAGAAGGGAGGACAGATTGGGGGAGGGGATAGTCAGAACCAAACACTTTAAAAAGGAACAGGGTCAAAGGAGAAAATTGAAATTTGAATTGAATTGAAAATTGAATAAATGGGTACAGGATAGGATAGAGGGAAATATCATTAGTATTTCACAACATGACTATTATGGAAGTATTTTGCATAATGATACATATACAACCTATATTTAATTGCTTGCCTTCTCAAGGAGGATGAGTGGGGGGGGGAACAAGGGAGATAATTTAGAACTAAAGTTCTAAAAACAAATGTTAAAAATTGTTTCTACATACAACTGGAAAATAAAATATACAAGCAATGTGGTATAGGAATCTATCACAAGAAAGTAAGGGGAAGAGGACGGGGGCAGGAGTGGGGTGATAGAAGGGAGGGCAGACTGGGGAAAGGGGCAATCAGAATATATGCCATCTTGGGGTGGGGGAAGGGAAAGATGAGGGAAAATTGTAACTCAAAATCTTGTGGAAATGAATGTTGAAAACTAAAAAATAAATAAATTAATCTTAACAAAAGAAAAAAGAAAAAAATGAAAAAAAAAACCAATGAGGTCAGAAAAACAGATCCACAGACCTTCATTTTTGTAGTCACTCTACTCTTCTCTCCCACACTTTCCTTTGGAGCCTCCCAAAGGCTGAAGTAGCTCTGGTAATGCATGTTTCAACCTCATTATCAATGGGTACATACTTAGAAAATATACTGCCAAGGTAAGAGAATTATCCACAATATGCAAAACTTCATTTGCTGTAACCAATGGTTCCACATATGGATGGTGCACTGCTGGTTGATGGAGCACCCCTGTGTTTTCTCGGTGTTAATTGTTAGGTCAAAATTAGCACAAGCAGCAGAGGATCAATCCATACTTTGTTGCATCTCAACTTCAGAGACTGCATTAAGTTCACAATCATTTGCAAACAAAAAATCATGCACCAACACTCCCTCCACTTGTAGCCTTGTAGCCTTTTCAAGTTGAAAAATTTACCATCAGTGAGGTAGCCGACCTCGGTACCATGTTCATCCTCATTGAAGGCATTTGGCAACACGACTGAAAACATCATGCTAAAAAACATGGGAACAAGCATATAGCCTAGTTTCACTCCATTTGTGACTGGAAAAGTGTGAGAGTATCATCCATCATGTAGAACCTAGGCAAGTATAAATCGACATACAATACTGGTTAACATCTCTGGGCAACAAAATTTTGACATATTTTCCATAAACCCTCATGACTGACAGTATCAGAGACCTTGGTCAGATCTACAAAAGTTGTGTGGAGACCTCTGTTCTGCTCCTGGCATTTCTCCTGGAGATGTCAGGCAGCAAACACCTTTCTGAAGCCACACTAGCTCTCAGGTAGATGACCATCTTCTAGGTGAAGGAACAACCTATTAAAGAGGACTCTAGCAAGAATCTAGGCAGCGGTCACTAAGAGAGAGAACCCTCTGTGGTTGTCACAATACAGTCTATTTCTTTAACCTTTATAGAGCTGGATGATAGTGGGTAACCTCCTCTTGCCATATAACCTAAAAAATTCCAGTCAGCTTTTGTATGAGCAATGGATCCCTTACCTTGTAAATCTCAGCTGGAATAGAATCAGTACCAGGTGCTTTGCTACATGAAAGGAGCTTAATGGCATTCGAAACCTCTTTTTCAATTGAACTTTAGTTAGGGAGAGATTGACTTCAACCTGAAGTAAACAGTCAATGGTGTAAGTATTGATTGATAACTGTCTCTTGAGAACACTATGGAAGTATTCAGCCCGTCTCTCTAGGACAGTGTCCTTATCACTAATCAATGTGGCTCCATCAGCACTGAGCAGCTGAGAGCACCATAGTTCTTTGGCCCATTAATAGCATTCAGCCTATCATAAAAGCTTTTTGGATTTTACTATCAGCATAAAACTGAATTTCATCTGCCTTCTTACTAAGCCAAAATTCCTGCATTTCTCCAAGCCTCACTTATACTTTACTTTTGATCTAATTAAATCAGAAGCTCCCAAACTTATTTGGCCTACAACCTCTTTTTAAAAAGAAAAATTATTTAGTGCCCCCCCCGGAAATCTATTTTCTTTAGACCTTTCTTTTTTTAATTTGCATCATTTCAAAAAATTATTTTTAAAAAATTATGCATCTTAAATTTAATAATTTATTTTAAATTTGTGGGTTTTGTCCTGCATTGAAATTTTGATGACAAAATATTGCAACCTGGAACCACATGGTATCATATTATAAACAAGTCATTCTGTGCACATATTCTGGCTGATTCATGTTGGACTTCCAGACAATGCTCAACAAGCTCACCTGCCAACATTTTGTTTGTTAAGACCTGTCAGCAGACATGACCATTGATTGGTTATAACTTGCATTTTATGTTTATTTTGAAAATAATGTAATCACTATGATGTTAACTCTGTTACCTAACATATGAAACCTGTATGAAAAGTCTTTCAAAACTTCCTTATCTTCTCTTCTTCCTTTATGCTTCTATCACCCCCTTATTTTTCAATATCCCTCATTTGCTACCAAGGCACCCCCTTGGATCATTCCAGCACCCCCAGTATCACCCACTTTGGGAACCTTTGAATTAAATGCTGCCTTCTTAGAGATGAATGAACTACCTTGCTGGTAAACCCTGTGGAGTTCTCATTTTCCATTTAGCTGCTTTGAATTTCTCCATCATTTTTGTCAAACCAGCCTTGTGTTTGTGAGTGTTCTGAGACAAATGAACAAATGCAGTGCTGTACACCAAATCTCTGAAAGCTGCCTACTCCTTTTCTGCTCCACTGTTGTTAATGTCTATTGGCTCAACTTTCCCTCAAAGTTAGCAACAAACTGTTCCCACTCAGAGAAGCACTCTGATCTGTTGACAATAGTTCAAGCACTAATTTTGCCTTGGGGCTGCCACTTTTGTTGAATGGAAATATTTATCTTAGAAAAGGATGTCTATAATCATACCAATACTATGGGTCACACATTGCATTCATCACTCTCACATCTTATCTGTCTCTTCTCCTTACAATCACATAGTCTATTAAATGCCAATGTTTGCTGTAAGGGTGCATCCATGAAGTTTTATTGCATTTATGTAAACATAAGACAGTATTGGTGATAAAGTCATGAGATATACGAGTCTTCAATATTAAGTGACTATTGCTGTTGTTTCCAACTCCATTCCCTCCTAAGTACTCCTTGACATATCTGGTAGTCTGAGCCAACTCTAGCATTAGAGTCACCCAGAATAAGCTTATCCTCTTTTGGCACATTGATGATGAGAGTCTCCAGGTCTTCATAAATTTTTTTACCTCATCAACGTTCATCATAGTGGGAGCATAGGCACTGATGATAGTGGTATGGCATTTTGCTGCAAGTGGAAATCATATTGTCAAAGCCTTTTGTTCACTCTGTTTGTTAGACATACAAACTTGTTGACTAGATTAGTTTTGATTGCAAAACGTACACCAGCTTCATAGCACTTCACTTCACCAGAAAAAAAAAATGTGTATCCAGCTTTGACTTCACTTAGCTGACATTGATTTGCCAGCCTTGTTTCACTCGTGGCTGCTATTTGGATTTAATACTTACTAAGTTCTCTCACAAGAGCTGTTTGACTTTCAGGTCTACTGAATTTTGTGTTGTCTATAAGAGTGTGCACATTTCATGTACTGATAGTGAGTGGAATCATCTTTGCAGAAAGTTTTTATATATTATTTTTGTGTTTCAATCACAGGGTGGGATCCTGACCTGCCATGGTAATCAGGACAGTGTTGTTGGTAAGCAGACAGTTTTTAGAGCACCTATTCTAGATGCTTCCTTACAAAAGAATAAGGGCAGTGTGACCCTTAAAAGGTTCCTAAGAAAAATTGCCAATGAAATAACAAATTAGAAATTCTGAAAATTAAAGGAGAGATTAAGAAAATTGAAAGTAGGAAAATTACTGAACCAATAAATAAAACTAAGAACTAGTTTTATGAAAAACAATAAAATAGGTGAACCTTTGGTTAATTTGTTTTCAAAAAAGGAAAGAAGAAAAGCAAGTTACTGGTATCAAAAATGAAAAGCATGAATTCACCACCAGTGAAGAGGAAATTAAATTGATAAATAGGAGCTATTTTGCCAAACTGTATGCCAATTAATTTAACAATGTAAATGAAATGGATAAATATTAATGAAAATATAAATTGTCCAGTTTAACAGAAGAGAAAAAAATACTTAACCCCATTTTAGAAAAAGAAATTGAACAAGCCATTAATGAACTCCCTAAGAAAAATATGCAGGGCCAGATGTATTTGCAAGTGAATTCTACCAAATATTTAATGAACAATTAATTCCAGTACTATAAAAAACTATTTGGGAAAATAGGCAAAGTCCTACCAAATTATTTTTATGACACAAACATGGTGCTGATACCTAAACCAGGAAGAGCTAAAAAAAGAGAAAGAAAATTTGAGACCAATTTCCCTAATGAATATCGATGCAAATTTTTAAATAAAATATTAGCAAAGAAATTACAGCAATTCGTCATAAGTATAATTCACTATGACCAAATGGGATTTATACCAAGAATGCAGCAATGGTTCAATATTGGTAAAACTATCAGCATAATTGACTACATCAATAACAAAAATAACAGAGGCCATATCATTATCTCAATAGATGCACAAAAGCCGCCTATTAGAAACATGAGAGAGCACAGGAATAAATGGAGTTTTCTTTAAAATTATAAGTCATATACAACTAAAACGATCAGCAAGCATTATATGTAATGGAGATAAGCTATAAGCATTCCCAATAAGACCAGGGGTGAAACTGAGATACACATTATCACCACTATTATTCAATATTGCATCAGAAATGTTGGCTTTCATAATAAGAGAAGCAAAAAAAATTGAAAGAATTAGAATAGGCAATGAGGAAATAAAACTATCATTCATCAGATGATATGATGGTATGCTTAGAAAATCCTAGAGAATCAACTAAAAAATACTTGAAATAATTAATGACTTTAGCAAAGTTGCATGATATAAAATAAACCCACATAAATCATGGGCATTTCTATGTAATAATAAGAAATCCCAGCAGCAAGAGATAGAAAGAGAAATTCCACTTAAAATAACTATGGACAATATAAAATATTTGAGAGTCCACTGCCAAGACAAACCTAGGAACTATACGAACACAATTACTAATCACTTTTTGAATAAATACCATCAGCTGGTATTTATTAATACCATAAATACCATAAACAACTGGAAAAGTGACAATTGCTCAAGGATAGGCCAAGCCAATACAATAAAAATGAAAATTCTGCCATGGAAAATTTATTTATTCAGTGCCATACGAATCAAACTACCAAAAATTATTTTATAGAGCTATAAAAAATAATAACAAAATTCATCTGGAAGAACAGAAGGTCAAGAATATACAGGGAATTAATAGGTAAAAAATTAAAAGGGAGATGGGGCAGCCATACCAGATCTAAAACTATATTATAAAGCAGTAATCACCAAAACTATTTGGTACTGACTAGGAAATAGAGTGATGGATCAGTGGAATTGGTTAGATACACAAGACACAGTAGTCAATGACTACGGTAATCTACTGTTTGATAAACCCAAAGACTCCAGCTTCTGATATAAAAAAGACACTATTTCACAAAAACCGCTTGGAAAACTGGAAAATGGTATGAGAGAAACTAGGTATAGACCAACATCTCACACCCTATACCAAGATAAGCTTGAAATGGGTACATGATTTAGACATAAGGGATGACACCATAAACAAATTAGGAGAACAAGGAATAGTTTACCTCTCAGATCTATGGAGAAGGGAAGAATTTATGACCAAATAAGAGACAGAGAACATTATAAAATGCTAAATGTTATTATTACATTAAATTAAAAACATTTTGCACAAAAAAGCCAATCCAACCTAGATTAGAAGGAAAGCAAAATGTTGGGAACAATTTTTTACAGCCAGTGCTTCTGATAAAGGCCTCATTTCTCAAATATATAGAGAACTGAGTCAAATTTATAAGAATGCAAGTCACTCCCCAATTGATAAATGGTCAAAGGATATTAACAGGCAGTTTTCAGATGAAGAAATTAAAGCTCTCATATACTAGGAAAAAAATGTTCCAAACACTATTGATTAGAGAAATTCAAATTAAAACAACTCTGGGGTAGCACCTCACACCTATCAGATTGGCTAATATGACAGAAGAGGAAAATGATAAATATTGGAGAAGATGTGGAAAAAATGGAACACTAATGCATTGTTAATGGAGTTGTGAACTGATTCAACCATTCTGAAGAGCAATTTGGAACTATGCCCAAAGGGCTATAAAACTGTGTATATCCTTTGATCTAGCAAAACCACTACTAGGTCTATATCCCAAAGAGATCATACAAGGGGAAAAGGACCCACATGTACAAAAATATTTATAGCAGCACTTTTTTGTGGTGGCAAAGAATTGAAAATTGAGGGGATGTCCATCAATTGGGGAATGGCCGAATAAGTTATGGTATAAGAATGTAATGGAATACTATTGTGCTATAAGAAATGATGAGCTGGCTAATTTCAGAAAAACCTGGAAATGTTTACACGTACTGATGCTGAGTGAAGTGAGCAGAACCAGCAGAACATTGCACACAGTAACAGCAACATTGTATGATGATCAACTATGATTGACTTAACCTTTCTCAGCAAAACAATGATCTAAGACAATTCCAAAAGACTCATTATGGAAAATGCTATCTACATCCAGAGAGAGACCATGGAGTCTGAATGCCGATCAATGCATACTGTGTTCACTTTTTTGTTTTTTTTTCTTTTTCGTGGTTTTTCCCTTTTGTTCTGGTTCTTCTTTCACAACATGACTAATGTGGAAATATGTTTAACATTATTGTACATGTATAGACTATATCAGATTGCTTGCCATCTTGGAGAAGGGGGAAGGAAGGGAAGAGGAAGAAAAAATTTGGAACTCAGTTACAAAAATCAATGTTGAAAACTATCTTTACGTGTAATTGGAAAAAATAAAATGCTATTAAGAGGAAAAAATAAAATAAAAGGTTGCTCAGACATGCAGGGGGCTGCCAAATCCCACTGCTGCATCCAGTGAGAATATGACTCTATGGCTTTGGCTGCCTATATGCAGGGTTGTGACTACAGCTCCCAGTGTTTCTGCATCTGCTGCTTTGTCACTTCCCTGTCACCACAGGACTTTGAGATAGGAAAAAAAATGGTAAAATGGTATGAGTGATTTGATTCATGCATAAATTGAATTTAAGTGAGGCAGAGTTGCACAAAGTCATCGGCCTCATTCTTCATTGCAGAGGCATCATAGTCCAGTGGCAGAATAGAGTCAAAATGACTGGTGATGCCTCAAGATACAGGGGATGACCTTTGTGTCTGTGATAAATAACCAAGATGTATACACTCCACAATGCCTGTTTCAGCTGCCTTCATGGCTGTTGAAAGAAATTGTTTTCATCCATCCATTCCACCAGGAGAAGTTTTCACATGTTTGGGGTAGACACCCTCTAACTCACCAGCAGATCTGAAACCCCTTGGTTACACTCAATCTGGTTTAGCCTATCTGCCAAAATGGCTTACTGGGTTGTGGCCACTGTGCATGCTGCAGCTTCTTGGAGCCATAGGTGAGAGTTAAGTGGATCAGGTGGACACCAAAGGTGGAAATCAGCCCTGAAAAGTTCTCAGCAGCCTTCACACCAGAGGTACTAGGCTTCCCTGAATATACCCTACACCTCAACCTCACTATCCACACTTGAAAAAGCAAGTGGACAAAGATTGCAAAATGATTATACTATGATAAATAGTTGGATATTCACAGAAAACTTGTATATCAGCACCCTAAGGCAAAAATTACCTATGGTCAATGAACTGTACCCTGTATTGAATAGGAGTTCCTAGTGTTGGATGAATCTCCTATGGAGAATTTTGTACGTCTATATGACAAAAGTCATACAATATGAGGTTTCAGTGGCTTTTGATCTATTAACTAGAATATCCAATGATATTAAATATCCATGTAAATACTGACATCTTAAATAACTGTAATAATTGGGTTTTGTAATCTGTTTCAGGATACTTTAACACAAGCTTCCAGAAATGTTTGTGTAAGATGACATATAGTAATAAACTGTGAAGAATTCCTTGGAAAAGGGCCAAATTTAGTTAGTTGCTACTGGCTTTTCTAAATCTTATGATATTTTTCTATGAAAAACAGTTTGTCACAGTATTCTACAACATACAATGATAAGAGACAATGTTAAAAAAAGATTTGACAGAATTTTGAAAATTTCTAAAGGGAATAACTAATGGAAGCACTCTTCAAACCAATACATGTTTTCTTTCTTACTTTAAGGATACATTAGTAGAGAAAAATGTTTATTTCCCTGATGTTAATCAAAGAACATTTTATATAATGACTCAATCAACTAGTATTTATTAAATTTCTATCATAATCATTATAATAATTCACATTTTTACAGTGCTTAAAAGAGAGGCCCTTCCTCACAACAACTTTGTATTGTGTAATAATGCAAGTATTATAGTTCTTATATTAAGGATTATCTCTTCAGTCACACCTCTTTCTAATCTTCAGTATTTCTCTATGTACTGCTTCCTTTGTTGCTGCCTACAAATCTGTCCATGTCTTCTTAATCCCGAAAAAAAAACTCTCTAGATCCTATTTTTCCCACAAGTTCTCATCCTGTTTTTCCTCCCTTTCACTGTCAAACTCATTGTTGAAATATGAGCTTATTGCTTCACTTTACCTCTCTCTGGTCAGTCCTCACCCTTTTGCCATCCATCTTCTAACCTCATCATTCAACTAAAACTCTCTTTCCAAAGATGCCAATGTCACATCTGATGGCCTTTTCTCATTCATTCTTCTCAACCTTTCTGCAGCATCTGACAATGTTGATCATTTTCTCTCAGATATTCTCTCCTACAGAGGTTTTTAATGACACTGCTTTTTCTTGGTTTTCCTGCTACCTATCTGATGACTCCTTCTGAGTCACTTTGCTAGCACATCATTTCTGTCATGTGCCCATAACTCTAGTTATGGTCTCTGTCTTGGACCCTCTTGTCTATCTACAATATCTCAGTGGGTGACCACATCAGTCTCAATAGGCCTATCATCTTTATGCAAATGACTATATATCGAGTCTCCTTATCTATCTTCCAGTCTTAAATCTACTATCTATTGGATATTTCAAAATAAATGCCTCATAGGCATCTCAAATTCATCACATCCAAAACAGAACTCCTTATTCTTACTCCTAAACCTACTCCTATTTTTAACATCCCTATATCTGTTAGGGGAAAATATATCCTCCTAGTCATTAAGATCTTTATTCTTCCACACATATCTAATTGATTACCAAGTCATTTCTACCACTACAATATCTCCCAACCCCATCTCCTTCTATTTACACTTATGATCACCATCCTAGTCCAAGTCCATATAACCTCTTGCCAGACTATCACAACAGCCTCCTAACTAGTCACTTTGCCTCAATGAATAAAAAATATCTAATAAGATCCTACTATGTATCAAGTACTACAATAATTACTGAGGATACATAAATGCAAAAAAAATACATGCAATCAAAGAATTTATAACTCGCATTGGAAAAGACAACACATGTGTGAAAATACAGGTCAGAGAAAGATTTTTTCTGTTTTAAAAAGTCACAGAGATGGTGAGTATTTTTCTCAGAAATAATAATTGTATTACGATTCTCAAAGCAAGGGAGGGGTAAGGGGCAGGATAGTGTACTTACATAAGACTAGAAACAAGGAAAGTATCCAGAGGTATGCAGTCTGGAGGGACATAAGCCTGGTCTAGGGCCTGGGACCAGATATATTTAGATACAGTGGGATGTATGCAATGGCTGACTTACCAATTTAGACAGCAGGGCCTGTGACTGTTGGTTTTAAATTTTAGTGGATTAATCCAAATAGGACATGGTAACAAAAAGTGCAAGGTATGGAGGGAGCTACAATAACAAGGAGATGGTTGGGTTCATGGAAAGACCAAGTATGATTTAAAGCATTATCTCTCCTGACTCTCATTCATTCTCCACACAACTTTTCCTAAAGCGCAAGTCTGATTATATCACTCCCCAGTTCAGTAAAGTCCAATGATATCATATTGCTTTTAGGATCAAATATAAATACCTCTCTTTGGCTTTTAAAGCTATTTACAAACAGGCTTAATCTTACCTTTCCAACCTTATGACACAATGCCCCCCTTTCTGTAATCCAGACAAAATGGCTCTCTTGCTGTTCTTAACACACAATACTCTCCTGTCTAGGTACTTCTGAACTGGCTGTTCTTCATGCCTGAAATGAACTCCCTTCTCACCTCTACTTCTTAGGATCAATCCCTTGTTTCCATTAAAATTTTATTTCAAATACCACCTCCTCCATAAAGTGTTTCCTTAACCCCCTCACATCCTAGTATCCTCCCCCCCAAAAAAATCTTTGTATTTATTTTGCAAATGTTTATATATGTACTTGTCTCTCCCAAAAGAATGTGAGTTTCCTTGAAGACAGGTACTAATTCCTTTTTCTTTAACTCTGAGAAAGTTAAATTACCATAAAAACTATAAAGTGGGATCATATGTCTAATGGAAAGTCATGGTTATATTTTTGAAAGGGGTAACATAACCACATTTTTAAAATGGCAAATCGAATGCCTCTCCACCTTTGCACTTAAGGTCAACAGAAGTGAAGTTTTCCTTTAAAAAAAGAAATGAAAAATATAAAGAAAAAGAAAGATTTGATCTCTTTCTACAATTTTAAGATGATTAGAAGACAAAAGATATTGCAGGAGACTCCTACACTAGTAATAGGCACAGGACCAGGCACCATTTGACAGTTCCTTTGCCCACTCCCTAGTTCTAGATCACAGTTTCAGAGTGGAAAGGAAGTACCTCAGTGCAGACTAGGATAGTGAACTTTCCTTAGAAACATACAGGCCCCCAACCCCAGATGTGAATGGAGCCCAACTCTATTCAAAGTCAGGAAATGGGCTAGAAAATGAGCAAACAACAAAAAAGAAAACTGGTTCTAAAAGAGTTCTTTGGTGACAGGGAAGCTCAAGACACAAACTCAGAACAAGAAAATGACTTGAAAACGTCTACAAGCAATCACGATCACAGACAAAGCAAAACCAAAATTAGACCTAATGAAAATGAAAGAGACTATATTTTGCCAAAAGGAAACAAACAACAAAGTAATATTAATAGTGAATATATATGCACCAAATAGCATAACATCCAAATACTTGAATGGAAAATTAAATTTTTCAGGAGGAAATAGTAAAACTATATTCATGGGGGACCTCAATTTACCCCCTCTCAAAAATAGTTAAATCTAAATCATAAAATAAACAAGAAAGAAGTTAAGGAGATGAGTAGAATTTTAGAAAAGCAATATATGACAGACTCCTAGAAAACATTTTATGGGAATAAAAAGAATATACCTTTCTCAGCTGTACATGGCATGAAAATTTACCATTAGGGCATGAAAACCTCATCAAACAATTCAGAAAAGCAGAAATATTAAATGTACCCTTTTGGGATCATAATACAATAAAAATTACATTCAATAAAGAGCCTTTGAAAGAGACTAAAAATTAGTTGGAAATAATGTAATGTTATCCTAAAGAATGAGTGAGTCAAAGAACAAATCATAGAAATGCTTGATCATTTCATTAAACATAATGACAACAATTGGACAGGCAACATACCAAAATTTGTGGGTTGCAGCCAAAGCAGTACTTGGGAGAAAGTATATCACTAGACATGAATATCAGTAAAAGAGAAAGAGAGATCAATAAATTCTGTGTACAAATTTATAAAAATTGGAAAAATAATTTTAAAATCCCTAATTAAATGCCAAATTAGAAAGCCAAAGAAACCAAAGCCAAAGAAGAAGTCAACAAAATTGAAAGAAAAAAACCATTTAGCTAATAAAGAAAAGCAGGAACTGGTCTTATAGGGGTGAAAAGGCAGTGAAATTGTTAAGCCATTGGCTAACTTTGTTTAAAAAAAAGCAAACCAAATTACTAATATCCAAAATGAAAAGGGTAAATGTACAATCAATGAAGATGAAATTAAAATAAAATAAAATAAAATATTGTTAGGAGCTAAGTTGCCCAAATATAAGCCAATAAAACTGACACTCTAAATTAAATAGTGAATATTTATGAAAAATATATATTGCCTTGATTAACAGAAAAGGAAATAAAATACTTAAATAATCCTACCTTAGAAAAATAAATTAAATGAGCTATAAATGAACTAAAAAAACTAGGAATAGATGGATTTACAAGTGTGCATGTTTTCTCTTTTAAAAGAACATAAGCTCCTTGAGGACAGGAAATGTTTCATTTGGACTCCAAGCAAGAGGAAGCCCACATGTGTGTTACTCATCCCAAAGCCAGGTCAGAAACTTTCAGAGATTCAACAAGAAAATTAATGATCAGATTTTACCCTGGATCAGACCACTTTGGGAGCATTGAAATTTGCCTATTCCCAACCTGTGATGTAAAGAGCATCTAGGTGGAACAATGAACAGAATGTGGGGCCTGGATTCATGAAAATTCATTTTCCTGAGTTCAAATCTGGCCTCAGACACTTACTAAGTGATCCTAGGCCAGCCACTTAACCCTGTGTGCCTCAGCTTCCTCGTTGTAAAATGAGCTAGAGAAGAAAATGTCAAATAACTCCAATATCTTTGCCAAGGGAACCCCAAATAGGGTTATAAGGAGTAGTACATGACTGAACTGAAGAACAACCTAAGATGTCCCTGAGATCCT
>CM053622.1:184781982-184799212 GCA_028646595.1 Phalanger gymnotis
GCAGCCAAGCCTCTGGCGTTCTCAAGTCAACGACTAGAGACCAGAGTCCAGAGACCCATTGCTTCCCGAATTGGCCCCTTTTAAGTCTTTAATCTACGCCCACGGGGGTTTCACACCTGATAGGGCTTTGGGCCTGGGGCTTAGCGTTTAACAGGTGAAAGTACTTTCACCATAAACAAAAGCCAAACTCCTTAAGCACTCCCGTTAAACTAAGCCCATTTTGCCTTACTGGCACACTCCACCCTTATGTGTTATTGGCCTTGCACAGCCGCAGTAGCGGCAAGCAGCATTGTTGTTACAAAGAACCTTCCCATTGGCCTTCCAGACTATCTTCGGCTGGAGACTTGTTTCCCTCTGTCATTTTGTGAGTTCTGTAGCTCTAGAATTTGTTTATAGTCATTTTTACAGGTCTTTGGTGGGATTTGGGGGAGATCCCAAGGAAGTTTCTGCTTTTACCCTGCCATCTTGGCTATGCCCCTCAAATTCTAATATGAGAAGATGATAAACATAACTCCTCAGAACTTTGTCATCATCAATTAATTTTTTTAGCCTTTTTTAGCCTTTTAGCCTTTTCAGCCCTTCTCCTTTTAAGATCATCAAAACATAATATGATCATAGTCAGGCCTTCTAGTCTTAGACTGGATCCTAAGACTGGAAAAGGCAAAAAAAAAATTAATTGGAAACAAAATAATTTAATACTAAAGAATGAGGAGGTCAAAGAACAAATAATGGATTAATTGATAATATCATTAAAGATAATGACAACAATGAGACAAAATAACAAAAATCTTGGGAAATAGCCAAAGCAATACTTGTAGGGAAAAAATTATATTTTTAAATATTTGCATCAATTAAAGAGAGAAAGAGCACATCAAAAAATTGGGCATGGATGTAAAAAATCTAGAAAACCAACAAAGTTAAAACTTCCAATTGAATGTCAAAATAGGAATACTGAAAATTAAAGGAAAGATTAATAAATTCAAAACAAAAAAATTAATTAAGCTAGCTTGTTTAAAAAAAAACAAGAAAAGAAATAAGCCAGCGACTAACTTGATGTAAAAAAAGATAAAGCAAGAAAACCAAATTACAGGTATCAAATGTTAACAGGGGAAATCACAACCAGTAAAGAAGGAAAAATCATTAGATGTTATTCTCCCCAATGATATACCAGTAAAACTGACAACCTAAATGAAATGCAAACATATTTATAAAAATATAAATTGTATAGATTAACAAAACAGAAAATAGAGTACTTAAATGAACTTACCTCATAAAATGAAATTGAATAAGCTATAAATCAACTCCCATCTCCCCAAAAAAATCTATGACCCCATGGATTTAAAGTGAATTCTATTGATTTTTAAGTTTACAAAGCATCGTGCATTTTATCTTATTTGATTGTCATAACAACCTTGTGAGGTAGGTGGTATTTTACAAATGAAGAATCTGAGGTAGGAAGTGATGATATCTAAAAAATAAAATTAAGGAGAGAGGAATATATGGGGAGGAGAAAGAGAGAGATAAAATGGGGTAAATTATCTCATATAAAAGAGGCAAGAAAAAGCTATTATAATGGAAGGGAAGAGGGGGGAGGTGAAAGGAAATGAATGAACCTTACTCTCATCAGATTTGGCTTAAAGAGGGAATAACATAGACACTCACTTGGGTATCTTACCCTACAGGAAAGTAGGGAGAAAGGGGATAAGAGAGGAGGATAATATAAGGGAGGACAGATTGGAGGAGGGGGTAGTCAGAAGCAAACACTTTCAAAAAAGGACAGGGCCAAAGGAGAAAATTGAATAAATGTGGGATGGGATAGGATGGAGGGAAATATACTTGGTCTTTCACAGCATGATTATTATGGAAGTGTTTTGCATAACGATATATGTATAACCTATATTGAATTGCTTCCCTTCTCAAGGAGGGTGAGCGGGGAGAGAAAAGGAGAGAGAATTTGGAACTCAAAGTTCTAAAAACAAACATTAAAAATTGTTTTTACAGGCAACTGGGAAATAAGATATACAGGCAATGGGGTAAAGAAATCTATTGTGCCCTACAAGAAAGTAAGGGGTAAAGGGATGGAGGGGAATGGGGTGACATAAGGGAGCCAGACTGGGGAAGGGGCAATCAGAATACATGCCATCTTGGGGTGGGAGGAGTGAAGAGATGGGGAGAAAATTTGTAACTCAAAATCTTGTAGATGTAAAAATAAATTAATCTGAAAAAAAGATTTAAAAAAATTTTAAAAAAAAAAAAAGAATCTGGGGTTTTCAGAAGTCCAATGACTTGCCCTGAATCTGAAGCAGGATTTGAACTTAGGCTTTCCTGACTCCAAATCCTACATTCTATCCCCTACAAAGCAACCTGCCTCCTGATTTCTTTCACTTTTCTTCTGGGTCATTTCCCAACCAAGATATCTAAAGTTCTTCAACTTTACAGAAGCTCCTGAAAGGAAATAGATGGTAGGGAGAGTTTTTGCCACCTAACAGTCAGAAGGAAAAACCCAAAGATGAGATGTCAGCATATACATAGTGTTAGAAATTCTAGAAACCCCAAAGGAGGGAAATGGGAATGGGGTGGGTGGCTTGGAAACTACATAGGGAATGCTTATCATAAAGGTTTTAATATGCGTATAAATGCTCAAAATTTTGTCTCATGTCATCTGTAACAGTAAAAAAAACAAAGCCCAGTTCTCAAAATACACACACAACACAATACAACATGCCATGGGGATAGGGAATAGAGAACAGGTTCATACACGTAGGGGGCATTTGAGTAACAATCTCTGCCTAGGTACCAGGGTCAGCATGTGCAGGATCAAGATGGTCCCCTCCTGGTATCTGACTGGTATGCTAGGCACCAAGGCTATTCCCTCAGGCAGGGCCAGCTTCTGGATGGCAGGCACAGGGAGCATCTTCAACACTGCCTCATGACTCATGGAGATCAGATTGAAGACTACAAAGAATCATTCATTCTGTTCCCAGTAGTACACACAGGCAAAGAGGTCATCCTGCATTGAGCAAGACCATGAGGTCTCCATGACATACATCATTGGCTAATAATTCATAATAGTATTAGCAAATCATATTCCTAAATGTATTTTAGTGCCTGGTAGACAGTCAGTGTTTAACAAATTTTTGTCATTCATTCATTAAGATTTACAAAGTACTTCCATTGCAACAGTCCCACGGAAGCATTATTAGCCCCAACTTTTAGAAAAATGTTTTCTCTGCCAAAAAGCATGCTATTTGGACAAGGAATTATAAAAAAAAACAAATTGGAAAATAAGGAGTTGAAACCAAAATAAGTGAGAAAATGTTAAGAGGACAACTAGCATCCCTGAATGAATTCAAGTCAAGGAACAGATGAATTAATCTTCAGATATTGAAAGAAATGCCAAATGTGATTGCTCAGCAATTGTCAGTTCAAAGATTTTGGAGAATTGGAGAGATACTACAGAACTAGAGAAAGGAAAGTGTATCCAAAGAGGGAAGAGGATAAAATCTGCAAACTATTGGCCTATGAACTTCTATTCCTGGAAAAAAAAAAAGATAGTGAATTATTAAAGAGGTAGTTGGTGTGGCATTGAAAAGAAGAACAGTGATCCCCAAAGTCCAACATGGTTTCAAGAATAGTCCTTGCCAAGTTAAACTAATTTCCTTTTTAAATTGGTTGACAAGACTGGTAGATCATGGCAGTATTTTAGACCAAGTTAGTCAATAAGCATTTATTAAGTGCTTAGAATGTGCCAGGAACTTTGCTAAGTGCTAGGTAGACAAAGGCAAAAGACAGTGCCTGCTACATATACAAATGTGGGCTAAGTTGTAGCCAAATAATGGAGATTCAAAATTGACTGAATGACTAAACTCATAGATTAATCATTAATTGCTTGATGTCAGCTTGGAAAGAGGTTTCAGAAGAAATGCTCCCAAGGCTCTGACCTCAGCCTTGTACAGTTCAGTATTTTTTTTTATCAATGGCTTTTTAAAAGTCCATATAAGGTATGCCTGTGAAAGTTTCAGAGCACTGTCAGAAGGAAGTGTAGACAGAGACAGCTACCAGATCTGATGACAGATTCCAGGTACAAGAGTATCTTGATCATCTAGAAGACTGTAGTGAATTTAAAAGAAAGATGAGGAAAATGCAAAGGGCCTGCAGGTGGGTTACAAAATGAATTTTGCAAATATAGGATGGGAAAGAGAGAACTAGACAAAAGTGTCTGTACAAGAGATTAGGAGATCTCAATGAGCCACAATCCTAAGTGATATGAGAACCAAAAAAACAAATTCTAAGTTGCATTGAGTGCATAGTGACCCACCCACTCCATCCCCAAAAGGCAGTGACTATTCTGTAAAACACATATGCAATTTGGGTCGCCACATTTTAGGAAATATATAGACAAGCTGGAGAACTTCCTGAAGGGTGTGAGAATTAAATAAATATCATCTATGGATCAGTTAACACAACTGTGTGTGTTTAGCACAGAAAAGAGCAAATTTGTGTGGGAAGAAGGGGAGAGAGGATAGCAGTCTTCAAATATTTGATGAGATGTTAAGTATGAAAATGATTCAATTTGTTCTTCTTAGTGTCCTCAGTCACAGAGGCAGCTAGGTGGTATAGTGTATAGTGCACTGGGCCTAGAGTCAGGAAAACTTGAGTTAAAATCTGGCCTTAGACACTTACTGTTTGACTCTTGACATAATTCTGTATGCCTCAGTTTCCTCAACTGTAAAATGGGGATTATGATAGCACCTATCTTCCAGGGTTGTTGTGAGGACTAAATGAGATAATATTTGTGAAGCACTTAGAACAGGCCTGGCAGATAGTAGACACTTAATAAATACTTGATTCCTTCCTTGTACATGAAATTCTGTTTCTGATATCTGTGTCTTTGAACATGGTATATTTCATACCTGTATTGCTCTCGCCCTCTCAGTTCTACCTCTTGTAAATTCTAGCTCCCTCCAAGGCTCAGCTCAAATATGACAGGTATTTCCTGATTCCCCCAATTATAATGCTCCCCCAAATTCTTTTGCATTCATTTTTCAATATTAGATTTGCTTATCTCTGTATCTGGCATATAAATACACACACATATCTAGACACATATATAATTGTAAGCTCCCTGAGGACAGAAATTGTTTCATTTTTGTCTTGTCTCCACACTTGTAGGCTTGGGCCAGCCACATAGTGGGTACTTAATTTTGGGTAAATTAAAATATGTGAAGTAAAATCAGATTAAAATGGCCACCTGTAACACAATGTTGCTTGCAGCTGCTGTAGAGGTGTAAGACCAATAACACCAGTATACAGGAGGGCTGCTAGCACAGATTCTTTGATCTGCTTTTCTAAGGAAAGCAACTTTAAGGGGGTTATAATCTCACTTTAATTAAATATACATATATCATTCACTTAGTTCAGGGGAAAAAGTCAGCACCGTGAACTTCAGAAAAAAACACAAACAGAAATTACAAGCAGAAATTATATAAACAGAGCAAAATAACACAAATGAGCAGACAGGCTTCTAGCTGTCTGTCCAAGACATTACATACATAGTTACCAGAGAGAGAAGCACCAATATCTGGGTTTTTCAAAGCCAGGGTGTGGGGGGTCCTTAATGGCTACCCAGAATCTTATCTGGTCAAATCACATGACACTCTTCCAATGAGTGAGGTCCAAACAAAATGCTAACCTTAGAGTATGTATACATTTCTTCAGAGTCAGAGCACTTCATACCTTTCAAGGTTTTCAAACCTCTCATGACCTAATTAGCAAAAGGGTGTGAGCCTTCCTACATACAAAGGCAAGACTCAATCAAAGGCACTTGATTAACCTAGTGCTGAGAAGCACTCCAAAACAAGACAACAAAAAGTCCCACTTTGCTTGCCTTTACACCACCAAAAGCCCACTCTGAAGAGAAAGTCACAAAGGGCCAGAGAAGCAGGTAATGCTTTAAGGATTTACTGTATTCATGAATATGTCCTTTGTTTAGCATCTGGTTTGTGGACTCCCAGACTCTCCCACCTTGTTTTCCTTGCAGACTGCTTTTGTGAGTCACTGTCCAGATGTCAGTCATTACAACACCACACAAGTATAATCAGCTGAAAGAGTGTGAATAAAAGCAACACATCCCTCACTATTGAAAAAAATAAATCAGCTTACTGATAGTGATTCTAAATACATAAAGGGAAGTACATTGTCATGGAGTTATAAAATCACAGAATTTTAAAACCCAACCTTCTCACTTAATAAACAGGGAAACTGAGGCACAGGAGAGCCAAATGACTTGTCCAATGTAACATAGATACTGGCAGAGCTGGGATTAGACTTCATTACCATTTAATTTTACCTTTGATACATATTTCTTTATCTTTGAGATATATATGTGTATGTACATACATATATACATACACATATATATGTATATATATATATGTGTGTGTATGTATATATATATATATACGTATATACATATATGTGTGTGTATATATATATACCTCCAAATGTTCTAGGAAACTCTAGCGAACATAAGGTGCAGAGAAGGTGCCTACATGCATTTGTAGAAGGGATTTCCTCATAAGTTCCCTCTGCTGTAACAGGCATCCCAACAATGGGTGAATTAATCCAGATAGGCAAAGGAACAATAGGCAAAAGTTTTCTTAGTATTTTTCTGAACTTTAAAATAATCTTAATGGCAGAAGAAAAGAACAGAGGAAAATTAGTTAATTACTTGAGACAAAGGTAAGTCATATTTTTTCTTGCCGATAGGACTTCCAGATTGGAGTGAATTCACCCTAATGAATAGAGTTGCACTGGGAGTTGGAGTGTCTAAGAGGATTTCAAGTGTAGCTACCAAGGAAACAAGGTTTTCTGAGGTTCATTTGAAAGTTTACCTCATATACTGTATACTCCTGTTTGAGGTGTTACCTGATGTTATGTATACTGCAAAGGAAAATCTTCAAATAAGACTAAAGGACAGTCTGTGCCTCAGTATTTTATATACCCACTATACTATAACCATATTTATAGCAACTTAAAACTCAGCAATAAATAAGCAAAATTTCTTTTTCCTTTTCATTTAGAAAAAAGACAAACAAAAAGAGAAATCAGAGACTTCTAGTTAAAAACTGCAAAGATTCAAGTCCTAACCAATATTATTAATAGTTTATTCTTGAAGTCAGGCATTGATTTCTCATTTTAACTATTTCAATTACACTTTTTTCTTTAGAGAAATGGAGTAAATCAAAACCACTAAGAAAAAACATGTCAAAGCTTACTGGTCATAGCATCTATGGTGCCATTACTAAAAATGTGTTTATTAATGTTAGTAGATCTTTGCCTTTTCAAAAATTTTATAGAAAATTAGTATTCATGGAAATGCTGGAAATAGTTTCCAAGTTGTATAAGTTTCCTATAAGTTTCCTTTCTTTAGAACATAATTCATATATGGCTGTCAGCATTTTCAGCCCTATTTGTAACAACAGTGCCTTTATGAGACATGCTAATAAGAACCAAGATGAAATCACCCGTTTCCAAGTCTTCAGTTCTCCTAGGGTTCCCCTTAGCCTAAGCAAAGTTGCTCTTCTTCAAAAGGAATTCTTGGGCTACAGAGGAAGATACAGGTAAGAGAAGTTAAATCCATTTTCCCTCTTTAAGATATTTTAAGTTACTTAGAAAAGTCAGCACAATGCAATGAACCTTCCCATGTTTCTTAGAAGCCTTAAAATTGAGCAGTGTCCTAGAGGCTATATAAAATATGACAGCCTATAGTTAGGTCTAATTTTATAGCATTTCAGGATTTCATCATACTTCATTTTATGAAGAGGGGAAACTTAATCTATTCATCCCTGCCAGCTATGATTTTTATATATCTCTTTCCTTTTGAGACTAAATTCTTTGAAAAAGACTTTAACAATCAGTGCCTCCACTTCCTTTCCTCTCCCTTTCTTCTTAACTCTCTATAGTCTGGCACCTGATATAATCTTTAATCAAATATACTCTGTCCAAAGTTACCACTGATCTCTTAATTGACAAATCAAATGGCTTTTTCTCCATCTTCATCCTTCTTGAACATTCTACATCCTTTAACACTATCCTGACAGGGTTCCATAATATTTGAATTGTTTCTTTCTGGCTGCTTGCAGTATTTTCTCCTTGACCTTCCCAAGCCTAGAGGATCTCACTTCTTGTCTCTGGCAGAGTAAGCACTTAATTAGCGTTTGTTGACTGACTTACTGCCATACCAGAGTACTAGAAAAGACACTTCCCAGGGTTTTTTTTAATATTTTATGTAAGCAACTAGAGTATATCCAACAGTAGGCAAAAGAAAGACCCTGTATACAAGATCAGCCATATGGTACAATCAGTTGTACCAGAAATATTAGCAATTCCTAACTGGTGTATTGGTTAAGGCACAAATAAGATGTTTAACTTACCGCCACACACACACATTCTATTATCACTAATGCAAAAGTAGAATTATCTTCACTTTGGGAAAATTTTTAAAAATCAAGAGTTAACCAATTAGTCTTGAAAAAAATTACATTGCTTCCCAAAGGGATTCAACATGATTAAACCTATCCATAGGTGGTCATCAATATCATATAATTTGGATGACATGAGAAAGCTTCCACCTAACCCAAACACCTCTTCAATCAACCTGCCAAGGTGCCTGGACTTCTCACTTTAGGGTTAGTCTCAGGATAGAAGGTATTGTCTCTGAAAATTCCCTCTTGAAGTAGGTATAAGTGAACTGAGAGATCTCATACACATTAAAATTGATTACTTGATCTGATTAACCATCTAATCACTCAGAAAGGAGCAGATTAGCAGACTGTAACACAGGATAGGTACATTTTCTTGAAGGTAAATCAATAAAGTTTCCTAGCATGGAATGCTCCAGAAGGAAAGCCCAAGTAGGCTATTTTGCAAAAAACTAAAGGAGTATCATGAAGATACCAGTTACCTGGGGCTAAAAGAAGAGATATAGGAACAATGGAAAGAGACTTAAAGGGGGGAAAAAGATTTTTGCCACTTCATAATTTTCCTTAGGGTCATCCCTGAACTTCTACCACCATATAATGAATTCTAAAGGGGGTGGGGAAGAACTGATTAACTGAAATGCTGACTAAACCACATATTATAGTAAAAAGACTTACCCGCAGGTGGGGAATCAGAAGACTGAAAGAAAACTGCATGTGAGGAAGCTCATAAATAAATTCAGGAAATGAAAAACTCATTGTTAATTTTTCCATGAATGCCTGATATAGTTTTCTTTTCAGTTTGTTTTTTTTTACCAGCTGTGCCTTTTAAATGTCTTTAATGGCACAATTATTATTCAGAATTATTCTAATTATTTCTGCCCAAAGCAACTTCTAAAATTTTATAGCTTGTCCATTTGAGACAGATTTCTCTACCCATTCTATTGCCTTGTCTGCCATCAACAAAAAGTTATGAGGGTCAGTTCAAATTATATGATTTGTATTAATAATAATCATTTTAACAAGGAAAGATTCAAACATCTTTGACAGTTTTAATTCAAATATAAACCATCAAAACTAAGTAAATTTGACATAAACTGGAGATTGGGCAAATTCTTTTTTTTTCTAGGGCAAGGCCTTCTTCTAAACACTTCACATCTTCAGGTCAGTCAAAACCAAGCACTGTACCATCCGCCTCCATTCAAAAAGAGTTTATTGTAATCCAGGAAGGCCTCCAGCTGCTCATTAGCTGAGACAGCTCTACTGGAACACAATGAGCTGTTTCATTTATTATTGGCTTTAAGGAAGTAGAGATGTGGATTTTAATGTGTTACATATGAGAAACAAATCTTTATTCGAGAAAAAAAATTAACATAAGGTATTTGGGTCTTTTGTATTCAGTGAACTGAGTTTTTTAAGTCCACTAATGCCATGCATTGGTGTGACTAGGTTACTGCAGGCTGCACATCCTATCAATGAAGAAAAACTAGGTGATTTATCTCTGTCTCAGATATTTAATTCATTTTTGCCATCTATGTTCTCCCTTGTCTTCCTCTGTTAGTTAGATTATTCTGAAATACAGACAAGTCCTCAGAAAATGATTCATTTCTCTATCTTGATTCATGTCAACCACTAAGTTGAAAAACACTACTCTCATTCTTACATATATGGTTACTTCATTATTTATTACAGTCTCAAGATGAACCATCTGCTTTCCATTTAAAAAAAAAATTAGAACCTAACTATATCCTGGTGAAGTCAGGTTAAATCACAAATGCACTTTAGTGCTCACCTGGACAAAAGCCCACTCCTACTGCAGCTCTCTGGTAAACGATTTCTTTTTAAGGAACTTAATGATCTTCTTGCCCAGTCAAATGTTCTTGATGCATGCCATCAATCCCTGGGTGCTTCTTGAATTCCTTTTTGGTATCTAACACTATTAACCACTCTTTCCTTCTTGCAACACTTTCTTCCTCAATTCTCTCTAACTTTTCTTTCTGTTTGTCTTTCATCAGTTGCATTGGCATTCTCCAAGACTTAGACCCCAAGCTTAGGTTCTTTTTCTCTACTCTACCTAGGAAAATTTATCCACTCAAAAGCTTCAATTATCATCTTTGGTGTGGATGACTTAAAGATATTTATTAGAAATTCTAGTCTCATATTTTCAACTATTTATTAAACATTTCCTTTAGGATGCCCAAGTATCATTTCTACCTTATCTCGTCCAAACCTAAATCTACTAACCTACCTCCTTCTTTAATCTCCACCCCCAGATAAAAATAAACCATTGCCCTATCAACTTCTCTATTCTTTCAACAGCAACACAATTCTCCCAGTCTTAAAAACTCTATTTCCTTTTTGATTTGTTACCTTTCCTTCACCAAGCTGTTTCATTTCCAACTCCTAAACTTCTTTTATTCTTGTCTTTTATATTATATTATCATTGTCATCTGCCTATTCAAGACCCTTTTTACTTCATATCTTAAATAATTTCAACAGCCTTCTAGCTAGTCTCCCTGATGCTGATTTCTCACCTTTCTAATTGACTGTGGACACTTACTTTAAGGTATTAATTCCATCACATCACCACTGACAAACTATGGTGGCTAACCCATCAGTCTCAAGAAAAAAATCCCAGCTGCTCAGAGTTCCCAGAAAATTCGAAATGCTCCAAGCTCTTCATTATTTAGCCCCACTCTACCATTCAATCCGGCCTCCATTAGTCCATAGTTTATATTATTCTATCCACCTAAAATGCCTTTTCTCCCTTATCTCCAAATTCTAACCCTCTATAAAGGTTAAAATCCAGTATGGCCTTCCTCATGAAGCTTTTCTGGATAATTCAAACCCAAGCTGGCATCTCCCTTCTTTTCTTAAGTCCTAGAATACTTCTCATCTAGATCATTTGTTTCATTTGCCTTATGCTGACTAGCAGCTTTATGTATGAATTCATTGTTCTTTGGACAATGTTATCAAGATACTAGAGGCAAAACCTATGCTACATTTCTCATATATTCCCATGGTGCCTAGACTAGGGTTTTGCACAAGATAGATATTAATAAATGCTTGTCGAATTGAACGTACTACAGAAGAAGCTGACTGACTTGTTTATTTGAAATCCTTCAGCAATAACATTAAAAGAAACTCTTCCAGTGACAAAAATTGCATAAAATTGGCCCTACAAAATGTTACCACAACCATCATTTGAAAATGAAAAATTCATTTGGGAAATGAGCAACACAGCTAGTGATAATAATAGCTAACACCTATTATACTTTAAGGTTTACAAAGTGTTTTACATACATTTATTTTATTATCTCCTCATAACAACTCTGTCTGTTATTCTGTTATTATATCCATTTTCCAGATGAGGAAACTGAGACTGAGAGAGGTTAAGTGAATTGCCCCAGAAAATACAATAAGTAAGAGTCTGAGGAAGGACTTAAAATCAGATATTTCTGACTCCAATTCTAGCACTCTATCAACTACGTCACTTAGGGGTGGGGATATGTGCTACCAAGAACTTACCTGTTTATCCCTTGGTATAATGTAGCTCCTTCCTCATGGACTATTATCATTAAAATTTATTTTTGAAATTACTTTTTTCTAGACTGTATGTTCCTCTCTTTGTTAAAAAAGATTTATTCTCATGTCTTTCATATTTAGTCTTTGTTTAGTTACTACTTTTTCACTCTCCCCGCTACTACACTAATTCAGGCCCCATTATCTCTTGTATGGACCATTCATTGTAGTAAACTTTGAACTTGTCTTCCTGCTTCTACTCTCTCTGTACTGTGATGTATCTTGCAAATCACTGCCAGATTAATCTTCCCAAACTATCACCTTAATGATGTTTGTTCCCTCATTTAAAAAAAACTTTATATTGAATAATTCCAGAACAATTCTATTATTTGGTCTAACAATATATTTGTCAGAGTTCATCTTTCCCTCAATGAGGACAGAACACCCAGGTTTACTTGGAAGTCAAAAATCTTCAAAATATTTTGGGGTGTATTTTTACATCTGATAAAGAAACCCACATCTTAAAGGCTTCCCTGGACTTCTTCTGACATTGGTTTGGGCTGATCTAACTTTTTCACAGTCACTTATTGAATAAGTGAATTTTGCCAATAATAATTACTTTCTTCCAATCATCAGTACACTAATCTTTGTATTATCTTGTGCGTGATATTTTAATACCAATAGTTGGCTGCTTTTTTTGGTTAGCTTTCTAGCTATTTTCCAACTTTGAGAAGCCTACCCTACACTGTAGAAGAATGAATCACAACCCCTCTAGCTGCCAAATGCCTCTTAAGGTTGCTTGTTTTTTGATGATTAATTAGGCAGTTTTGCAAAAACAGTTTGTTTATTCTTGGTATCTTTTTTTTTTCTTGACTACAATTTCCTTTGCATTTCAATATGGCTGATTTTATTTCATTGTGGACTTGAATGATCCTTGATATGCTCAACTTTGCCAAATAAACAGCAGCTACATACAATATAACAATCATGGAAGTTTGTTCTTTTATAGCTAACAATGTTTGAATGCTGCTTTATAATAATATTTATTCTTAAAAACAATAAAAGTAAAATTGCAATTGAGAACCATAGAATACATCTGTATTGTGCAAAATTCAGCTCAACATGGAAAGGATTAACCAAACATGAGGAAACCAGGCCAATTCTATTTCATTTGGTCAAAGTCAGATATTCTTAGTCAATCTAGTGTCAATAAAAGCAAACATGCATGGCCACTGCTGTCACAAAATAAAACCATAACAAAATTAGTGTTTGTCCCAAGTAATTTTCACATTACAAAGTATTGATCCATGAAACTTGGATTTACCTGCATAAAATATTGGGAAAGTGAGGGAGAGTGAAGAGTAGGAATACATCATAATGTACTACAGAGCCCCCACTTCTCTATGGATGTCCCTGCCTCAGTTTCTTTTTATTGTCTTACCAAAGCCAAGAGTGAAATGTCAAAGGAAATTACAAGATGAGAGTAATGTGGTTAAGTGATGTGCACACATGTTCCAAAAACTCATTTATATCCTCACTTTGACTTCTCCACACCCTGACCAGCAGCCTTCCCACTGTGGAGAAGCTTGCACCCTGAGGCAATTTCTCCTAATTGGTAAGCCCCTAGCCCAGACCCCCATTTCATGAGACACCCAGGCCATGCTCCATTCTCTTCTCCTCACTCTCCAGACTTTTTCACCTCCTTTCCAGAAGCATCCTATATTGTTAAGGTATTATTAATACAATTTGAAGATCTTCCCATCCATTAATAGGCCCATGTGACCTGTCTGAGTCACATGAGCTTGAGTCACATGAAAGCCTGAGTCACCTGAGTCTGTGGTGGGAGGAACTTGCTGAAGGAGTGGAGCAGGAAGGGGGGAGCAGAGTTGAGAGGAAATGAGACAGAGCAGTCAGAGCTGGGAGAGAGAGAGAGACACAGAGCAGCAGCTAGTATGAGAGAGGGAGTGATTTTGCTTAAGGGAGCTTGTGTTGTGGGAAAGCCCTAACTGAGGGAAGGCTTGGGGATGGTGGTATCCCCTGCATTGATAATGAGTATAGATTTCTTTGTTGCTATGATGGATTTGGCTTTCTGGTGCTTGAATAAATGCTTTGGTTTCACCCTCAATGGAGAGAGTCTGTTATATTTTGTGATTCAGAAGTATGCCAGCATATTCATAGTAACCATAGCCACTGTGACTATTACATTGGTGATGTGCATCCCTATCCCCATTCCCCCTTTAAGAGTGGATACAGCTCCTTCCAGATCCTTTCTATGTGTTCTCTTCTCCTATTAAAAATTTAACCTCCTTGCACTGTCTTTTTTGTTTATATTTGTATCCTCAGAGCTTAGTGGAGTGACTGGCACATAGTAAGTACTTAATAAATGTGTAATCTATGTGTTTCCAGAAACAACAAAGTTCAAATTTTAGTTACCTTTACTTTTCCTGTTTGTCATCTGGAATTGGAAAGAATATATGTAAAGCCTTGAATCATAAAAGATAGCATATACTTGCCTTTGATATAATTAGTATCCCTGTTGTAAATGAAAAATTCTACAAATCATTTTGACTCAAATAACTGAGATCCTTACTAGTGTCCTTGAAACCTAGCAATGAGACAAGTTTACACTATTCAAGCACAAAGGGGCTAGATTGCTTTATTGGTATTTGAAGGATTTTATAAAACCTTCCTTAGCAGCACAATTGGTATTTCATTTTAATAACCTAATAAATATTTTGGAACGACTTCTTTCATTTGTTTTACAATGACATTTGTATTAGCCTAGAAGAGATGGAAAATTGAATATAAAATGCTCCTTTTACCCCCTGAAAATTCCTAACATTTGGGGAATAAATTAATTTATACTGTCTATGAAAGTAGTTTTCAATCCTCACCAACTTGAGCTGAATTGAAAGCAATGGTGCAGAGGCAACCTTCCTTCTGAACTTCTAGTCATCTCTAAATACTTTTTTAAAAATTATTTAGCACATTTTGTTAAACAATCTCTGAACTTATACCCCTCATAGCTATTTCATAGCATGCCACTGAAGTTGATGACACGTCAAACATAAAGGAAAGCAGAAATTTCTTTTGGGTGGGGGAATATTTAATCTACCATTTTTTAGGAATACTATTTTTGTGAAATTAATTTGTCAGAAGTACTGGTGTCTGGGTTATAAGAACTGATGTGTTGCTTATTGTACAACCCTACTGGATTGGATACAAGAAAGGAATGGGTGACAGCAGGATATCAAAACAAACAATGTATAATGAGACTATCAGATCATACATACCCTTCCACACCACCTCTCACAGTTAAGAACCTTTTCTCATATTTTCCTGACAAAATAGAGGCTATTTCTCATTATTTCCCTTTTCTCCCCTTCTGTACAGCTATAAGGATGAAAATGATTTTACATATACATGTATGTATATATATATATATACATATATATAAAGTGCTTAGAACAGTTTATGACACATAGAAGGTACTACATAAATGTAAATTATTAATATTATTATTTTTATTTTCACCCTCAAAAGCCCTTAGGATTTTGTTATTTGAAAATCTTGCCAAGCTTTCATTAGACTAGACTTACATTTCACTGTTTCTCTTTTTTTATGAGGTGATACTACTCATAGTTTTCAATTATCCATCTTCTTACAAGTGAATGTTTATATTCTAAACAGTGGTATCAAACTCAAACAGAAACAGAAACTGTATTTTAATGTTATCAATTCTACTTTACTTATTTTGTTGAATATTTTGTAATTATGTTTTAATCTGGTTCAGCCACTCTCTCAGGAGTGAATTACATGTTTGACATTTCTGTTCTAATCCATAGTTGCTTTAAGCAGCCATCTCTCTTCCTTTGACAAACTAAGTCAAAATTTTGTTCACAGAGGCAATTTCTAGATTTTTTGTCTCCTTGTTAAAGCAATTAATTTATATATTAGTTTGACTTCCGGACAAATTTATTATAGTTGATGTCAATCAATGAAGAAGAGTGGAGATGTTGAGGAGCCCATTTCAGGGAGAGCTACAATAAGGCATAATGGAAGTGCCTTAAAAAGCAAGCACAAGCGTTCTGTAATTGACTCAGACCAGCCAACTACATGGTGAATGGAAGGCTTTTGAACTGGTTCGGTAGTTGTTCAAAAAGATCTATCTCTTTCAGCTTAGTCTCCTAGGATTTTGCCATCCACTCCACTTCAGCACTCTTGGAGGAATCTCAGTAATTCCTTCACTCACAGCATCTGTTGAACAACAATGCAGTAAAGGAAAAGGTCTCAGAGGTTTCTCCCCATCTAAGGCGTGTAGTCCTGTGAAAAAGCTTCAGTCCTTGCCCTCTGCATTTGTTCTTTTCCATTTTAGGTGAAGGAAATTGGAACCTTTGACTTTGTAATTTTTTTTTTTAGTCAAGAGGGCACTGCTGTATCTCAGCATTTGAGAGTTTGGGTTTTACAGCCAGTAAAAGAATTGATATCCCAATGATAGGTACTCAACTCAGTGGTAGCTGAGACCAGGATTCATCCAAAAGCAATGCCACCTTTGGACATGAAATTTTGTGAGACCAAAGCTATATAGGAACTGAATTAAGTTAGTGTATTCTACCCAGAGACCGAGGTGATGTACGGGAGGTGACATATGGTCTCTCAAGGTATTGGGGGTTGTGGATTTGTACATTTGTTCTTGCTATAATTTCACAGTAAACATCTCTTTGTGAGAGATAATTGAAATTAAGTAGTTAAACAAAAACTGGGATGCTGACAGCATCTAAATAACCCATGCAAGTTCAAGCCAGTTACAGTGGAGAAATGGCATGTAGCTCCAAATCCTTCAGAGTACTTTGGAACCCTGAAAGCCAAGAGCCTATTCACTACATAAAGAAAGCCCAGGCTCAAGCAAAGAAGCATAATCTGGATAGCTGCAAACAATAAATAAGCCAAATTGGTCTACAACTACCCAAAAAAATATAGTTATTCTTTGGGAACAAAGTCTGGCTATTTGCAAAGAAATGTGCTTATCTGCAAACAGCACTTTCCTCCAAATGATCCAGAATACATGAAGATGTGTCCTGTACAATATATTTGTGGGGGGTGGGGGGTTGTATGTGTGTGTGTGTGTTTGTGTGTGTGAATTTACACTGGTAATTACACTGAAGTGTTTCATTAGCTGAAAACTCTCAAAAATGTAAAGAATATCAGAGACCACTGGTCTTAGCCCT
>CM053622.1:184799712-184843731 GCA_028646595.1 Phalanger gymnotis
ATTATATTTTGTTCATTTCTACATAGCTATCTGAGGCCATGTTATGGCTGACACCCTTTTTTGTTTCTTGTCTCTAGTGATTTACTTGGCTCCCTTGTTAATATTCTTCTTCCTACGTAGTACCTACTATTCCCTTTGGTATCAACACCAAATGAGAGGATTGTACACATGGCCCCTGCAGTTGAAAAAGCAGGAAAAGACACTTAGCTCATCTGAAAACTGTGACATTTGTTTTATTTCCTACACTTGGAAGAGCAGGAAAAGACTTAACCTTGACATAGAAAACCAAAAAAATCTGGAGTTTGTCCTCCTCTACTAAATGAGTAATTCAGATAGTAGAAGTCTAATGGAAAGGATGCTACCTCTCTAGTAACCTCGTCTATTTTCCTTCTGAAAGGAATAGAAGTTCTTGGGGGTAGGATATCTATAAAGCTAGAGACCTATATGTATCTCAGGAATGAAAACTGGAGTCACCAGGGCAGGGAAGAATGAAATTGGCTCTAGCAATCCCAAGGTACAAGGTAAGTTCACTTCTGAAGTGAGATCAGTAGTTTAAACTAGAGGGTGAGAATGTGGGTCTAATGTTCTGTGTAGGTAGCACTGGGTGCATGGTGACAGACAAGCAAGAGTCAAGAGAAAGGAAGAAAAATTATATTAATTATAGATTGTGGTGAGTCATTTATATGTGTAGTGAGTATGTTTGAATTTAATCTTCCAGAATCAAGTAAGCTATATCTCCGCCTTAGGGTTCTCAGGTCCCCTGAGGGTTTTGTGAGAGTATTTATCATCTAATGCCATTGGCTCAAGCCCCCATCAGCTGAGTTCCCTCCATCGTTAGGTGCTGGTAGCTAGTACTTCAGTTATACTTGCCCACTTAGGATCAATTAATTTCTACAATGGGATATATATTTCAAAGATATAGTAAGAAAAAATAGAAACATCCCCTCTACCCACAACTCAGGGACTCACACTTAGCTCTGTTTTTATATAACATTGGTCCCATTAAGTTAATAAGTAGATGTGGCACAAGTCCTCATTTTAGCTATGACTTCCCTGGGATCCTGACTATACTCCAGAAGGTCACACCTTGTTCATTTGGGCACGAATGCAGAACTGGCTACTAACCTGGACTCTGGAATGCTAGAATGCTGGTGTCCCTTCCTGACCCCTTGGAACTCAAAAGATCAGAGGTTTCACTCTTTTCCCCTAGAATAGAAAAGAACAAAGGCAGAGATTGAGGAATGAAGCCCACTTCATCAAGACACACAGCCCTTCTTATAGCACGGTCCCTCACTGGATGATGTGAACAAAAGACTGCGAAGAACCACAAAGAGAATGACTGAAAAGACTGAGACAAGAGATGGTGGAAGCTGATTGAGGCCTTGGAATGCCTCTACAGCCAAAGAGCTTCCCATTCTTGTAGTTAGCCTACTGGAATCATTTACAGAATGACTACACATTCTCCACAGTCTCTCCAAGGTACTTCCATCATGCATCATCATGACTCTCCCAGAAGAAGGGTCCCCAATATCTTTACCCAGAGAGTAAGTGTACCAGGTATTCTGTTCATGTGCCAAAACTCTGTTACATACAATTTCTACTTATTCCATGGGATGAAATAAAAATTATCTGTACTGGATATAATGTGATATTACCATAAGTTCTGGGGCAGATGCTGGGGACCTATTTGCTAACACATGTATAGTCCTTGATGGAAATTATATTCTGAGATTTCATAGAGGCAATTTTGATAAGGAAAAAAAATGAGTTGAAGAAAGACATTATTTTTTAGAGTCCCCTAAGTTTGAATCCAAACTAGATAAAACTAGATTGGCCTCCTAGTGTATGGACCTATATAAGTTATTCAAGATGGTGCTGATAATGGGGAGAGGGGGTGGTAATAGTAGTGGTGGTGGTAGTAGTAGTCATAGTAGTGGTAGTAGAAATAGTAGTTTACATTTCTATAGCACTTTAAGGTTTACAAGTGCTTTCCTCATAATTACTCTTTGAGATAGGCAATGCAAGTATCATATCCCCATTTTAGAGATGAGGAAACTGAGGCTTACAGAGATTAAGTGTGTTGACTCCAATTAAAGAGAGTCAGGTTTCAAACTCAGTTCTCTTCTGAGTCCAAGCCCAATGCCTTTTCAACTAGAATATAGGGCCTGGATGACCTATCTTCTTTTGTCTGTGACACTTATATAGTATTGTACTTGGCACACAATGAAATTCATGGCCACAAGATTTAATGATTGATTTATACAAAATCTGACCTTCTGAAAAATACCTATATATCCCGTGCTGGAAAAGTCTAGGCCAATGGAATCCATTTTTCATTAGTGGGTCTTAGGACTAAACAATTCATATTTTGAAACCCACAGGACTTTAATTATCCCACTCATCCTCAATTACAGTTATCAACTGACCTCATGTAGCTAGCATGACACTGGTACCAGTGTCACAGGCGTCAGATATTTACAACCTATTGGCCTGCCAGTTTATGTGTACTAAATAATTTTTCTTTCCTAAAACTTTCTGGCATACCACACCCTGATTCAGAAAGGCTACATTCAGCCCATGTGTTGCGTGTTGGATACCCAACACCTAGGTTTTAAATATCTATCAATTTGAAGCAAATTTTAAATCTCCCACAGCAGTTGTTCCCTTTGTTTCCAATGTTAGGAATTCCAATGAGACTTAAGAATTACATTTCTCTCTGAAGCTTATTCAGAAGATAGGCTAAATAAATCCCCTTGATTTCTGGCCAGGTTGAGAGTTTCTTGGAAGGAAAGGACATGTAAGGAATATCATTAAAAAAGTATAGCTTTAAGATGGCATTTTACTTCATGCTGAAATAATGTTTCTCAAAGATTAAAAGACTATGATTATAAAAAGCTGCATAGTCTAGCATACTTCCTCATTTCCACTTCAAGAACATTTGGAAATAATATCTATATAATGGCCTTATAATCTTAAGGCAGAACACTTAGCTCATTTGAAAAGTGTGACTGCACTTTATTTGTGTTTCAGGAAATGTTCCAATAAGATCTCTTCACATTCTTTAATTAACACACTGAAGACTTGAGGAAAATGCCAATCAGTGTTCTTTTCTTCCAATTTCAAATGCTGCCAACATGGGCCTAAGCATGGAGAGGGAGGTCCAGCTATTCAGTGACCTTCTCAGCATCTGGGAAAGCTTTCATCGGATAACTCATTAGTACTAGCAGACTAAATGACAAGGTTACCCCAAACTGAGAGGAAAGGGGCCAAATAGAGCATTTGCATATCATATTAATGCCATTCAAACCATTATTTCGTGTTCCTAAGGGGACAGCATAATATAAATTGAGATTTTTTTCCGTATCAAATTGTTTAAAAGAAACTAGACACCTGTAATACTCAAGATACTTAAAGATGCCCAGAATATCATAGAAATAAGAAAATATCGAAATATGGTAGAGAAGGCCCTCTGCACTGAGAATTGCTGCACTGAGACACATGTTGTGCCAGCCCAACATTTCCCTTATGTTTAACTCTTTTTAGATGAGCTCTATAAGTGTAGGGTTGGGTAGAAGAAAATAAGAGAAAGTAGGATATTTGGTGGGGATTTTTAAGAAACAATGCTTCTTAAATTTGTCCAAATTTATTTGAAAACCATCATTGCTAGCTAGATCTTAGACTAGTAAGTAGGCTATTTATGAAGGACAAAATGGAAAAAATTCTGAATCTGGAAACTGGGAGGTGGGTTCAAATTCAGCTCTACTACTTTTCTGGCTTTGAACAAGTAACTGCATTTCATTGGGCAACAGTTTACTCACATGTAAAATTAGGGAATTGAATTTGAAGATAGAAGGAGAAGGGGAGGAGGAGGGATTTAAATGTATCCAGGTCACCACAGACCCTGTAAATATGAACACTAGATTTATGATTATGAGGCTGTGCCACACAAGCAGAGGAGCATTTTACCTACATTTTATCAGTAACATAGGTTGCAAAAACAAGCAAAAAAAAAAGCAAAACTCATTTAAATTTCATTTGCTGATAAAATAGGAGATGAATAAGACCTGCGTAACATAGCACAGTCATATGAAGCAGTGACAAAGAGAAGCTGATGAGCAGTTCTCACCACTCTTACAGCGATGACCTAGATGTGTTCATTTGACCAAGACCTCAGGAGGTACAGACAATGGGGGAGGGTGGGAATTCATTTAGTGGGAATTGAGGTGAGAACTGAATGTATGCTTTAATATACAACCCTAGGCTAAAGAATATGAAAGTCAGACTTTAACACCCACAGTGCCTTAGGTTTTAGGAGACACTGAGGCTGGGGATCTCTTGGAACACCAGTCTATGTCGATATATTTACAAGTAAGGCTTACACTTTCCTTATCATTTATCAAATTCAATTAAATGTTTATCATGGCATGTCTTTTTATTAGAAGTGAAACAATGTGACAGACAACCAATGATGTAAGAAATAAGAGCAATAATGGGTGTACCAGTCACCATCTGATTGGTTGAAATATCAACCCGTACACTAGGAAGGGCCAACAAATAGAGCCAAGGTGACTTTCAACTGCCCTGTGGACCAGAAAGAAACGAGAGCATATATACAGTATATTCACGGTGCCCTCTTGTGTTGGGTGGTGTATATAATGTGTACAGCTGAACATTTGCTTAATAAGACGGGTCATGATGACTCTTGAAGAGAACCAGGCATTTATCACAATACATCATGGTAGCACATTTAGCTCCCCAATGTAGCCTGAGTCTGCTTTTGGTCCTCAGCTGGTATCCTCTTTTCTCTTCTAGGAGCTAACCACTAGTCATAAATATCAGGACTCACTCTAATAATTTAGATTTCAGGGCTTTACAACTCAAATCTATTAGCACATCCAAACAACTCATCCCAAACCAGCACCATCCAGCTCTGTTCAGTACGGTCCCTAAAATTGCTGTGGATCCATGTCACCATAAAGACCAGTTTTAAAAGTTTATAATTACAAGTTCAGCCACTAAGGAATTATAATGTTATATCAATTATAACATTCCTGTGAAATTATTACCCCTTATAATACTACTTCCCTTAAAGTCAGATTTTGTTTTGTTTTGTTTTGTTTTGGAACTTATTCATAGCAGTAGGGGCACTCAAGTACTCCTTAGCGAACTAGTATAGGAGGGTAGGCTTAATGTGGATCAGGAAAAGGCTAGGAAAAGTAGCCCAAAAATGTGTTGTAAACTAGCTGTATCAAGGAATGATAAGGGGGAAAGGATTATAGAGACACAGGTAAATAAGGAAAAGTATGTGGACACATTTCCCAGAATCCTCAGGTTTTCTTTTTTCTTTCACTTAGAGGCTACAGCCTTTTTCAAAAAGAGTAGAGGCAGAGAGTGGAGAAAGAGACAACCTGGCTCTTAAAATTCCTCTTGGGTATTCACATGGATAGCTGGAAATGGATAAGGATATGCTGTACTGCTGCCTCTGTGGCCAAGAGCAAGGGAAAACAGAGCAAGAACTGAGAACACTCTGTGAGGTCCAGTATGAACCTAAATAACATCGGAGGAAACAGAGGCAGAGCAGTTAGGAAGAAGTTGAGGCTAAAAAAACTAAAAGACGTTGTGAAAGGTGTTGGTGTTTCCTTGGTAACTATGAATTGCATTGGGTCTGTCTGTTTGTAATTTGTTTAAGGGCTCCTGAGACAGTGTTGATGTTGAGACTCCAGGCAGCTGTAGCTAAGGAGCCCTCCACCTTGTAAACCTGGATGCTGAGACTTTGTTGAACTCTGGTAACTATGTATTGGGATTTGAATCAGACAAGGTCTGTCTGTTGCTGTTTGTAATTTGCTTGTATTTTGCTCTGAAGTTCAGGGTGCTGGTTTTTCCCCCTGAACTAAGTGAATGATATATGTGTGCTGAATTAAAGTAAGCTTGCCAACCCCTTAACCTTGCTCTCCTTATTAAGGCATATCAAAAGAACCTGGGCTTTCTGGCTGTCCGGCAGCTTTCTGGGTGCTGGCTGTGGGTGGATCTGGACACTCCCACAGAAGCTGCTAGCCAGATTGTGGATACAAAAGGGAGTAAAAGACTGAGAAAAATTAAGCCAAGTAATGTGGTACAAACCAAAGAGAAACAAAATCAGTATCTACCATTAGATGAGATCAAAAGTAGCCCTAGGTCACCATCCTTGCATACTCTTTCCTATTTCCTCATAGTATTTGCTAGTTTTAAAACATCCAATTCAATTCTTCCTTTTCTGTCCTAACTCAGGCTGACTTAGAGGAAAGAAAGGCAAAGAGAAACAAACTCCTGCTGTGGCTTATTTTCTGTTCGTATTTTTATGCTATGATTACGTTAATAATCACATGGCCATTAAAAGTGAATTGTCAGATCCTATGAATTTAGGCGAATGTAAAGGCGTAGGGGAAGAACCACTAATTTTATTCATAAGAAGCATTTTTTAAATTTAAAATTGCAATCAAAGTTGTCTATTATATCTAATAGATTTGCTTTTACCTTATCTTTCCCCAGAATCAAGTCACTATACCTCTTCCTCCCCAGGTGCAAACTATGTTTCTGTACACAAAATAACCTTGGCTAATCTGCCCAACTGCTTTCCAATTCTAGCTCCCCTATATGTTTTGTCTGCTTCATTGGAATGAAAGCTACTTACAGAGCAGAAGCTGTCTTGCTTGTATTTGTATACCCAATACTTAGCACAGGGCGTTCATTCATTCATCCATTCTTATCTCTTGCTTGCCTTGTTTCACTAAAAGTTCCCCCCCCCAACCATGCATTTGTGAATAGTACTTCCTTTCATTCTATTCCCAATTGTTAATGATGTTAAATCTTTCCTATTCAGGTCATTTGTCTGTTTTGAGCATATCAAAGCATATAGTGCAAGATGTAGGTCTAAGTCTAATTTCTGCTAAACTGCTTTCCAGTTGTCCCAAAAATTATTGCCAGAAAGTAAGACCTTCTCTTAATAAATTACATTCTTGACCTTAAGAAACATTAGATTGCTATTTGCCTTCATTTCTGTAAAGTTCTTGGCAGTTGTATTTACATAAATCTTGCATGTATCTTGGTAGATTAACTCCCAGTTACTATGTGTACTTTGGCGTCATTTTGAATGAAATTTCTCTTTCTTCCTGCCATTTATTACTCGTGTGTAGAAATGATAATAATAAGTCATTGACCAACAAGATGAAAGAAAAGTGGACATTTTCTCAGTTCTGGACTAGTCTCCCAAATAGGAATTATGCACAAGAGATGAGGCAACTTCTAGTCTCGCCATGTTCTGAGATGTCACAAAACTTAGAGACAGCAAAACTTGATGAACTAACAGCAGAGAAGGCTAATCCCTATAGCACTGCATTGTCAGAGGCCCCTTTTCCATTCTCCATCAACCACTGATGGCATAACACAAGCCAAACCACAGATGTGTATCAGAACTCAACTGTGTTGGACTACAAGAAAACATTACATAATCACAAGAGCTAAACTTGGCACAATGGAACCCTTAGCGGAAAGGGACCATTATGTCTTAGAATTTATTTTAGAGTAAGAAAGAAAAGTGAGATATTGTCAGAGGTGGAGGAGTAGATTTCAAAAGGCTAGATGAGAATTCTGTAGGGAAAATTAGCTTTGAAGGGATGAAAAATCCCCAACTATGAAATTTTGAAAACATACAAAGATATAGTCGTAATGAGAAGGTAAAAGTAGAGTTATAGAGAGAGACCATTTTATAGAGATCGCTGTGTATAAAAAAACCTAGTAGTACTTTTGCACTTCTGATTTTTTGTTTATTTGTGGGGGCAAGAGACAGACCTGTGATTTCACTGGTGTAGGGTACTTCTGGTGGAGAAATGCCTCCTAAAGTAAATAAACAATCATTCTGTGACTTAAAATCCCCCCCCAAAAAATGTGTCAAAATCACTGAAAAGGTAAATGACTTGCCCAGGCCACAGAAGCAAAAGATGTCAAAAACAGGACTCAAACTCAAGTCCAGACTCTAAGGCCAACACTCTATCCATTACATCATGAGGCTTCTATATACTTAATAGGTGTTTAATAAATACTGGTAGAGTGAAACAGAATACAGAAGGAATTTAACTACCAACTTATATTGTTAAATTATATATAGAAGATGAAAGCATAGGCAGACAACTGAGGATGGAAAAACAGTATCACAGAGTTCGCAAATAATGGTGTCAGGAATGCTAAATCTGAGAATGAACTGAGGCTGCCTATGAATGCAAAGGAAAGTACAAAGGATATTCTTAGCTATGGCAGTAAAGGGTATCAAAAAAAAAGAAGAGGAACAGGTCAACTACTTGGGGTGGGTGTTTTAATAATGAGATACAATGAAAAAAAAAGGAAAAATATTCTTATTTTTTATCTTTTGTTTTCTGTGACAAGGATCTTTAGTCTGGGAAATAGAAAATAAGAATTGTTAATGAGCAGTTTTTAAACCAAGTAAAGTATCAAAAGAATAACCAGCTGCCCTCAAAGTTCAAATCATCCTGCTTTGTTGTTGTTCAGCTGTGACTGACTTTGTGAACTCATTTCAGATTTTCTTGGCAAAGATACTAATTTGTCATTTGCTTCTCCAGCTTATTTTGCAGATGAGGAAACTGAGGCAAACAGGGTTAAGTGACTTGCCCAAGGTCACATAGCTGGTAAGTGTCTGAGATCTCATTTGAACTGAAGTCTTCCCAACTCCAGGCCCAGAGCTCTATCCATTGCTCCACCTAGTGCAAGTCATCTTCCTGGGAGAAGCTATATCCCAGCACGAGGTAAGAATTGGTCTATGTGAATGCAGACCCCCATTAGTGAACTTCGAAAGATCATTAAGGACCATAGAGGTGTTTCACAAACAAAGAACAATAAATCTTGTCCCAATTTTCAAAAAAAGAGAATAAAATGGAATTTGCAAAATATAAACTTCTAAATTTGACTTAGATGCCTGGCAAACTTCCATAATATCATTAAGAGGATTGTAAATTATATAGAAAGGAAAACTTTGATCACTAAGCAACAACATAGCTTCATTAAGATCAGGTAATGCAAGACAAACTTTATTTTCTTATCAGAATACTAAATTGATAGATAAAAATACTGCAAGTAGAATTTACTTAGATTTTAGAAAAGTATTTGATAAAGTCTTTCATATATACAAGAGGCAGCAATGTTAGCTAATATTAATATGGAACCATAAATGCTGAAATAACCAGATGGTCATTATTAGGTTTATGTCACCTTGGAGGGATGTCTCTAGTAGAATAGAACTGGAGATCTGCCATGGCCTCTATGCTATTTAACATTTTTAACAACTTCAATAAAGCCATAGATGATATATTAATTCAATTTATAAATTAAACAAAGCTTTGGGTTTTCTTGCCACTGATGGGCATCACTACTGTTCCATGCTTTTTCATGCCATATAATGTTTATTCATCTCTTACCATAAATTATCTATTACAGATTCATGCAATATGTTAGAGGTCTTCCTCTACTCTTTCAATATTATAGGAGTGTCTATGTATACTCAGATTGTTTATGTCACTCAATACAACAACAAGATGTGTCACCTCCTTTTCTTATCAAAAAATGATGCCTTTTGTGGCACTAATTCCTTCCAAATACATGGGTGCAAAACAACTGTGAATTTGGACTGCAAATACAAACCTATGGATGCAAAACAAAAGAAGTAGATGCAAAATAACCATAAAATTTTAAAAGAAGGAAAAGTGTGATAATGCAATAAAAAATCAAATTCCAAGTAATATTCATTCTCATCTCATTAAGGTCTAATATTTGACCTCATATGAGTATGGAACACTATACTTCTCTTCTTATATTTTTAAATTCTATTTTTATTATAATTGAGTATCCACCTAGTAAATTATAAGCTTTATGAAGGCAAAGAAAGGGTTCATTCATTCAAAAGAAAACAGCATGCAGCATCAAACCCACATCTCCACATGAGTCATACTACGCGTCTAAATTTTTTTAACAAAAATATATAATTTTTATAAGTTACTAAATTGTATCTGGAGATATTTTCCTCCATCTGCACATACAATCATCTTACAGATAAAATGTGCATATAGAAATTTGGCATATCTCCCCTTCCCCAAAAGTTACAATAAAGCAAGAAAGGTAATCTTGCAGCCTAAGCAGAAAGTGGTTATTACTGTGAATACTAGCTGAAATATACACACAGTGCTATCCTCTCACATGAGCATTTTCAAAGGATGTTTTAATGATACCTGTCACTTTTCCTATATCCTTGTCTCCAAGAGTGATTTTGGTTTTTCTTGGAGAAAACACCTTCCCAGCAGAAAACCTAATGATCTTTTGAGACAAAAGAACTAGATGCAGGAGAAATACTTGACATTTCCACAACTCTAAGATTTCAGAATGCTGAAGTTTGCTAAAATTGACCCTTTGCTCAAATTTGTGGTAATGATAGCAATACAATTCCATATTATTGTTAGCCATGTTTTTGTATCATCAATAAACAAGTATGCATTAAGCTCCTACTATGTAAACCTTTCATAGCACAATGCATGCAATAGTTATTTAGGAACCGGGCAACATATTACTATTGTAATTTTTAAATGTTACAATATCATATGGTGGGGGCAGAGCCAAGGTGTTAGAGTAAAATCAGGGAATTGCTTGAGCTCCCCCCTAAACCCCTCCAAATACCTGTTTAAAAAAAGACTCTGAACAAATTCTAGAGCAGCAGAACCCACAAACTGACAGAATGAAACAAATTTCCAGCCCAAGATAACTGGAAAATCGACATAAAAGGTCTATTGCACTGGGCTGGGAAAGGAGCACAGACCTGGTGCAAAATGCACCAGCACAGGTGCAGCCCCAGCAAACCTGGAGCAGGCCTCAGGGGACTGAATTACTGGAAGCTGTGGTGGTTTCCAGACTTCTCAACCCACAAATGCCAAAAACAACTTAGATCATCAGTAGGAAAGGTCTGTCAGACCTGGGTAAGAGAGGAGCATGATCTGGCCCCTGCTCTGGGGTAGCAGTGGTGGTGGCAGCAGTGGCAGTGGTAGCAGCTTTGGCTGTAACTGCAGCAGCTGCTTCCATAACTCTCATCCCATAGATGGTGGGGGGTGAGAAGGGGCAGTCAAGTGGCTGATCAGAGGAGGATTGCAGGGATCTCTTTGCTGGCACTGAGGGAAGACTCTCTTGCTTGGATCAGGGTTGCAGTCATAGGTGGTGGTCCTGGGGGAGGAGGGCTGGCATGGCAGAGCTTGTGGCAACAGTGGAGAGGGAATCCTCTTCACAATTCCAAGGCAAAAAAAGTGCTTGTGGTCACTCACAGACCAGAACACAGGTCAGGAGAAGAGTAAACACCTCTCCTTTGAACATAACACCTTGGAAAATCTGAAAATTTACAAGTCCTAGAAGTATCTCTGAAAACAGCTGCACAAAACCCCTACAGTTTGGGACAGTACACCCTCCACACTGAAAGTAGAGCCCTACCTTAACCTTTAAAAAGTAAAGTAATTGGCTGATAAAATGAGCAAACAACAGGGGAAAAATTCAGACTACAGAATATTATTTTGGTGACAAAGAAAATCAGAAGATGACAAAGTCGAAGGTCCTACATCCGAAGCCTCTAAGAAAAATATGAATTGGTCTCAGGCCATGGAAGAACTCAAAAAGGAGTTTTAAAATCAAGTAAGAAGTAGAGGAAAAATTGGAAAGAGAAATGAGAGTGATGCAAGAAAATCATGAAAAATGTGTCAACATCTTGCTAAAGGAGACCCCAAAATATAGGGAAAACAACACCTTGAAAAGTAGACTAACCCAAATGCAAAAGAGCTTCAAAAAGCCAATGAGGGGAAGAATGCCTTAAAAAAGCATAATTGGCTAAATGGAAAAGGAGATCCAAAAGCTCGCTGAAGAAAATAATTCCTTAAAAGTTAGAATGGAGCAAATGGAAGCTGACGACTTTATGAGAAATCAAGAAATTAGAAAATAAAATCAAAAGAATGAAAAAAGAGAAGACGATGTGAAATATCGCATTGGAAAAACAACTAACTTGGAAAATTGTTCCCAGAGAGATTATTTTAAAATTATTGGACTACCTGAAAGTCATGATCAAAAAAAAGAGCCTAGAAACTGCCCAGACATTCTAGAATGGAAGGAATCCACTGATCACCTCCTGAAAGAGATCCCAAAATGAAAACTGCCAGGAATATTATGGCCAAATTCCAGAGTTCCCAGGTCAAGGAAAAAATATTGCAAGCAGCCAGAAAGAATCAATTCAAGTATTGTGTAACTACAATCAGGATAACACAAGATTTAGCAGCTTCTACATTAAGGCATCAGAGGGCTTAGAACATGATATTCCAGAGGTCAAAGGAGCTAGGATTGAAACCAAGAATCACCTACTCAGAAAAACTGAGTATTATTCTTCAGGGGAAAAAATGGATATTCAATGACATAGGGGACTTTCAAGCATTCTTGATGAAAAGACCAGAGCTGAATAGAAGATTTGACTGCCAAATACAAGATTCAAGAGAAACACAAAAAGGTAATCAAGAATGAGAAATCATAAGGGACTTACTAAAGTAGAATTATCTCACATAAAAGTGGCAAGAAAAAGCAGTTCATTGGAAGGGAAGAGGGGGCAGGACCCATATGTACAAACTATTTATAGCAGCTCTCTTTGTGGTGGCAAAGAATTGGAAATCAAGGGGATGCCCATCAATTGGGGAATGGCTAAACAAATTGTGGTATATGAATGTAATGGAATACAATTGTGCAATAAGAAATGAGGAACAGATGGACTCCATTATAACCTGGAAAGATTTACATGAACTGATGTTGAGTGAGGGAAGCAGAACAGGGAGATCATTATACACGATTACAGACACAGGATATCTGTAAGGACTAACTTTGATAGACTTGAGTCCTCTCCTCAACACAAGGTTCAAAGACAGCATCAAAGGACTCATGATGGAAAAAGTTATGCACATCCAGAGAAAGAATTACGGACTCTAAGTACAGATTGAGGCAAAGTATTTGCTATCTTTTTTTCCTTCTTTTTTTTTTTTTGGTTTCATTTCTCCTTTCTCAAGATTCATTCCATTGGTTATAATTCTTCTTTACAACTAGACTATTATGCAAATAAGTTCAATGTGAAGGTATATGTAGAACCTACATCGGATTACATGCCATCTTGGGGGGTCAGGGAGAGGAGTGGGTGGGGAGAGAAAATTTGGAACCCAAAAACTTGTGAAACTGAATGTTGTAAACTAAAAATAAAAAAAACAAATTTAAAAAATGAGCTAAAAAAAAGAAATAATGAGTGGGATAGTTTCAATAAAACTTAGGAAAGACTTGAATGAACTGGGCAGAGTAAAGTGAGCAAAACAAAGAGAAAAATGTGTACAATAACACCATAAAAACAAACAACTTTGAAGGACTTGAAAACTCTTTATCAACAGAGTGACCAACCTTGATTCCAGAGGAGAAAGTATGCTATCCCCCTCTTGACAGAGAGATAATGGAAATATGGAGTTGAATGAGATATATTTTTTTAGACATGGCCAATGTGGGAATTGTTTTGCTTAACTATGCCTGCATATTACAAGGTGTCCTCCACATTCATGGAGAGGAAAGGACGGAAAGAAAATAAATTTTTGCTAACTAAAATTTTTTAATTTAATTTATTTTAAAGTATATGTGGGGAAAATGTAGTAGCCAAGTAAGACTCAGAAAGTTTTAATGGATTGCAGGTGTGGTATTCTGAAGCTCCTGGGTATTCCCCTGATTTATTCCAGTCTGTGTGTGCAGCTGGCAAGTATTTGTCTGAGTGAGGTGGTTTGAGGCGTAGGGGTGTGTTTCGAGGAAGTAAGGATGTTTTCTATGGATTATCTGTGTTGTCAATAAATATATTGTTATTTTGTTCAGAAGTCCACTCATAGGTCATATCAAAACTATGATCACTGAAAGCAATGATCCAAATCTGGCCTGAAGCTGTTTATCTGACCGTGCTAACTGAACTCCCTCCCCAGTACCAAAGAGAGGTATGCCCTGAGGATACCAATCACAACCATATGATTCCATAATGGAGTGTATTTATCTTTAAAGTAAACACAAGTTTAAAAAGATATTGCACCTTTTTTTCCCCACATTGTGGTTGCAGCCAAAGCAGCCAATATGAATTTTGTCTACATTAATAGATGCATAATGTTCTGAATGCCTAGGGTATTTCTAAAGTACTAGGTCTAGTTCTAGATACCACACATTTGGAAGGATATTGACAAGCTGGGGTACTTCTAGAGAAGGATCATCACTATGGCAAGGGGAACCTGACATCACGTTATGCAGGATAGGTTGAAATAATTAAGGATATTTAGCATGAAAAAGACTTAGGAAGTCATGATCACTGTCTTCATCTATTTATAAGGTCTTTCACATGAATGAAGAATTAGAATTCTGTTTGTCTGCAGAAAGATGGCAGATCTAGGACTTAGGAGGTAGATTTCAATTCAACATACAGAGGAAATTAATGATGCCAAACTTTTCTCTGAAACAAAGACCCATTTTTAAACACCCATATTCCTCTTCTATTGTCTGCCTTCAAGTTATAGAATGCTACAGCATCTGAAAAATTGGAATTAAGAATCACACAAAAGTCAATAATGGAGATGCTTGAAGCAGCCATGAGCATTCTGCAATACATTAGAAATAAGGAATTGAACAGGAAAGGTGGCATAAAGAATGTCAGATACATGACTAGGAAAAAAAGATAGGCACAGTGAGAACAAGAGATAAGCAATAGACATCCAAAGACTTCATTTCTTTAACTACATCAAAAGAACTAGACAAAGGATCCTGATACACTGGATGGACCCCTTATGTTAGGTTTAGGAAATGATGTGGGTAAATCTCACGCAAGATAGATATGCCCCAGGCAGCCATTAAAATCAGTTCAGTTAGTGTAGGAAAAATAAAAATAAAAGAGAAGCCCAATTCCTGAAAAGATTCATAGAAAATGATCTCAGCTGAAGGAGGGCAGGCAAAGAGAAATCTAGATAATTTGGGAATTATAAGATACTACAAGAAACCGCTTCCACAAGGAGCAGGGTCATAACTCTGAAACCGAGGCTGTTTGGGCAATCACACACATGCAGAATTGGGAGAGATGTTGTTAGTGAACTCTTCCTTCCTCCTATACATATCAAGTTGTTATTTCCAAATCTCTTTTCCACCCTCCACCCCCTTTTGCTATTCCCTAGAAGCATAAAGCCTTTCTCCCTGGCCAAGGAGAAAGTTTGTTCACCTTTCTTTTAAAAAAATGTTTATCTTTATTAACCGAAGAGGGAGGGAGAGAGAATCTAAAACTAAGATGTTTTGCCAGTGTTATAACTGACTAGGGTCTCAGAGCTTTAAAGAAATGTAAAGAGACATTATAAATTCTTTGATACAACTTTGCAAAACAAAGAAAGTGTGTTTATACTGAGAAACCCATCTAGGTATGTACCAAAAGCCACCTGGTGGGGCTTCACCCTTGGAATCTCTCTGAATATTGCCTAATGGAGATGTTAAAGAGTAGCAAAATGGTCAGAATAAATGATACCTAACATTTATATAATGCTTTAAGGTTTACAAAGTACTTTCTTTGAACAACTCTGTAAAATAGGGCAAATATTAGTATTCTTAGTTTATAAATAAGGAAACTAAGGCTTACAAAGGTTAAGTGACCTAGCCATACATCAATAAATATTGGGATGGAAACTCCATCCCAGGTCTCCTGATTTTAAGGCCAGTTTTCTTTCCACTACAGCACACTACAGCAAATAGTAGAAAAAAACAGAGAAGCAAAACATTATATATAATCTAAAACTTGAGCAATTAGCATGTAATGAGCCATGGTCCAAAAATAAGCTTATTGAAAACATTTTACAGACACAGATTTATCCTACAATAGATTATCATGAATAAGGCAGGAGGAAAGGAAGAGAAAATGTTTCTGACCCAGAGTCAGCATTCTACCTTGAAAAAACAAATTCTCCTATTTAGATGGCCATTGCATTTTCCTGTTCTCATTCTGGATGGGCTAAATTTGAGAGCTGGCTACATTTCTGAAAAGTATTAGCACCTCTTTCAAATGCTTTCTGTTTATTTGAACTCATCCTGCAAAGTATATAAATGTCAGTGTTCATCTTTGAAACACAGAATTCCCATTGACAACAAAGTTCACGCTGACCAGTGAGGGTTTTCAAACTTTACTGGAATGTTGACCTATAAGGAAAAAAAGTTCTAGCCCCTTTATTAAGGTCTTTGTGTGAACTATAAAATTAAAAATTCTAAAATGTTAAAAATCAGATGGAACCAAAGGACAAATTAATTTCTTTTCCTTTAGTTAAGGTGAAATATCACCATATAGATCAGTGTAGTATGGCTTTATGACTAGAAGGGGAGCCTTAGTGTCAGGAAGACTTGGGTTTAACCATGCCTGTGACACTTATTAACTGTGCAACACCCTGGACAAGTCATTCATCCTCTCAGCATCTCAAGAAATACTCCAAAACTGTAAATTAAAAAGGTTGGGCCCAAAGAAACACAATATAGGACTATAAGACATAGCATGATATGAGCATATTATGTGAATTCACATACATCTACATGCATGTACATGAGTACGCCAAATACACAAAGTACTATACCACACAATCTCACATATGTATACATGAATATATATAATTTTATATTATGTGTATTTGATCTGGATGTATGATTTGATCTGTTTTGAAAGCTCCTAAATTTCCTCTGTAGATCCACAACCATTCTGCAACTTATAGTCTTAATGAGTTGCCTGGAGGCCTGAGAGGTTAAGTGATTTTCCCAAAGTCACACATTCATCATCTATGAAGAGAAGGAATACAAAACTTTAGTCAAGGAATATATAAACATATGTTGGTATATGGATACCCACTTTACATATACATATTCACTTATATACATATATACATAAATACATACATATATTTGCATATATATGAACATGTAGGTAAGGTAGCTAGGTGGTAGTGGATAGAAGAAAGGGAAAATATAAGCATTTATTAAGTACCTACTCTTTGGCAGGCACTATATTAAGCACTTTACAAATATTATCTCATTTTATCCTCAAAATAACACTTCAAGGCAGGTGTTATCATCCCTATCTTACAGTTGAGGAACCTGAGGCAGACCAATGTTAAATAATTTGCCCAGGGTCACGAAGTGGCTGGGGCCAAGTTTAAATTCAGGTCTTCCTGACTCCAGGCCTAGTACTACAGCCTGGTACTCTATCTGCTTACTAGCTATGAGACCTCGGGCAAGTCATTTAACCACTGAATGTCTCAAGTAACTCTCTAGGACAAGCCTGAACAACATACAGCCTGGGGGCTGCTTATAGCAGACCAAAGGATTTCCAGTGGCCTGTGAAAAATGTAAGGTTGCCACTGGGCATTCTCCTGTTTGTCATGTGGCTCATAGCAACCAAATATCCTCAGTCTGTCTCTAGTTTAACCTATCTGCAGCCAAGGAAGTTTATAAGTTGTGCAGGTCTGCCCTAGGGCTTATCGATAGAAAGTTCCCACACCATGGGCTCTCCAAACTAAGGAAATCAGCGATCTCATATTTGTATCTAGAGTTCAATAGAATGAAGAATTAGCTATGCTCTGGGTAGTAAGAGAAAAAGCTAAGCTGTTGGAGGATGAAACGGGAAGAGGAAGATAAAGAAGTCGAAGAACAGGAAGAGAATTTCCTTCCCTTTTATTGGTATTTAGCTCCTATGAAAGGCATTTCAACTGTTTGAGGGTAGGTGGAGGGAGAGATCTGAGGTGGTCACAGTCTGTATACATGCATCAACAATAAAACAGGCCAGACCATAATATCATCTTTACTGAAGATGTATCTTTTCTTTCAAGTTCTGCATTTCACATCTCAGTCTTTATCCTGAACATCTTAATAATTTTGTTCCTGCCATTGACTCTAATTATATTGATAAGAATTCATATTCATTTGCTAACCTAACCAGGGATGCCTGAAAGTCCTAGTCAAACCACATACTGAGGCAGGAGATCACCACAGTATTTGATAACAGCAGCCATGTCGAATTGCTACTAATACTGCACTAAACCTGATGTTTTTATTTAATTATATCCAATTTATTTATAAAGGCTTTTTTAATAGCAATTAGAGGGCAAGGTAATATATGTTCTTTGCATAATGTTTTTTCTCCACTTTCAGATTATTTTCCAGTACATATAATTGTGTCTATAAAACTTTAATAGTAGTAGTCTTGTTTTAGCTATGGGAGACAAAATGACAGCCCTTGTAAGGCAAATTGCTGACATTTAGGAAATTGGTACTTCTCAAAAAATATGGATCAGGTAAAGTGCCTCGAATCTTTGCTTCAAGGTTTTTCATTCTGAAATGCAGCCTATTCAGTTTTCTTTCCTCCCACCTATGAAAATCAGTGGGAAAGCCTATGAAAATCAGTTCAATGCCCCATTCTTCTGATCATGACAGTGTTAACTTCAAAAATTCCCCAAATCACACCCAGTGCCTCAACTACATAAAGCCATTGCAGAGTACTGACCTATCATCCACACTAATCCTCCTATGTTCTCAGCTTCAGAGAACTCTTCTTTAACAAAATGAAAAATTTATTCTGATTCAAGATGTAACCTTTATCCCATTCCATTCCATCTTCTCTAGCAGACTGCTCCTGTGTTATCCTCATTCTTTCACTAATCTTAAGTCTCTCCCTGTCTACCCACTCCTTTCCTGTTACCTATAAACAAGTTTATATCTTCCTCCAGCTTAAAAGAAAACCCTCACTTGATCAATCTCCCCTACTAGCAATAATCCCATATCTCTCCTCCTTATGTGACTAAATTTCTCAATAAAACCATCCTCAATCAGTGTTTCCTACTTCTCTTCTCACTCTCTTCTGAATCCTCAGCAAGATGACTTATGACCTTCAATGACTTTCTCCAAAGTTATTAGTGACCACTTAATTGCCAAATCTAATGGTTTTTCTCAGTCTTCATCCTTTTTGACCTCTCTCCAACCTTTGATACTGTCAATCAACCTCTTCTTAATACTCCCCTTCTCTCTAGGTTTTCATGACACTATTCTTTCTTGGTTCTCCTCCTACTTACCTGTCTGACTACTCCTTCTCAGTCTTCCTCATTAAATCATCATCAAGGTCATACCCACTAACTCTGAGTGTCTTTCAAAGGTCTGTCTTTGGCCTTCATTTCTTCTCCTTCTACCTTATCTAGCTTGATCTCCTCAGTTCCCATGATTCAATTATGATCTCTGTTCAAATTATTCTCAAATGTACCTATTTAACCCTAACCTCTCTTCTTGCTCAGGTCTGGTTTCATCAAGTGCCTATTATATATCTTGACCTGGATGCCCCAAAACCATTTAAATTTGACGTGTAACAAGCATTTTTAAGCACTTACTGTGTTCCAGGAAATGTGCTGAGTACTAGGGTTACAAATACAAGCAAAAAGAAAGCTCTCTGCCTTTGAGGAACTTATATTCTAATGAGGGAAGATAACACAGAAAAGATGGAATGGAGTGGAGATGGGGAAGGACTTATTCATAGACTGGAATTCGGTAGCTAAATACAGAGAGTGAGGGGTGGATTGTCTGAGTCCTTCCCAAAATGGAGCTTCTGGGAAGAACACACTATTGGAAGAAGGGATCTGCCAAAGAAGAGTCATGTGGTAACTGAAGTATCAGGAATAATGAAGTAACAAGAAAATCAGGAATGGCTGGTTTAAATTTGGAGGTTCTGGGAAGAAGACAACAATGGGAAAAGGAGCCTGCAGCAGTTGAATGAGGAGGCAGCTGAAGAATGGTGGTAGAGTGAAGTGAATCACAGGTGGCTATTCTGAGAAACTTACCCAAAATGGAAGTCCAGGAAAGAACTCACCAATGAGTAAAAGGATCCACAAGAGTAGAGTCAGAAGACTCCACTGAGGGATGGGAACTGATTCCCCTTTCCATAGTATCTCTTCATTTATTTTTACATGAACTTATCCTTTGGCTGAAATATAGTTTAGCTTTGGATTTGTTTAAAATACAGTGAGCTTTCTGTATGTTTTGCCTCAATCAGGTAGTTGAGCAAAGATATTAGGAAAGCAATTACTGCTGCCAGCAGTAAGTTATGTTACCCAAAATCAATACAAAAACACTGGGAGAAGGAAGGTTTCTTTGTTGGTATCACAGGCTGATCCACTATACTGCTATTGTATAACTAGTTTTCCTTGAGAAGGAAAGAATGGACTGAACATGGTGTCTCTCTTACTGAAGCCTAGGATAGGATATTTTGGGTTCCCATGGCTTACTGTTGACTTCTACTGTGCTTGGAATTTAATTCTTCTATGTGCATTTCACAGGAGCTATTGCCTTGTCACACTTTCCCCATATTGTATTTGTTTTTAAATCTCCAGTATAGAAGCTTAACAATTATATCTATTAAATTTTACCTTATTCGGTTTGACCTTATTCAATTTGAGCTTCCTATAATTCTCCAGGCACCCTCTCTGACCACTGCTAGATCTATAGGGCTAGCCCAACCAACCAAGAATCTTTGATTCTCTCGACACCACCTTGTGCTTTCAGCCACACACAGCTGCCTCTGGACAATTCCACCAGAGGATAAATCTAGAAATGCTGGAATACTTGCTACATGGTAACAAATTAGCTTTCATCTTAAAGCTTTTCCTTTCTCATTCTTTCTCTTTTGCAGTCACTGAGACCTAGCTCCCTACTAATGACACAGCAACCTTTCCAGCACTAGTTGGAGTTTAATTTATGCCTTCCAACTCAGTGATTATAGTGTAGGAGTTGAAATACTCCTTGCTTCCTATTGCCACTCTCAAGCTTTTCCTCTACTTTCACACAGCAAACTCTCCTCTTTTAAGATTCATATAACCTGTAGTTATCGACCAAACAAAATTGTGGTAGCTATTTTCTTCAAACCTCCAGGACACTCTGTTTCCATTTTCAGTGAGTATAGTGCCTAGCTCATAGTCTTCCTCCCCTTCCCGACTCCTGTCCTATTCAACATACATATTGATACTCCTTCAAATACTCTAACCTCCCAATTCCTCAACCATCTTCTGATCTCTGCCTCCTAACTTCCCTGTCTTCTGTCAGATCTCAGCTAAAATCCTACCTTCTGCAAGAACTTTGCCAGTCCTTAATATTGTCTTCCCTTTAAGACTACATCCAATTTATCCTCCATATATCTTGTTTGTACATAGTTATTTGCCATGTTGTCTTCTCCCTTAGACTGTGAGCTTCTCGAGGGCAAGAACAGTTGTTTGCCTTTCTTTGTACCTTCAGTGCTTAACCTAGTGCCTAGCACATAATAGGTATTTAATAATTCCTAATTGATTGACTACTGACTACCATCTTTCTAACTTCTTAAAAAAATTTTGTATCTGGACTCTGTCATCCAACACATTAGCTACCCTCCTAATCTTTGGGTATAGCATGGGTCCTCCATGACTGGAACCCCTCACTACCCTCTGTGTTCAGTTTAGAGTCATAATATCATAGATTCAAAGCTAGAAGAGCCCTTTTCCATCATTTTTGTTTCATCATTTCAGTAGTGTTTGACTCTTCTTGACCTCCTTTGGGACTTTCTTGGCAGAGATACTAGAGTAGTTTGCTATTTCTCTCTCCAGCTCATTTTACAGATGAGGAAACTGAGGCAAATAGGGTTAAGTGACCTGACCAGAGGAACATAGTTAGCAAGTGTCTGAGGCCAGATTTGAACTCAGGACCATGAGTCTTCCTAATTGCTCTATCTATTATACCCTCTAGCTACCCTCCAGAAGCCTTCTAATCCAAATTCATCATTTTTATAGTAAAGGAAACTGAGATGCAAAGTGATTCTCCCTTAATCATCAATATGATAAGAGACAGAGCAGGAGTATGAACTCAGACCCTCTGATTCTGAGTCCAGAATCTTTACCATAGCACCACAAAGGGTAACTTGAGCTATTCATGTGCCATTTGAGCCCTGATCTAGGGCATTCTATACCAATATGTTAGAGCTCATATATAGCCAAGCTTTTAATTAAAATAGAATAGCAAAGTAAATAAGAGGGAAATCCCTCCTCCCATACACAAAGAAAAATTATCTTCTACAGATCTCTATACCACTAGCGGGAGACGGACATTATTCAGATTAAGAGGCAAATCACATTTCAAGGATTGCTTCCTAAATAGGACAGCTCTTATAGCTCTTTCCCTTAACAAGAAACTATAGTTCACTGCTGAATCATTCTACTTTGGGCTCTTTCTACCTCTATAGGTGTCATTTTCAGCTTCTCTGCTGACTGCTGTTCCCACTATTTATAGCTGGGCTTCTCCTCCACTCACCTACTCCACTGCTGTTGCCATTTTCCAAAGTTGTTTGCTTCTGCAAGAATTTCTCTTCAAAGGAAGCATTATCATTCCTTATCTTGACCAACATGCTTAGGGCTAATTAACATGCCTTTTATTCTTTTGAAAATAATAACAACAGCTAATTTTATATAGCACTTACCATGTGCCAGGTACTGTGATAAGTATGCTATAATTATTATCTTATTCGATCCTCACGACAACCTGGGAGGTAGGTGCTATTATTATTCCCATTATACACATAAGGAAAGTGAGACAAATAAAGATTAAGTGACTTGCCCTAAGTCACACAGCTAGCAAGTGGCAGAGGCCATTACACTCAAGTCTTCCTGACTCAAGGCCCAGTACTCTATCCTAGTGGCAGTTGTCCAGCTGGTGTATAAAAGTCTTTGTTAAAAGAAAATTTCCCAATCTCTTTTGCTCCATCATCAGAATTCCCTCCAAGTTCCCTTGAAATGAGGGTTAGAATGAGTAAATTCATTTCAACTCTTATTCTTCTCCCACATACCTAGTACCAGAGCCATGTAAATTACCTCAAACCTCTAGGTCACAAGTAGTAATGCTGAAGAGACAGGAGCTACTGACACTTACCCTATAGTCTTGATGTTGCAGCTCTGTTCCTTTCTCCTTTACATGTACCATTATCACATTTGAAAGGAAGAGATTGATGACTGTATCCAAGTAACTGATTAAAGTGTGAAACAGTACATAGTTAACAACAGATCTTCTTTCTACATCGACTCCAACTTATCAAGACTATTATTTGAGTCTAGTTAATATTTTTGTTCCAAATCCACCTAACTGTACAATCATCTAACCCATACTTCAATATCTTATACAAAGTCTCAGCATGATAGATTCTTTCAAATGTTTTATTGGACACTAAATATGTCTACCATTCAAGCTCCCACAAAGAAAAAGGAATTAAGATTACTCTGGCACTATCAGATTTTAGTGATAATTGTCTTATTTTTGAATTTAAATGGTAAAAGGACTTTTAATAACACATTCCACAGTGGTCTGTGTTGGTACTAATTTGTTAAAATTAAAACATGTACTCTTCCTTTCTTTTAGTAAACGATACATGCTAAATTATAAGGTTGTTTCTGATAGTAGGGCCGTAACTAGATTTTCTTCCACCTCAGCCAAAAGTGGTTTTGTGGAAAGGGCACAGGGGATCTAGTCATGCTAGATAGTCATATAGACATTCTATGAAAGGAAAGTTTGACCTTCATCCTAATTATTTTTGGTGGGGGTGGGAGGACTAGGAGAAAGGCATTCCAGTGATAGACCATGGAGCACAGTGGGCTAGCAAAGGACATGAAGGCCAGGCTTAGTTTCTTCAACTGTAAAACGGGAAATAATAATAGTACCTATGTCCCCAGGTTGTTGTGAGGATCAAATGAGATAATATTTGTAAAGTGTTTGGCATAGTGCCTGGCACATAAGAAGTACTTAAGAAATGCTCAGCTCCTTACCCTTCCTTAGAGATTTCTAGAGCACAGAGAGGTTACATGATGCCCAGGGTTTCACAGCCAGGATATGTCCCATCTCTTGAAATGATAATAGTAATAATAATAAGAACAACAACAATCTGTAGGCCACAAGGTACAATGAATAGACATCTGACCTTAAACACAGCAAGATATTAGTTCCAATCTCACCTCTGATGCATTTTGGCTATGTAAACTTGAACATTTCCTTAGCCTCCCAGGGCCCAAGGAAGCTCTTTAAAACTACAAATTGCAGGGGGAAAGTGCCAACCTGTACTGGTAGAGGGTGCTCCTTATTCAGAGCTCCCCGCATAAATGAAATCACACATCAAATCACTACATGATCATAATGCTGATGATGATAATGATGATGATGATGATGACAATGATGATAATGATGAGTCATAGAGACTTGTTTGTGGAAATGGAGGCTTTATGATGGCAATTCAGGGCCAAGTCATTGTTACCATCAATTACAGAATTATTTTTATGGAGTCTGGACTTAGGGAGCAACGTTCTGTAGATTATAAAAGGAAGTAGCAAACAATGTATAACATCACCACAGTCAACATCAGTCAACAAGCATTTATCAAGGGCCAACAATGTGCCAGCAACTAGGTTGAGTGCTGGGGATATAAATAAAGACAAAAGAAAACCAAGGACGTCTCAAGCATTCCACAATCTAATTGGAGGAATGATGCAACATGCAAGCAGCTATGGACAAACAAAATATATACAGAATAAATTATAAATAAGCTCAAAGGAAAGGCACTACCATTAAGAAAAGCTGGAAAGGGTTCTTGTAGAAGTTAAAATTTTAGCTGGGACTTGAGGGAGATCAGGAAAGCCAAGAGGCCAAAATGGGGAGGGAAAGCTCTAGGTCTAGGGGACAACCAGTGAAAATGCATGTAGTCAAGAGATGGAATAGCTTATGTGAGTAACTTATCACCTACTAAATACCTAGAAAGATATGCCCTGGCTGTTGGAATTGTACATTAGCAGCTGCCTCATATTTGAGGACTGAAGGAGAACAAATCCCCATACTGCAAATACATACCTCCAAGTATCTTGGAAAACTCAATCAATCAACTGTATTAGAACAGACCAAACTATTTCCCAGAATTGCTTGGAGAAAATATCAATGCATAAATAGTTAAGAACAATATTTTAACATGTCATCAAAGCAAATACTTCAAGATATACAAAACAAAAAAAATTGAAATATAGAGATCTGGCTAAGGAGAAAAAAATCACATGGGAGCAGGAACAACATCTCTGTTGTTCTGTCTACTAGTGGAATTTTGATGAGATTGCTTATAAAAAGCCTACAGAAATAGAGTTTAGATCCTAATACTGCTATTCAACTAAAAAGAGAAATGATGATTTTATCATAATCTGTGTACCATTAAACATAAGAGAAAAATAACAAGATAACTTTCCAGCAATAATTGTATCTAAACTCCATCAAAAAAAAAGTTGAGAAGAATAAGAAGACAAAATAATATTTCCTAGAATTGTGTCAGGAATAGAATTCAAACTAATTGACTCACAGTTTTTTGTCTATACCCTCTTTTTTATTTTTAAATGGGTACATTTGCTCTGCTCAAGTCACGTGATACCTTTCTCATTCTCTTTCATCTCATTTATCTTGGATTTCCACACTTAACTATAATTCACATCCCACTTCAAATATCCTTCTCTCTAGGTTTTCATGCAACTGCTCTTTCCTGGTTATCCTTCTACCTATCTAGCCACCCCACAGTCTCCTTTGCTGAATGTTCATCCAGGTTAAGCCTACTAACTATTAGTATCCCACAGATTTATTTCCTGGGCCCTCTTCTCTTCTCCCTCTTTATTATTTTACTTCATTGTTTCATCGGTTCCTATGGATGTAATTATCAACTCTTTTCTGATGAATCTCAAATCTATTTATCCAGTACTAACCCCTCTTGTTGTTCAGTCATGTCTGGTTCTTTGTGACTCCTTTTGGGTTTTCTTGGCAGAAATGCTGGAGTGGTTTGCCATTTCCTTCTCCAGCTCATTTTACAGATGAGGAAAGTGAGGTAAACAGAGTATGCAGGGTTAAGTGATTTGCCCAGGATCACACAACTTGTAAGTATCTGAGATCAAACCTGAACTCGGGAAATGTTCCTGACTCCAGGCTCAGCACTCTCTGTACCTTGCCACCTAACTTCCCCTTAACCTCTACACTGAACTCTAATCTCATATCTCCAACTGCCAATTATACATCTCATAGAGATTTATGTCTAAAACTGAACTCATTATTTTCACAAATGTCCCTCCTCTTCTTGACTTCCCTATTATTTTGAGGGTACCACAATTCTCCCAGCCACTCCCAATCATACTTGCAACCTAGTCACCCTCTCTCACCACCACCACCCCACCATATCTAATCTCTTGCCAAGATTTGTCAATTTCACCTTAGCAAAATTTCTTTAATCTGGTCCTTTCACTCCCCTCATACTGTCATCACCCTGGTACAGTCCCTTATTACCTCACACATGGACTGTATAAGAGCACACTGGTTTGCCTTCCACAAGTTTTTCCTCGCTGCAGTTCATCCTGCACTCAGCTGTCAAGGTGATCTTCCTAAAACACAAGTCTAGCCATGTCATTCCATTACTCAATGAACTCCAGCGACTCCCTATCACTAATCCAGGATCAAACACAAAAGCCTCTGTATAGTATTCAAAGTCCTTCATAATCTGCTCCTCCCCCCGTCCATCAACCTTTTCAGTCTTCTTACATGTTATATACTCTCTCTGCATTTACTCTGAGATCAAGTGACACTGGCCACCTTGTTCCTCAAACAAGACAATCCATCTCCAGATTCCAGGCATTTTCATTGGCTATTCCCATGCCTGCAATGCAATCCTTCCTCATCTCTTCTTCCTGGATTTTCTACCTTTCCAGATAAGTTTCCAATATTTACAGGAAGTCCTCATCTCTTCTTCCTGGATTTTCTACCTTTCCAGATAAATTTCCAATATTTACAGGAAGCCTTTCATAATCCCCCTTAATTCTAGCACTTTCTCTGTGGATTATCTTCAATCTGTCCTCTATACAGCTTGTTTATATGTAGTTGTTTGCATGTTGTCTTCCCCCATTAGAAAGCATCTTGAGAGCAGGGACTGTCCTTTGCCTTTCTGTGTCCCCAGAGCTCAGTATTGTGCCTGGCACACAGTAAATACTTAATAAATATTAATAACTAGACTGCTAATTTTGTATTTTGACTTATCACTCTTTCAAATTTAATGCTAAGCTTTGTTTCCTACTGAGGGAATTTTAGTATCCTCTAAATTTGATACCCTGAAGAAAAGCCCCAATTGTTCCACCCTACTTATGCTTTTATTGAAGATTTTCCCACTCATTGTATTGAGCTACAGTTGTAGAAGTTTCAGTTTTATGACCACCACCAGGAATTTATACCATACCATGAGCTAGCTATTGCTTATCCAGTAAGGCCATTTGGGCAAAAGAAGAGAAAATAAAAGCATCAAACCACCAGTCTATGACTACAGTATTCCATGCTAACCCAAATACCATATTGATGTGCCCAAGAATCCTTCCTTGAATATCCTTCATCTGATGGAGGAGGGGTACTACTTCCAAATGCACCATCCCACTCTTCACCACAAGCAGTCTCTTCTAGACTGTGACCATACCATACCTACTAGGACTCCCTTGTAACATACAAGGATCCCATGGGGGCCCAGGTAAGAACCAAATAGTAAGCCAAATAGAAGCCAACAAAGCCTTTACCTCTTTAAGCCCCCTAACAATGGCAACACTAACAACTAACACACCAGTAGGAAGCATTCCTTCCTACATGAGCTTATTTTATCCCTAGAGAGACAATAAAAGTAATCTATAGGCAAATTAAGTCGAACAACTCATTTTCCAAAATAGTTGTGTTTCCTTTTTTTTCCCTTTAGATACCTGTACAATCCTGCAACATCATTTCCAAAGTACTCTCATTGATACAATATTTCGTGTTTTAACATAATTTTGTTGACAAAGAATCACTAAGTAAATGAATATAAATTCATTTTAATAGAGAGCATTAAACTAAATCACAACTAATATTTCAGCATAAAAATTTAACATTTTTGTTCAGGAGCAAATATTGCCTATTTATCCCTATCCTTTGTAAATTTTCAATATTCAGAATTTCCAATGAATAATGTGCCTACAGAGTCTCATAAAAGTCCCAGTGTACTGATGTTCAGAAACTGCCCAATTGAACACTAAGGACATAATAATTTACATTTATGACCTATATAACTTGGAGATAATTAAATGGCAGCCAAATACTAATGTTCAATAACTGAATGTTTAACAATCTACTAGCATCTAATTAGCTGAAAACTGTCTTACTAAATCTAAATGTAATCTACATCTGATGCACCTAAGTGAAGGTTATTTGAAAAGCTAGTAGCACTAATTGGCAGTAAGTAAGTACATTGATATCTAGCTGATTAGCTTCATTTTAATATGTCAACTAAGCACATAATTCTAATTTTTGATAAATTAGAAAATGAGTTGTAGCATTTCATAGTCCTATTTACTGGATAGTTATATACACACTCCAGGCCTGACTTCATTAATTGGTTCTGTGAAAAACAAGATATCAGGCAAAACAACTTTATGGAGAGCATTTACTTAAATAGAAATGTCATGAGCAGGAGATATGTTTCTGGAAGACCAAATTTTACTGGATAAAAGCTTAAAATAGATATCTAAGTATAGTTGTGTCTTTTTTAATCCTTATATGCATAATAACAACTCCTTCCTGCTCTCAAATCCCTTGCCAATTTTTTTCCTTTTCTCTAACCCAAAGATTTGGGATTTCTTAAGGGTGAGGGAGAGGACATTAGAGTCAGAAAAGGGTGTCAAAGGTGGCCCCTTGACCACCATGGAGGATAGTATGGTGATCACAATTTAACAAAAGGTAGACTGAGGCAATTCTCCAAGGGACATATCCTTTATTAGCAGAGGCATGCAGCCTGTTAACAAAGGGTCTTATTGGCTAGCCTCCATTTGTGCTGAAATATCTTGAACAAGGGCCCACAGCATCTTTTATATCTAGGTTTGTCTTTGTTCGGATTGGCCTGACAGTACAACATTTGGACCTCACCTAGCAAAAGACAACCCTGATTGGCGGACATTTTAATGAGAAGGTGGGTTAATAGTTCTGAGCTCCTCCCTATTACTTCATCATTAGAGGGTAAGACTAATCCTCAGGATCAATGTATAGCTACGAAAAAGGGCTGGCTTTTGGATATGGCTGATCATGCCCCTCTCTAATACCCAAGGAATACCAGTTGTTCCGTGAGATACAGCTGCCTCCAGCAATATTGGTTAGCAAAACATAAGCCATCTCAACTAGGCTTTCACAGGCTTAGTCTCCTTTTTTTTTTTTAAATCAGGTCACTCCAATCTTTGCTGAGGGGAAAAGCAAGGACAAAGGAAGGTGTCTCTGGGGACAACCCAGCTCAGGCTGGTTTCTATTTACAGGGTAAACAAAAGCCAGGGTCCCTGCCCAAGTAGATGCCTTGGGGAGCTGGGAGTACTTATCTTACTCAGTTATGCCCTTCAGAAACTGCCTCACCTCCAGAAATTAGGATCTGAGGAAATAGATGGATTCACATAGAAAGATAATAAGTAACACATTCCACATTAATTTTCCTCAGTTGTTTAGCACTGGAAGAGTTGGGGAGTGAGGAGGATTGGCATGCCAATCCTCTGGCTCTGGGCTGCATCAAATGGCCCTCAACCTCATCACATCCCTACAGTTAAGCATCTATGTACCAGGTGGCATAGCAGATAAAGTGATGGGGACAACAAGATCTAGGTTCAAATCCTGTCTTATGTACTTCCTAGATATGTGACTCTGATCTACCTCAAAGGAATTTTAGGAAAATTAAATTAAATAATGTATGTAAAGTGCTTTGCTCTACCTAAATGTTAGCTCTTACTATTACCTTCCCCTAGCCCCACATGACTCACTTGAGAGCTCAAGCTTCCATGTGGCATTGGGAGTTTTTATTAAATATACCACTACATGTCATTCCTATTGCACAACCTGGAGCTGTAAAGGGGAGAAAGTTGTATTTTATAGCAATACCTGCCTTCATCTTGACAATCTTGCCTTCCTGGATCCAGACTTCTCCATGTTAGTTACTAGACAATAAACTGTAATAAAGGACAGGATGTATAACCAGGAAAAGTAGGGGAAAGAGGAGATGGTAAGGAGTGAGCAGTCATGAGTCAGGAGCATCCTCTTGTAATTTACTGGCTCTTTTCTAGGCTTACCCAACAATAATTTACTAATAAACACAAAATGTCCAAAACAGAGCTTATTTTCATTCCCCCTATAGCTACCCTTCTTTCAAACATTCCTACAGTTGTTGAGAGAACCATCCTAGTTGTACCCAGATTCCAAACCCCAATATTATCCTCATCTACTCTTTTGCACTCACACCATCTGTCTAATCTGTTGCCAAGTCTTGCCACTTCTACCATTACATCCATGTCCCCTTCTCTGCTCTAACACCAACACCACCATAATGTAAGCCTTTATTACCTCGTGTCCGTTCTATTGCAATAGCCTCCTCACTGGTCTCCTTGACTCAAGTCTCCCTACACTAATAGATCCTCCACTAAGCTTCCAAAGTGATTTTCCTAAAGCATAGGTCTGGCCATAACACACTACCTCCCCATACCCCCAATCAATAAATTCTAGTGTCTCCCTATTACCTACAAGACCAAATAATTTTTTTTTGGCTTCTAAAGTCCTATCCCCTAATGATGAAGTAATAGGGAGGAGCTCAGAACTATTAACCCACCTTCTCATTAAAATGTCCGCCAATCAGGGTTGTCTTTTTTGCTAGGTGAGGTCCAAATGTTGTACTGTCAGGCCAATCAGAACAAAGACAAACCTAGATATAAAAGATGCTGTGGGCCCTTGTTCAGGATATTTCAGCACAAATGGAGGCTAGCCAATAAGACCCTTTTGTTAATAGGCTGCACGCCTCTGCTAATAAAGGATATGTCCCTTGGAGAATTACCTCAGTCTACTTTTTGTTAAATTGTGACCACTATATTATCCTCCATGGTGGTCAAGGGGCCACCTTTGACACCCTTTTCTGACTCTAATGTCCCCTCCCTCACCCTTAAGAAATCCCAAATCTTTGGGTTAGAGAAAAGGAAAAAATTTGGCAAGGGATTTGAGAGCAGGAAGGAGTTGTTATTATGCTTATAAGGATTAAAAATTTCCCCACCTTTCCAGTCTTTTTATACTTTACTCCCCTCCACTACAATAAGATCCAGCAACAATGGCCTATTTGCTGTTCCTCACATACAACATTCCATCTCTCCACTCTGAGTCCTTTCACTAGCGGTCCTTCATACTTAAAATGATCTTTTCACCTCCTCCTGCTGGCTTCCCAAGCTTCCTTTAAGGATTAGCTCAAATCTGACCTTCTATGTGAAGCCTTTCCAATTCTACCTCAGGAAATGTACTGGTGATATAATTACTACATTTTATGTGTGGTAGTACAAAAGATACAGCATTTTATTTTAGAACATTTCTTTCTTTCAAGATCTTTTCAACCTAGTTCAGGGAGGGAGAGGGAATGGAAAGATATCAAATCAATCAAAAGATATATACATGCAAAATTAAGTTACGGTATAGATAAAACTGAAAAAAGGGGAAATGGCAATAAAAAAGGAACCAATTGGCCAACATTTACATAATGAACTAATTTTGTCATTGATGACATTAGAACCACCACATCTGGACCCTGACATGTCAGCCCCTAATGTCCTACCTGAAGAAGGAGGGATGGCCTAGAGCTCTAGCCATTCTGCCACCATCTGATTCATTGAACAGGCTGGAGGAAGTTCAGCTAAAACAACTTCTGCTATTCCACAGTTTTAAGTTTTTCTCTTTTACTTTTCTTTTTGATTTAGTAAATGCAGTCAATTTAATTCATTAAAATTAGTAAATTCAATAAATTTAATTTAAATAATTATTTTGGGGTCATGCTTATAAGGGAAAAGATACTGGGGAACTGAGTAGCAATGAAGGCATCACTAACCAAGCAAATTACATTATTGATGGACCTCAGACAGAAACAAGAGAAGACCCTGGGAGATCTGGAAAAGCTAAGGACATTCAAGGGAATCTGGCCATGCCCAGTTGCTCCAGTTTGAAGCTCTATCTTAGAGTACCACATGATGGTTTGCAAAGACATAGCATCTGAGTAACAATTACAGCCACAGCCCCTTTGGGTCAGATGAGATACTTCTGTTGTGATTTTAGACTGGGAGCTGGGACAGGGCAGGAACAGGTAGGGAGGAGGTTAGAGAGAGGACAACAAGGATAAAGTACTTCATTTGTGTTTGTAAATTCTCCTAGTTGGTTGATTGGTTTTGTTTTTTGTTTTGTTTTGTTTTTTTCAGTTCCAGGAGTAATAATATGATTCATCTTGCCAGTGGAGAAGAAGCAAATAGAAAACTAAACAATTTTATTTGCCCTCATGTGGAAAATGTCATTGAAGGAGTAAGGGAAAATGCTTTTATTTCCAGTTTCTCCTGCATATAGCTTATTTGTACTAGTTGTTTGTATGTTATCTCCCCATTGGATTATAAACTCCTTGGTGGTAGGGACTATCTCTTAACTTTCTTTGTATCCCCGTACCTTAGCAAAAGGCCTGGCACATAGTAGGTGCTTAATAAATACTTATTGACTGCCTGACTGGTCTGGGAGCAGAAAGTTCCCACATTTTACTTAGATGGTAAATGAAACCAATTCAGGTAAGGGGCTGGACTAGGTCATAGAAACATAGATTGAGATCTGGTAAGACATCAGAGGTCATCAGGTTAACTCCCCCATTTATAGACCAGTAAACAGGCCCAGAGACATTCAGTGATTTGCCAAAAGACACATAAGTTATTAGGGGGCAAAGTTAGGATTCAAATCCAGGTCCCCTTAATGTCAAATCCAGCATTCTTCCCATTAAACCATACTTTCTTCTCAGATTATTTCTAAGATTTCTTCTGACTCTAAAATGCTATTATTCTTTACGATTGACCTTATTTCCCTACAAATGTGTAGAGGCAGGTTGTGTAAGCCTGGCTTCCCTAGGACTTCAAAGAGGCGAACTCTAAGAATACAAAGGCCCGATGTGATAGCTACGAAGTCAGAAAAATCGGTAAGTAGAATACATAAGATTCAGGGCTTGCATAAGACAGACAGTATCATCCTTATCAAAAAGATCCTTAAATTTTCCTCTAATCTCCCTTTTCGCTGATCCCATTCTCGATCTAGAGTCTACCTAGCCTTTGCTGTTTTGTCAGTGCTTAACCAGAGCTCGGCAAGAAATATTAGAATTTCTGGTTAACGCACCTCCTTCTTAAATGCAAGCATCACCCTTATCATATTAAAATCTAGCCTTCTGAAGTAGGATAAAATTAAGGAGAACTCCAGCAGGATATAATTAAAAACTTGGAGCGTATATCTTCCAGAGATCCAAGTGATTTCGGCACTGTGGGGAGTGCCTATACGCTCTCCCTTTGTGGGTAGGTTCATAAGTGCAGTTGAAAGGATCCATGCTGGTTATAATTACATTCTACATTAGCCAATATTAGCACTGTGCCAGATAAATCACATAGCGTGGTTTCCATGTAAGACAATCAATTATGGTTCAAATGAATCCATGCAAAAATCCATAATTTTTACTTAGAATCACGGTTTTTGTTACTTAAAGTATTATTACAGCAGTGCCTTCAAAAGGTCAGAGGGAACAATGGAGAGGTATTCTTCCGTTAGTAAGCAATTCTTATTGACATGAGTTAGCAAGAAAAGCTGATTGTAGTTACATGTTTGATCACACCAGAATTTTAATTTGCTGACATTTGTCTATACTAATTTCAGGAATACTATAGTTCAGCAACTAAATGCTTACCCAGATGTACTAGAACCATACACCTGTGTTGCCAGAATTTTCTGAATTAGCTACAATTCCTGGATCAACTATAATAAGTATTTAATAGCTTGTGGAATGAATGAATGAATGAATGAATGAATGAATGAATGAGTGAGTGAATGAAAGGAAATAATGAAGAGCAAAGTGCTTCACCCAAAGTGCAACTGCACATTTTCATGTGGCCTGTAAAGTTAAATTTCTCTTTTTGTATTTTTGAGATATGGCCATATAACAGCCGTGGCCTCCTGATCCTTGTTACTCTAATTATTGGCTTAGAATTATAACCCTGTTTACCTCAATTTCCTTGTCTCTAAGGTGGACTGGAGAAGGAAATGGCAAACCACCACAGTATCTCTGCTAGTAAAGATACTAGCAACTGAAAGAGGAGGAGCAGGAAGAGTCTTTAGGAAAAGGATGTACTTGGACTGAAGCCAGGGATTCTGAGAATCTCCATTTTTGATTGAGGTTGATATATCCCTTTTTTTTTTAAGGCTAATCCCTTCACCTGTGGCTCTGATCCATTAATTATCTCCTTTTTCCTCTCATACATATTCAATCTCTTTTTCTCCACTACCTCCTTCTTTTGCTTGGGTATCCCCAGTTATTCTTCTCTCCAAACACAAACAAGCTTTTTACCCCTTCAAGCTCCCATTTTTCTCTTCCCTTTCACCATCAGAATTGAATGGGCTACCCCAAGAGGTAGTAGATTTCCCTTAATTAGATGTCTTCAAGTAGAGTCCTGACTGAACAGTGGTTGAGAATATTGTAGAGGGGACTATATGACCTCTAAGATCCCATCTAACTATTAGATTCTGTGATCCTGTGAGATGGTTGAGTCTACTTTAAGGAAGTAACCTGATATAGGATTCTTCCTTATAGCAGATTATTTAGGCCTGGAGAAATAGTGATTATTATATATACATACATAGATACACATATGCATATGTATGTATATATACATTTCCATATATATACATATATGGAAATTCATTGGTTCATATATTTAGAGCCTAGAATAAATCATAAAAATGTCTTAGTCTAACACCCTCCTTATTCAAATGAGGAAACTGTGCCTGACAGACCTTATGTTAGACTCATAATTACTTGGGTCACCATATTGCACTAAAAGGGACCTTAAAAGTCATTGAGTCCAACCCCTGCATTTAATAGATTTAGAAACCAAGGGCCAAAGAGCTTGAGTGAATTGTCCAATGTTACGTAGAGGAACTTGGACGTTTACTCACATCTTCAGAATATAAATCCACCATACCATCCTGACTTAATGCCAGGATCCAGTGAGATATTATGGAAAAACCATTGATTAGGACAAAAGGGGACTAAGTTCAAATCCTGGCTCTACAACTGGTTTAGCTGAATACCCAAGCCACAGTACTTCCCATGTGTTCACCCATAAAATGAGGAAGGATTCCTTCTACTTCAAAATTAAATCATTCTAAGATTGTTGCTCCAAATACCATCTATTTGCAGCAGGGAGGGAGAAGGCAATTAAGCTTTTTTAAGGCATCATAAGGGAAAAACCTGATTAATTGAAGGATTTTTTTTTAACTTTCAAGTGGGTACTCTATCATGTAGTCCAGGGATTATAAATCTGCGTTCCAAAAGGATCACTAACTACATTTCAGGAGGTCTATGAATGTGAGTGGAGGAAAAAAATTGCATCTTTATTTTCATTAACTTTAGGTTTCATTTGTAGTGATTTGTATTTTGTTTTATGCATTAAAAACATTATTTTAAAAAGGTGTCCATAGGCCTAACAAATTCGCCAAATGGGTCCATGATAGGGAAAAAAAGAGGTTGAAAATCTGTGGTGTAGGTAGTAAACTTAACAAGGCCTCTTCTTGCCCACCCTCCCCCCCCCCAAAAAAAGCAGAAACAGAGCAATTACAGTACAGGATTGTTTTCAGTAATATAGCTATATACCTCACAAAATATAGGAAAAAATAACACAAAACTACAAAATTTGGTCATTGTAATCTAAAAATTATCTTGCCTATGGAAGCAGAGATTTATACTCTCAATCATGGCTCTACATTAGTCATTTGATGTGACTCTACATTAGGAAAACAGCAAGCTTGATTCATCATTCTTTATCGTTCAAGTTAAATTCACTTGCAGTAACTGTCCCCACAAAGAGGCACAGCAGATAAAGTGCTAGACTTGGAGTCACAACCAGCAAGGGATTATAAACAAGGAAGTTTTTAGCTTCAATTTCATCAATTATAAAATGACAACAACAATACTTGCTACTACCTATTAGTGAGGCTCAGGTGAGTTATATCTTCATAACATTTTGTAAACTTTAAAGAACAACATAAATTTCAGCTATTTTTATTATTAGGTGTAGTAATATGAAGGGATTGGTGTTCTAACTGTATATAGACAGTTGATTCAGGATTGACAACCATATTAGTAACAAGTAACTTCCTGTCTGTTAAAATAAAATTGTCTTTTTTTTTAATGCCATTTGCACTTGCTATGTCCAGGGCCTTCTAAATTGATCAATCAAGAGCTTACTATGTACCAGAAACTGTGTTAAGCACTGATGATCCAGAGGAAAAAAAAAACCTACCCTTTGCCCTTAGGGAGTATTCGTTCTGATAGGGGTTAGGGAAGAGAGGGAGAGAGAGAGAGAGAGAGAGAGAGAGAGAGAGAGAGAGAGAGAGAGAGAGAGAGAGAGAGAGAGAGAGAGAGAGAGAGAGAGAGAGAGAGAGAGAGAGAGAGAGAGAGAGAGAGAGAGAGAGAGAGAGAGAGGAATAACAAAAATAAGTACACAGAAGATACAAAGTAAATGGAAAGAAACCTTAGTGGGGAGTAGCTGGGAGGATCAGGAAAGATTTCCTGCAGAATGCATGTCTTGAGAGAAGTCTTCAAGTAAACCTAGGATTCTAAGAGGTCAAAATGAGGAGAGAGAGTACTGCAGGCATGGGAAACTGGCCAGGGTTAAGAAATGGAGATAGAAGATGGAGTATATACCTTGTGAGGAATGGCAAGTAGGCCAGTAGGGCTAGATCATGATTGTGGGGAGGGAATAATCTGTAAAAAGACTAGAAAGATCAGAAGAAACTTTGTCATGAAAGATTTACATGCCAAATGAAGGAATTTATATTTGATCCTGTAGTTAACAGAGAGCCCCTGGAGATTTTTGGGGACTGGAGGGATGACATGGTCAGACTTACACGTTAGGAAAATCTCAATGGTGGCTGTGTGGAGGATTGCAGTGAGGAGAGACTTGAGGCAAATGTACTATTTACAAGGCTATCACAATAGTCCAAGCAAGAAGTGATGAGGGTCTGAACTGGAGTGATGATTCTGTAAGTGGAGACATAGGGATATACCTGAGAGATGGTGTAGAAAAAGAAATGGCAGTATTTGATAACTGATTAGATTGTTAACTACCCTAGTCTTTGGCCTTTCTCATTCCTTACTTCTAAACCATATTTATGTGCATATTTTTTCACTCTTCTCCTTTATGCCCACCTTCTCATCAAAGTCTCCAAGTATTGAAGTATATGTTGATTTAATTTGAGGAGGTCTTATTGAGTCCTACTTATGGCTTATTTTTTATGTTTACATTCTTTCCAGCAGATATTGGTGCATAAACTGCAATTATTTTTGTAGCAGTCTTTTTTCAAATACTTATCATAAGCACTGTAGTGCAAGATCACACAAAATGATATTTCTTCTTGCTCCTATAAATAGAAAAGACATGTGATGTGAGACAATACCTGAAAGGACAAGTCTGGTCTGTGAACTGCAACAGAATGCACCAAATATGAAAAACTTACTAAGTTAAAAAAATTAGCAATCAAATTAAGATAGAACCTCCTACAATTAATTTCCATCTAAGTATTCTTAAAATGCATTTATGTTTCATGGAATACAACATGAAGTGCTGGATATGAGTTAGTTTGGTAATCTCAATGTGAAGACATAAGGACTCTGGGAGTAAAGGGATGTGCCACAAACTATCTGGGAGTAAAGGTGCCAACTGAGCTTTGCCTGCTTAACAATTTTGCCTAAGCTCAGCCCAGCCTTAGAACTATACAGTCTTCTGACCTTAGTTCAAAGGAGAGACAAAATGAACAAAATCCTCATTAAAATGAAGTTTATATGCCATGTCACCTCTAGGATAGTTGCAATACCATTCAGTAGCTTGAGAAGAGTAAATTAACCAGGTAACAAAAGACACTTTAGAGAGTTTAAATGAATTACCTAAATAATTGCTTCTATCCTCTGCTTGGCCTGAGAGACTAAATATACCTCCTTTAAACATCCCAGTAACCACTAGTGAATAATTTGGGCAATGGGGAGAATTAAGCTCATTAATGACTAAGGTTTACTAGCTAAACTTTTTTATACCTCTTTTCCCATTTGTTTGGGTTTTTTTTCTTTTGAATAGAAAAGTGAAGAAAAAAACTGAAAGTCTTACTTTAATACCTCATTGTGGGACGAAGGTGACCCTTACTACTTATGGCTCTCTGACAATATGGTACAACGTCTGTCAGGTTCCTGCAAACTAGGAAGTTGTTTTGTTTTTTGTTTGGTTTTTTTTTGGTATTGTATGCCTATCATCTTTAGACTAATCAAACTAAGTGTGGAGTGGTTCTTAACTACAAGTTTATTTGCCAAGTGACAATTCTTTTGACTCTAGCAACTCATGAAACTCTCCAGAGGACAGAATATTCACAGGGACAAAATCATGAACCCTTAGAGAATTAAGGTAAATACAATCTTGAGATGCACAAATATTGTATATCTAAAATAAAACATGAATTTTGAAAATTCAAAATGAAAGGTAACATTCTCCGATTAAGAGAGACTGATCTTCAACCAACAAATAATTATTCTCATTGTTGGCAATGTCCTTCCCTAATGTTAGAGGATATATAAAAATAAATAAGACATGGTCACTTATGGCAGAAACCTAGCAATCCAGTAAAGCAGATGAAACAGGGACAGCTATAGCTATAATATAAATTAGAATATAAGTATAAATCAGATTTTTAAAAATGTTATACCAAATTCAAAGAAGAAGAAATCACTTCCAGCTGGTAAAAATTTCAAATATATTTGAGGGGGATAAAAAGGAAAACAAATCACTTCTGTCAATGAAAATGTATGAACACCATATAATGCTATATTCTGCAGGATAAGCAAGCAACAATACCTAAACCAAAACCATCTCATTTGAACTCTATGCTTCATCATATAAAACAACACTCACATATTAAAGAAAGAACTCCAAGCCATCTTGACTATTGATACAGATACTCCTGGAATTTTTACATATTTTAGAAAGGGGTATACAATATAGGATCAAAACCCAAGCTAGAATGTAGTAAGAGTTGTTAGTTAGGCAGTCATTTAATTAATATCTAGAATCTAACAAAGAGGTAACTCCTATAGAGAGATACTGCAAATAGACATAGGCGTACTTGTTTTTTGAGTGGCCTCTATGTACAAGTGCTAATCTTATGTGCTTTTGGAAAACAACTCAAATAGTCTTTACTTGTCACCATATACCTGAAACTCACAAAATGCCTTCCAAACTCCCTTGTTTGGCTAACTTGATCCCTATTGTTATCAAATAATTCACCTAGCACTCTGCTATAGCTGTTTTAGGAAGCCTATTTTTTTGAGTATTGAATATTTTTAAGTATTAAATATTTCTATTGGAAGAAAAATGCTCATAAGAATTAGTGACAATAGCCAAATAGAATGAAATACTACCATTGGCATTATGACTGCAGTAGTATAATCTTTCTCAGAGAATTGAACAAAATCTTTGACTTTTTCCCCTGAATCTTTAATCACTCAAATGTCTAATAAGATCATAGTTCTAGATCTGGAAGGGACATAAAAAAGGCCATTGAGCTGAGGCCCTACAGGTCATTTTACAGGTGAAGTTAAGAGAGTTACCCAAGTTCACACAGATAGTAAACATCAGAGGTGAGATGTGAGCCCAAGTTTTCTACCTTCAAGGCCAAGTGTTCTTTCCACGGCAATATTTCAAGAAATAACTTGTTTTATTTATTTTCATACTAAAATAATAAATTTAGGCAAGATAATGAATCTATATTACCATTTTAACTTCTACTGTCTGTGTGTATATAAATATAGTATACATAGATGTGTATATGTGTATATATATGTATGTATGATATGTACATATATATACAAACATACATACCATATAGATGGGCAAAAATTGAACCAGCTTTGCCCATCCCTGAGCCTAATGACATGTATGTGTGTGTATATATATATGTATGTATGTGCGTGTTTGTATGTATGTATGTGCATGTTTTGATATATGTATATGAATAGGCCACTAGTATCTCAATTATTATGATTTTGTTTGAAGACAAAATTCTATTCCCCTCCCCAAAAAAAGTTTCAATAATGGTTTTCCCCAGGTCTTGGGGTAGGGGTGGGGAACTTGTGGCCTCAAGGCCACATATGGCCCTCTAGGTCCTCAAGTGTGGCCTGGATTCAGTGAAAGGGAGCATTTAAGGTTAGAGTCAGTGATTTTTTCATCATATAGACAAGTAAATGTAACCAACAGATGATTTCAATAAACATTTTTAGTGAGGCTAGAAACTTCCTTGCATTTGAACATTATTACAGATTTTCTTAGTCTCAGAACAAATTTATTAAACAAGATCAGGGTGTTTTTAAGGACAGAATCAATGAACACTGTAATACAAAATGAATTCAGAAGTTTGTTTCAACTGTTTGGGTTTGTCTGCCTTTTAGAAGATTCCATAGTTTAGACATCAAATAAGTCTCTGTGCTGGGGAAGGATTCTAATTACTTTTCTTGTCCAATGGTAACTATGGAGCAAGCAGTCCTTAGGTCATCCCTTAGGCCTCTCTGTATGCTTTGAAAATTTACCGTTTGTTCTGTCCTGAGCCAGGGCCCTGAGTGACCCATGCCCCTTAATAAGAGTTTTTCAGACTGACAAATCAGATGTGACATAAATTGTTTTTAATTAAAAGTGACAGAATATTGACTGCTACAGCACTTACTTGTTAGAAGCTAACGAAAAGTTTCTGTTCTGTGAATTTTCCATTAGGCTCAGGAGTGCTTATTCTGCTTTCCAATTTTTAGTTTAATCATTACCTTTTCTGTCCCGAGCTCTGGGATTCATTTTTTCACTTGGGCCGTTAAGATAAGGGATGGTGGGAAATGTTCAGGACTTCTAACAGAACTTGAACAGATGTATTTGTCATAAAACATTGACAACTGCCTGTAGCTGATCTTTTTTTGAAACACAGGAAAGGTTCCATGTGCTGTCTCTCCCTTTCCCTCAAAAAGTCAGTTTTCTTTGTTCTTCCTGACAATACTTAACTATGTTACTACTTTGCTCAGGAAGCTTGAGTAGTTCCTTATTGCTTATAAGACAAAATACAAATTATGTTTTGCATGGAAAACTTTTTGAAATCTGTCCCCAGCTTAGCTTTCCAAGCTTGCAGCGCATTACTCCCCTTTATGTTTTCCTTCTATATTCTAGTCAAAATGGGCTTCTTGCTGTTTCAGATATTTAACAGTCTGTCTCCCATCATTGTGCCTTTGTACAGGCTATTGCCAGTACTTGAAGTGCATTCTCTTCTCAATTATGCCTGTTAGAATTCCTACCTTCTTTCAAGGCCAAGCTCAAATATCACCTCCTCCTCACAGCCTTCCCTGATGCCCTCCTCCATCCATTGCTTTGTCTTTGTTTCCTCACCAGCAAAATGTAAGCTCCTTGAGGGTAAGGATTGTTTTGTTTTTGCATGTATATCCCCACTGTATAACCTAGTTCCTCACATATAATAGGCCTTTAACAAACACCTCTTGAGTAAATGAGTGAATAAATGAAAAGATGTGGTCTACTGTAGAATTTTACTTGCCTGCTCCCTTCTAACACATTCATCAAGACTTCCCTTAATGTGTTGGGCATATTATTCCCATTAAAGAATTTATATAAGCATATGTATGTGCACATACACACACACACATATGCATATGAATAAGTAGTTATTGATGTTCTCTTCTTTGTTTGGTGTTTTTTTTAATAGTATCACAAGCCAAGAATTCTTTTTCCTTTGTGTGATATCTTTTCTTCCTTGAGATATCTTTAGAAATTCCTCCACAGTCTCAAATTATGTTACTTCCAACATGGATTTCCCCCATATTCACTTTTTAATATAGTCCAGATGCCTTTCCCATCCTTATCTCTTCAGTGCTATTTCTACTGCTCCTAAAAGCAAATCTGAGAATGTTCATTCTAATTGTAGTAGTTCCACTGTCCTCGGTGGTAAAAAGAATTTATAATAATAGATCTTTGCATATCTTTTGTATCTTTCTTTTCTTTGTGTATTTCTTCCATTCTAATCATTAGATATATTAAGAATGTCTCTACTTAGTTGGACCTCACCAAACTTTCTTCTGACTGGCCCTTCTAATCATGTTTTTCATTGTTTATGAGTAGATACTGGGAAGGGAAGAAAACAAGAAAGTATTGAATGCTTACTATGTGCCAGGCACTACACTAAACTATTTGATGTTGCTCATAATCTTCCACCATCCTTCACCACAAAATTTTACAAATGAGTTAATACTGTAAACTGCTGTTGCCATATCTCTCTACTTGACAAGAAAGTGCTGTGTTATCTAAGAGAATGTTATGTTCTTTTGTCTCCTCATCATGGCAATTGATTTACATCTGTTAAATGTCTATGCAATTTGAGTAACTGGTTTTTTTGGTGTCTTTTCTTCCATCTCCATCCTATTTTAACATTAAAATGATTTAATAGATGAGATTGCAGTCGTTTTAGTTGCAAGCCACATTTTTTTTTCTGATTTCAATTGTTTTTCTAGTTTTTTAAATTCATTTTTACTTTGCTCTAAAAAGTAGAGGATATGGCTATACACAGACAACTTCTTCAGGAATGCTCCCTACATCATTAACAAGTTGTTTCCTGCCCATTAAAATATAATCAATTTGATTTTTTAAGATGATATTCAGTGCTTACCATGGCCAGCAATTTCTGATTTTTTTCTCAAAGTATTCATGATGTATAGGAAGGAGATTCCTGTGTATTTGGCAACTATTTAATCTTCCATCATTTTCCTAGTCCATATTTTCCATAATATTTTTTGCTGTTTTTCCTATGCCCAATTTTACATTGAAGTCACTAAGTATCATAGTATGTGTTGATTTAATTTGTAGGGTCTTAACAAATTCTCTATAGAGCTTCTCTATATCTTTATCTGTTTAACAGATATCAGTGCATAGGATGAAATTGTTTTCAGGGTGGCCTTTTTTTTGCAATTACTTATCATGACCGTTGTGATATGAGATGACAAAATGTCCCATGAAATAATGTTTCCTGTTGCCTTCAAAGCATGATTTAAAAAAGCAATTGATTTATTTGCATCTCCAAGAAAAAATTAATGTCATTCTTCCATTTAGGTGTAGCTTCTTTGTTTGTTTGTTTGTTTCTTCCTTCCTTCATTCCTTTCTTTTAATTGCATTTTAAATCAAAATGTCAACATTGATATGATTCCATATATCCAGTCCATTCACTGGCCACTAGAAAAGGATCTTATAATTATGTAGTCTAAGAACTGGGAAATTCTAACCATCCTTTCCCCACTTTTCAGTCATCCTGTCACTGCAGAAATTGAAAGGATACAGAAGAGTGAGGGCCATTATAATGGTATAAGGATTAAATTAAATAAAATAATTAAATTTATTTATATAATAAACCTTTTTAAATAGTTTAAAACTTAATATGAAATGTGTCCTGCTTTTACTGAAAAATCACTTGTCATATAACATGGCATTGAATTCACAAGATTGTGACATCCATTTTTAATTCTTATTTATGAAATTATACTTTTATCACATTGGATATTAAGCATACTGTATTATGAAGGCAGAATTTATGATTTCAAAGAGAATCATATATATGTCTGAACGGTTCAGAAGCACAGGATATAAGGAATTCTCTAAGTAGAAGGCAGAAGAATTAAAGCAT
>CM053622.1:184844231-184866454 GCA_028646595.1 Phalanger gymnotis
ATGTTCTTCACATTTTCTTGCAATATCTCTCCTTACATCTAGGTCATGTATCCATTTTGACCTTATTTTGGTAAATGTTGGAAAATATTGGTCTGTGCCCAATTTCTGCCATACTGCTTTCCAGTTTTTCCAACATTTTTATAAAATAATGAATTCTTATCCCAAAAACTTAAGTCTTTACACTTGTCAAATACCAGGTTACTATACTTATTTGCTGCTGTAAATTATATGTCTAGTCTGTTCTATTTATCTATTTCTTTTTTATTATGAATTTATTTTTTATTTTTAGTTTACAACACTCAGTTCCACAGGTTTTTGGTTTCCAAATTTTCTCTCCCTCCATCTTCTCCCCCCTGTCCCCCAAAATGGCATGCAATCCAATGTAGGTTCTACATATACCTTCACATTGAACATATTAACATAATAAATAGTCCAGTTGTAAAGAAGAATTATAACCAATGGAATGAATCATGAGAAAGAAGAAATGAAACCAAAAAAGAAAGGGAAAAAAGAGCAAATACTTTGCCTCAATCTGCATTCAGACTCCATAATTCTTTCTCTGGATGTGCATAGCTTTTTCACACAAGTGGGAAATGGACCAGTATGTACAAAAATATTCATAGCAGCTCTTTTTGTGGTGGCAAAGAATTGGAAATCAAGGGGGTGCCCATCAAATGGGGAATACTATTGTGTTATAAGAAATGAGGAGCAGACAGACTTCATTATAACCTGCAAAGACTTACATAAAGTGATGCTGAGTGAGGGGAGCAGAACAAGGAGATCATTATACACAATTATAGACACGTGGTATCTGTAAGGACTAACTTTGATAGACTTGGTTCCTCTCATCAATGCAAGGTTCAGACAGCTCCAGAAGACTCACAATGGAAAAAGCTATTTATCTATTTCTTAACAAGTACCAGAAAGTCTTGATAACTACTGCCGTGTAATATAAGATCGGTCACTGTTATAACCCTTTCCTTTACATTTTTTATTAGTTCTTTTGATATTCTTGACTTTTTCTCCTTCTGAATGAATTTTGTTATTATTTTTTCTAAGTCAGTAAAAAAATTTTTTGGTAATTTAACTGGGATGGCATTGCATATATAAATTAGTTTAGGTAAAATCGTCATTTTTATTATATTGACCCTGCCTATCCATGAACAACTAATATTTCTCCAATTATTTAAATCTGATTTTAATTGTATAAAAAATTTTATAATTCTGTTTATGTAGGTCCTAGGTTTGTTTTGACACTTCCAAGTACTTCCAAGTATTTTATACTGTCAGAGTTATTTTAAATGGTGTATCTCTTACTTTTTCTTCTTGCAGTGTTTTGTTTGTGATATATAGGAATGTGGATGATTTGTGTGGATTTAAAGGGGAATGTTAAAAAGGAAATTAAAGAATATTTAAAGCAGGATTTCTTAATGTAGTATCCATGAACTTGCTTTTTTAAAAATACTTTAATAATTTTATTTCAATATAATTAATTTCTCTTATAATCCTTGTAGCAACAATCTTTCTAGCAGCTACTGTGACTGTGTAAAACCAACGATAACCAGCATACAGAAGGCTGCTAACACAAGTTCTTTGATCTACTTTTCTAAAGAAAGCAACATTAAGTGGTTAACAATCTCAGTTTAATTAGTTCAGGGGGGAAAGATCAGCCCCCTGAACTTCAGGGCAAATACAAACAGAAATTACAAACATCAACAGACATACCTTGTCTAATTCAAATCACAATTCAGTTACCAGAGAAGCACCAACATCTATCTGGGTTACAAAGCCGGGGTGGGGGTGGGTTCAACAGCTTGCCCAAAGTCTGTCACCTATATTTTTTCAGTGACTTTACCCCCAAAAGTCAAATGCCAACCTTGGATCTTATATACCTGTCTCAAGGCCCTACGGCACTCGATTACCACAGTGCTAGAAGCACTCAAACAAAGAACTGTGAAAAGTCCCATTTAAGATGTGGGAAAGTTAGTTAATCCCTAGTACCACCATATACAGGGTTTGCAATCCATGATTTCCAATTGTCTTAGTGCTGAGAAACATTCCAAGACAAGATCCCACTTTGCCAGCCCCATTCAAACAAAGGCCAGAATCATTAAAGGCACTTAAGAGAAGAAGAGCAAAAAGCCCCACCCTGACTACCATTACAATCCTGTATATTTTATTTCATACATTAAAAGTCATCGTTGTGAAAAATGGCCTGCAGACTTAACTAGATTGTAAAAGTGGTCCATGATACATACACACAAAAAAATTAGGAACTTCCAGCTTAAAAGGAACCATAGACAAGGAGCCAATATCAATATTACACTCATATGTCCCATGTGACATAGTATCTAAATTCATAAAGGAAAAATTTAACTGCAAGAACACAGGGATACTAACAAAATAATGTTAGGAAATGTTAATGTTCTTCTTTCCCAGATGGACAAATAGAAAGATAAATAAAGGAAAAATTATAAAAATTTAAAATATTATTAGAGAATTTAGAGATAGAAAAGCCATAGCAACGGGATCACTAAGGAATATAAATATTTTTCAACACAACATGAACATTTTGGAAAAAAGATCATGTATTATATACAATACAATGAAATTCTAAATACATATAAATACAGAAAGAATAAACACATCTTTTACAGACCATAGCACAATAGTAGTAGTCGTCAATTCAGGGAGAAAAAAAACAGACCTAACTGGAGATGTAATGATGAAATCCCAAATAATGAGTGGGTCAAAAAACAAACTATAGATATAATTAATAAATATAGAGAAAATAATAATGATGGGATAATATACTAGAATTTCTGGAATCTGGTTAAAGACGTCCTCAGAGGAAAAAAATACATCCCTAAAAATAAATATACATTAACAAAATCGAAAAAATAAAAGATTAGTGGACTGAATATACATTTAAAAATTAGAAACCCAACAAACAAACAAACTCAAAATAAGCTTAAAACAGGAAATATGGAAGGTTACAGGAGAAATCAATAGATTGACATCAAAAAGTCTATAAAACTGATAACACTAAAAACTGTTCCTCAGAAAAGGCTCACAAAACTGATTAACTTTTAACAAACCATTTTAAAAAGATAGCAGAAAATCGAATCAATAAAACAAAAAATGTACTGGGTGAAATCACAACAAAACCAAAAGATATAAAAAGAGTTGTCATAACATACATACTATGAATAGGTATATGCCCACAAAACTGAGATCACAAAAGAAATAGATTATTTTATGCAAATCATAAAATATCCAAATTAACAAAATAAAAAGGAAAGGAATTGACTGTAAAGGAACTACCAAAGGAACAAAAACTTCTTGGTCAAGATGGATTTCACAGAGAATTTTGTCAAAAATTTAAGTATAAATTAATAGTTATAGTATACAATTTATTGTCTAAAATTAAAAAAAACACTTTACAAAATCCTTGTACTAACAAACAAACAAGGAAAGAGTATCAATATAATTAATTAATATCAATTCAAAAAATTAAATAAAATTCTGCTAGAAAGACCAAAGAAGTTCGTTCAATATTTGTTCAATATTGCATTTATATCATGAATGCAAGGATTGTTTGACATAAGGAAAACAATTAACATAATAATTGTAAAATAATCAACATAAACATATTAAAAACAGAAACATATGAAACCAAATTATCATCTTAATAGATGCAGAAAAAAACTTTTTATAAAGTACGACTCATTTGTACAAAAGCTCTATAAAATATAAGTAGATTTCAAATCCAATTTTATTTTATTTTCAGCTTCAAATTCTCTACCTTCCACTCACTCCTCCCTCACTTACTGAGAAAGCATGAAAAAAAAAAACCATTACAAATGTTTTGTCAAGCAAAACAAATTCCTGTCTTCATCATTTTGAAAGTTTAGTGGATGATTGATTGGAGAGGGAAGACATTTGATCTAGGGGGAGAGAAAGAGTAAGGAGTCAGGGATGACCCAAGTTTCAAGCCCTGATGACCAGAGTGTGGTGGTACCCTTGACAGTTATATGGAAGTTTGAAAGAGGGAAAGATTTAGGGGGAAGAATGGTGATCTTAACTTGGACATGTTGAATTTAGATGTTTACAAGATTATCGAATTTAAAATTTTCCCATGTGCAATTAGAGATGCAACACTAGGGGTCAGGAGAGATATTTGGGCTGGACAAATAAATCCAAAAATTACATACATAAAGAGAAACCATGGGAAGTGATGGGATTGCCAAGGGAAATAATACAGAAGGGAAAGAGAAGGGGGCAAAGGACAGAGCCTTGGGGAATGCTTATTTTTAACAGGCATGACCTAGATGAAGATCCAGCAAAGAAGACAGATGTGTAGTAGGAGAACCAGGAAATATTAATGTCACAGAAACCTAGAGAGAAGGAGAAGAAGGTGACTGACAGTGTCAAAGACCAAGAAAGATAAGGACTGAAAAAAGGTCATTAGATTTAGTAATCAAGAGATTGCTGGTAACTTTTGAGGTAACAGTCTCAGCTGAATGATGAGGTTGGAAGCCAGACTACAAAGCATTGAAAAGTAAAGGAAAGGAATCAGAAGCATTGGTTGTAAAGAGACTCCTCTAAGTTTCACTCAAAAAGGGAGAAAATATATAGAATGATCACAAGATAAGATGTATAAATGAAGTAAGGATTGTTCTTTGAGGACAGGATGGAAAATTGGTCATATTGGGAGGGAGTTGGGAAACAATCACTGAACAGAGAGAGAACGAAAATAAGTGAGCAAGTGATGATGATAAAGGGGGCGATTGTGTAGGAACGAAGGCAGAAGCATGTGATGAGGGTAATTCATAGCTGTATAGGATAGAAAACCCTCACCAACTAAAAAAAAGTAATTTTTAATAAGGAGCCATCTCAGGGTATGGGAACAGAAATAAAACTTAATTCAATTCTCACAAGAATAGGGCATCCTCTGCCAGAACAGATTTAGCAAGGGAGGCACTTTACAAAAGGCAAAGCACCAATAATTATACCTAACACAAGAGAATTCCCACCCACTTCTGACCCTTCTCACCATTGGCTGGGAGGTGGGCTTACAATCTGAGCATGAAAAACTAGACAAAGATCCAGGAAATCAAGGCACAGAAACTCCAATTCTCATTCCCTTAGTTAATGATACAACTGAGGTGACACTATAAATCTGAAGAAGGAGAATAGGATGAAAGGAGGGGGAGACCCTCTCCATTCTTCTACAGTACTTTTACAGTAAAGGAAAGCAGGTCATAGTGACCCTATTCTTACTGAGCAAATCTTTAAACCAGAACCAGAAGAAAAAACAAAAAGTTTCAGGGTAAACTTTCTCAGAGGCTGAGCAATCAGACCCTCAAAGCCTTAGCAGAATTTTCCACTTCCATATTTCCCTAGTTCTTGATTTTTAAATTTTTCTAAGTATAGATATGAATAGATATAGATATAGGTTTATACATATATATTCCCTGCAAAGTCTTCACATTTTATTTTCTCACTACCTCACACAATAGCTAAGGATTAGCAGGATAAGATCTTCAATGGGTCAAGGGACTTGAGAAAAGAGGTCTGTGGAATTGAAGTAATGGATAAAAGGATTGGAAATTACAGTGAAGATGTAAAACATGTTTAGAGTTGCAGGGCAAAAGAATTTCAAAGTTCACAAATATGAAAGTGTCACTTTCATGTGTGATAGCAAGAATAAGAGTATGACCATACTCTTGGCCATAGAATGCCATGGAATGATCATGGGAAATGAGTAAATTGAGGCATTGGGAATTTAGGGTATTTGAGGGAATGTCAACATGTATGTTGAAATCCCTTTATTTGAGGGCAAGAGATGAAGAGGAAAGAAGGACTGTAAGCCCCATATTGAACTCATTGAGGATGGAAAGAAAGTTTCCTGGAGGTGAAAAGACAACAGCAAATGGAATCTTGATTGTGTGATAAATATGGACTGTATGACCTTCAAAAAAAAAAGATTACTGAATAAAAATGGTGGAAGAAGATCCTGGAAGTTGCAGTGGGAAGCCAAGAGTATTCTAACTCTTACATCAGGACCAGTGATTTGAAAGGTATGACTGAAGGTGCAACCGGTGCTGGAAAGGGTATCCAAGGAAGCCACATCATCAACAGAGAATTGAGTTCAGTAAGTACAAAACGATAGAAGGAATAGAAAAGGAAAAGGTTTAAGATAAAAGTTAGTTTGTTACCTATGGAGTAGACATTTCAGAGAGCACAGTGGAAGAATTGGGTAGCTTCTGACCAGAAAACTGGAAGGATTGGGTTGAGCAAGATGTGAATAAGGGAGAATACAGTGAAGGATGGAAAGTAAAACAGGGTTTGAATAACCGGCCAGGGGTTCAGAATCACAGGGATGGGAAGGGTATGGCAGAGCATATGTATAGTATGAATGAGCTCACATAGATTATCACTTTCCATAGAGGTTCAGCCTAGAGGTGAATTTGTCCCAGGGCATGAGAAAGCTGAGTGTAGTCAGAAACAGGAAGGTGGGTAGGTGGGGAAGAGGCACAGGCAATTCATCTGAGGGGGAGTTTGGATGTCCAGGGATTATGCCTAGAAGGCCCCCAGACAAGTTCCAATGAAGGAGGAATAGTACTTCTAGGACTTCAAAATCTATCATAAAGCAGTTGTCAACAAAACTATTTAGTATTGATTAAAAAACAGTAAAATAGAAGAGAATAGACAAGCAAAAACACATAACAAAATAATAAAAGCCAGTGCTTGATAAACATAAAAATTTAAATTACCTAGGAAAGAATTCTTTATTTGATAAGAATTCCATAAACACCAAAATATTTATAGTAGCACTTTTTGTGACAGCAAAGAAGTGGAAACAAAGTAGATGTCCATTAACTGGGGAATGGCTAAACAAATTGTGGCACATGAATGTAATAAAATATCACTGTGCTATAAGAAAAGGTGAATATAACAAATACAGAGAAGAATGGGGAAAGATTTATATGAACTGATGCAAAATAAAGTAAGGAAATCCAAGAGAAAAAAAAACGCTTACCCAAAGGCTAAAACAATCAAAATGTAAACAATAATTTTTAAAAATTGAATCTGAGTGTTGCAAAATTATAAAGAATAAACTTGATCAAAAAAGAAATATGTAAAGAACCCTTTCTCTCTCTCCTTTCTCCCTAAGTGGGAGTAGGAGGGATCCATAGGTATGTAACATTTCACATGCCATCAGAATTTTTTGATGTGTTAAAATTTATCTTGCTGAATTTTTCCCTTTGTTTCCCTTTTTAATTAAATTCTTTGTTATGAAGGTTGGAACTATAAGTAGTAGAGGAAATGCAGGATATATAAAAACAAAAGATAGCAATAAAAATTTAAGGTAAATTTTCTTCAGTTATAAAGCATGACCCAATGGCTATACTTTAAAAGATATCATTTCAACATTGTACCCTAAAATTGCCAAGTTTATCTTTTAACTAAAAATAATTCAAAGGAAGCTAATATATGCTTTTTAAAATATCATCTGTATCCTTTTTTCATCCAACAAAGATGAAAATCACCATTGCCAAAAATTCTTTTAAATTTTACTGTATGTAAGTATGGATTATAGGAAAAGGAAAGGTCAAAGTCATAGAATTTTTGACAAGATAAAATAGATCAAAGAAGATATTCTCTAATTCACAATAGTGGTGTTCCATGTTAACATTTGATGCCCAAATTAAATGTCATCAGACTAGTAGGTCACCATTTATTCATGAGAGAGTAGCATTTCTTTTGTGGGATTCATAAAAGAAAGCCAACTCCTCAAAGATTCATAGTCTGTGTTATTTCTCAGAGTTAAACACCTAGGAGGAGACCTCACATTTTGAAGAAAGATAACTGAATCTCCAAATACAGCAGAGACTTGTCAGATGTGTTTGTGAAAGTAGAGTTTGAGGAAGCAAAAGGAGAGCGCCTTCATAAATAATAGTTATTGGTACAAAAAGATTCTCCTTTTTCTAACAGATTGTTTTTCTGGGGATGAAAATGATACCTGACCTTTGAAAAACCTTAAGCAGCTTTAGTAATTCAGTTCTTGATGTGATAGAAAGGAATAGGGAAGATAGATTCCTCGGTGATAGAATTCCTACAGGATTAAGAAATCATGTCGTTCCAGAGAGGACTGTCAAAGATTTACAAGAGTTAAGTATCATCAATCTATTTTGTTTGTGGGAAACTATGATATAAATGGGGGCAAAAATACCCATTGTCCAGCAGCTTATCCTCTCTAATAGAGAATTTACAAGAAAATATTCAAACTGAATGTACTATGTTCTCTCCCACTTACCTTAGAAATTACTGTGCAGTTTTCTCTATTATAGACCATGACTTGAAAATTATAGTTTATTATTTTCAGTAGTAAGGTTTTTTATAATTAAATACCTGTATAGTGATGCATTTAAATTATGCAATTTTCACATAAATCCAACAGGAAGAAATATATTCTCCACTGTTTTCATTTACTCACTAGTTTCCCCCACTCATTGGAATAACATGATTATTTCCCCTCTAAGCAATAGGTAAAAGTGTATATGAAATCTACAAGTATACATATGACTGTATAAACCATGCAATGACAGGATTACTAGCCTGAATCCATGGGAATGAAGTGCACATAAATTACTTAGTTTTTAGCAAAGCATTTGACAAAATCTCTAATCCTATTCTTGGGGCAGGTTACCTTTAATCATAGAACTAACTGGGAGCCAGTTAAGGCCTATGGGACATTCTGTTCAAAATGTCCAGCAGCTGATAACACGGGTCTGGAAATCAGAAGAGGGACTGTATAGATCTAGGAGTCATCTGCATAAAGATGATAATTCAACCTGTGGGAGTCAAAATCACAAAGTAAGAGAGGGTAGACAGAAAAAAGATGTCCAGGACAGAGCCATAGGGCTTTGTGGAGAGGGAAGCAATAGGATAGCAATCTTCAAATATTTAAAGTGTTGCCATGTGGAAGAGGGATTAATCTTAATGAGATTAGAACTAGGTGATATGGGTTGAAGGTAGCATGATGTCATGGAAAGAGAGATAGCAATAGCTTTGGAGTTAGGGACCTGGTTTTAACCCTGGCACAGATACCTACAGAGCAGCAAGGTGGTGCAGTGAATAGAATGTCAGGCCTGGAGTCAGGAAGATCTGTGTTCAAATCCAGCTTCAGACACCTACTAGCTGTGTGTCCCTGGGCAAGTCACTTAACCCTGTTTGCCTCAGTTTTCTCATCTGTAAAATGAGCTGAAGTACAAAATGGCAAACCGCTCCAGTATCTTGGCCAAGAAAACTCCAAATGGGGTCAGGAAGAGTCAGACATGACTGAACAATTGATGCTTGCAATTTTGGACAAATCATTTGGCCTCCCTAGGCCCTCCTTTCCTCATGTAATAATAAGAAAAAATGGAATACACAGTCTCTTAGGTTTCTTCCTTCTCTAAATCTATGATCATATCATCTTATGGCTATACACGTCCACCAAGCTAGATATCCTAGAGAGTCATATTATGAAGAAAAATGTTTAAATGTTAAGACACTATAAATTCACAGGAGACAAATTCAGAAAGAAGCCAATATAAGACTTCTGGCTTTCCCTTGCTGAGCCTGAATTTCTTCATCATTAAATACCACAATTCATGCTTCACGAGGTTGTTGTGAGGAAAGTACTATACCTTAGAGTGGTATATAACTGAGTTATTCATATTATTATCCACTTGATTACTAATTTCCAACAAAAACAAAAGAATGGACTATCCCAAAGTGTAGTCCTGTGACGTCAAGGTTTTCTCTTAAAAAGATTTCATGCTCTATGGTACAAGTAAATCCCTTCTTCATTACCCTTACCTTGTACCTGAGAAGGCTAATCTCTAAATTCAAGGGTAACTAAAGCTCACAAGCTCTCTTCAGTGAGTAAGAGGTACACTTGGAAGTAAACAGGTAAGTAGACCCTTTGAAAGATTCTATTTCAGAGACAAAGTAAAAACATTCCATACTTCTAAGCTGCTAAAATGTACAAACACACACACACACACACACACACACACACACACACACACACACACACTACCTATTTTAGCTCTAGACTTAATAAGAACAAATACCCTCTCCTATGATTATGTTCCCGAGACACTAGTGTCACAAGCTTATGAGTTGTGGTTGTGTTAATTCAATATAGAATAATTGCACAGTTTAAAGAGTCCTAGATGTGCATAAGCTTTACTTTAGCTAAAGTCTATAATTTTTGAGCCTCAGGGAGAAAACATCTTGACCTAAGACATCTCATTAGCCCATTGATTTTATTTTCTTGCACTACAGCTGTATTGTAGCTAGTCTGAGCTGATCTACATTTCAATGCATTTTATGTACACATGCCTTGATTCACCTGCACTTGCAAATGTTTTCTTTTTATTTATGATTTTTATTACCCCACATATACACCCAGTAAATGTGCCTTCTTTCCCCAATATAAGCATAAAATATTTAGGGACAGAGACCATGGCTTTTGTTTCTTTAGCATCTTCCCACAGAACTGATTTAAGTACTGTTTTCAGATTGGCAGATATTGTTGAGGGATTTCACAAATGAATTTTATTCCCCTTGAGATATCACAAATAAACCAAGTTTCAAAAGCCACCCAGAAATGGTGGCTAAGAGAAAGAGGAGTCCTGCATTTATAAAAAGACTCAACCTCAATATGTTTTTTTAAAGAATATAGGCTTTTAATAATTTAGAACCCTCTGTTGCAGTTTAGGTGTGAGGGAAGACAGGCAGGGAGAGAGGGATTAGGAAAGGATTTCTAGTGTTCCTTTTCCCCCCTTGCTATATATTTGAGTAAATCATCTTTTTTTTGTTTTAAAGATAGATATTATAAATGTTGTGTTCCACGGGGATACTGTATGGAATAATGAAATAATATCTTTTAAGTATCCACAGAAGATGGAAAATATAACAGGGTGATAAACAGATTAAATTTTTGAGTCCAGTTCTGGTTTATCTCATTTTAAATTAGCTAGGACATTTTTTTAACCTGCACTATCACATGGGCATGCAGGGTCTAATAAGGTTAATGATTTATAGAGCGCTGCTCTAACAACTCAAGCTCTACTATTGGAAACTACCATTTGCTTTTTTTAAGAGCTATATTTATGGACTATTGGTGTTTATTTGAATTAACCTCTGGAGGGTAACATCACCATACATATCTGATGAATTAAATATTGCATGGCCCATGAATTGTAGTTCAACTGAACACTGTAAAATCATAAGTGAACTGAAGAAGAAAAGGCTGAAACGGGATCATGCATGAGAAGAAAGAAAATAAGTCTGAGCTTTTGGTTTCACAGACACATTAACACAGTTCCACAGTGGACTCATTTCTTCTGCCTTCATTTATGTGCTAGAGGTTCTGGCAGGTCCTACTTTTCTGGAAAAGCCTCAAGTACCTGTGTTGGTGATAGTGCATCTGCTGGTTAAGAACCAGTTTTAGAGCACCAGAGTGTTACAGTGAATAGACATCTGGGCTACCTGTGTTCAGGTCATGCCTACAACATACTTCCTTATGTGACTATTCCCACAATCACATAATCCAATAGTGTTTCATGCCTCTCTCAGATGAAAGAATGATGAAGAATGAATGAACAAAAAATGTTTATTAAGTGTTTAATATATGCAAAACACCAACCTAAGTTCTGTAACTATACACAGAAAAACTAGATAATTCCTGTTCTCAAGTGTAATGGCAAGCAAAGTGGGACTTTTTCCTGTTTTTTTTTTCTTTTAGAGTGCTTCTCAGCACTAACTCAATCAAGTTCCTTTGATTGAGTCTTGCCTTTGTCTGAATCAAGAGTCTTTGATTGAATCAAGAGTCCTTGATTGAAAACAGTATATATACTCTGAGGCTAGCATTTTGCTTTAGTGCTCACTCATTGGAAGAGTGTTCCTGTGACTTGGCCAGATGAGACTCTGGGTAGCTGTTAAGGAACACCCCTAGCTTTGAAAACCTAGATGTTGGTGCTTCTCTCTCTGATAACTATGTATGTATTGCTATGGACAGATAGTTAGAAGCCCTGTCTGCTGATTTGTGTTATTTGCTCTGTTTATAATTTCTGTTTGCGTATTCTCTGAAGTTCAATGTGCTGACTTTCTCCCCTGAACTAACTGATATATGTATGTTTAATTAAAGTGAGATTGTAAACCCCTTAAAGTTGCTTTCCTTAGAAAAGCAGATCGAAGAACCTGTGCTAACAGCTCTACTGTGTGCTGGTGTTATTGGCCTTGAGCCTTCACAGCAGCTACAAGTAACATCGTTGTTACATCAAGGAGCATACATTCTAATGAGGGAGACAACACAACATACAGGAGGCTTTATTTGCATGTCAGATGAAAATGCCTTGTAGTCCTTAAAGTAGAGAGACAAAGTCAATAATAAAGCATCTTCTTCTATGTTATTTCTATTAATAAGATCTCATCAGTTTCTATTGTTGAACCACTTGGCTGCAATGGAGGGCACTTTCTGTACAAGGATTAATGCCCTTAATAATGGTTGTAGGGTCTAAAATGAATTTGGGACATGTGTTCTGGTGTGCTTTGCTATTCACAAGGTTCCTAGGCTCAGGAAATTAGGCTCTAATATATGTGAGTATGTACGTATATAGACGTACATATGTATATATAACATGTTATGTGTATACTATAGATAATTTGCTTGTTTGCCTTAGCGAAAGTTTGTACTGACTACCCCTTCCTCACACTAATGAAATCACAGCTATGTATGTGTGTGTGTGTGTGTGTGTGTGTGTGCGCGCACCCGCGTATGAGAGAGAATGAGACAGAAAGAGACAGAGAGAACTAGGAGAAACTCATTACTAGAAAGTTGGACTCGAGGTGATGAATTCTTTGTTAGAAAAATGTGTGAAGATTCTCTACTAAGTCACAGTAGGGTTGTGATCTGGTTAGTGAAAAAAAAATCTTGTCAATTGAGTCATTGGTCCTAGAAATCTTAATGTATAAGAAAATATTGCTTAGGGTTACTTCCATTGTAAATTCCTCATAAAATAAATAGATTTAGACATAGATGGGACCTTGGAGGCCATTCATATAGGTTTTATAGTTCATCCTCTAAGTGATACATATCATTCCCAATCTATCCCTTTCCATCCAGTGAAACTCCTATCCATCTCTGCCTACAAATCTATCTTGAACTTTCTAACCAAAACGCTGGGAGCTTTTTTTTAATCAATTCTCTTGACAACCAATGGACCATGATATCATCAGTAAGAATAAAGATTTAGAGTGTTAATTGTTGTTTACTAATAAGAAAATTAATTTCCTTTTGCCCAGGAATTTAAAAAAATACATACAAACATTGAAAGCAACAATGTAAGTAATTCATCATTTGCACTGAAATTATGGTGCAGTTGGATTTCAGCTGAATGGACAAATCAATCAGTAAATGAATCAACAATAACTTATTAAATGCCTACTACATGCCAAACAATGTGCTAGGTACTGGGGACGTAAATGTTAAGGCTGAATCAATGCCAACTCACAATGACTTTACATTCTAATAGAGAAGACAAGTACATGTAAAATACATACAGCTTAAATACAATTTAATAAATAAATACAATTATATACAAAGAAATTAAATAAAAGATAGTTTTGGAAGTAGAATGTTGGCAGTTGAGGGTGAGATCAGGAAAGGGTTCACGTAGAAAATGGTGCTTGAGCTCTATCTTAAAGGAAATAACTATATGAGAAGACCTAAGTGAATGCATCACAGGTATGTGGAAGGGGCAATTCAAAGTCATGGATACAGGGCATTGAATGTCTTATTTAAGGAAAAGAGAGAAGACTAGTTCGGCTGGATTGCAGTTTGCAGGAGGGAGGGTAATGTAATGAGGCTGAAAAGATAGATTGGAGCCTGGTAACAATAGGCTTTAAAAGCTAAATAAAGGAGTTGGGGAAGAGTAAAAGATTGTGAACCAGATTCCTTCGAACTCAGATTCTGTGATTTTATCATTTGGGATCCTAGAATTTGATACCACCAAGTTCAGTAGCTACTATTGTCCTTCTCTGTTGGACTCTACTTCCTAAGAGCAGCTATTATCCAAGCTTAGTTGTATCATCCAAGGTTTTCCTTGGCAGAACTTTCATTTGTCTTACAAGCAAATTTGAGTACTTCCTCTGGCCTTTTACACTTTTGGCTTTTGTCACTTACACAGATGAAATGTCACAGAATTCATTAAGATCAGGAATAACTCAGACCTACTTTGACTTTCCCTGTGAATATGAAGAGACCAGAATAGGACTTGACCAATAGAGAATCTGGTTAGAGTTCACCACATCAAAATGAGCCAAGCTAAGAAAGGAGATGGGGAAAGGCAAGCATTTAAATGTCTACTCATCTTCTTTTCAGTCATTTGAATATTAATTATGCTCCTACTTATCTTTTATCTGGTTCTATCCGCTTCTTGTTGTGACCATGATTAACAAGTAACTGATAAATGAAAAAGAGAAGAGAAATGATGAACTTCAGGATAGCAATTATAACTTGAAGTAGACTATATTGTACCATATGTGTAAGTATTTTCTGATCAGAAGCCCCAGAAAATAATTTTAATTATGTGTATTTTATTCAAATTTTCTTCAGACATACTTAAAAACCTTCTCCCTGTTCCATATATTTGAATATCAGAAAATCTTAGTGATATAATGGCATACCAAAAGCAAACTTAATTAGGGCCGCTCTTATGAATAAACTGAAAACCCGGCCATTTCACTTGAATTTCTCACAAGAATATACTTGTGAGAACCACTTGGTCTCCAACTGAACAACTCATTAGACAACTCAATCTTTTCTGAATGGGAAAGAGGACCTCATCATTCACTTAGCACATCAACCAGTCAGTTCTGCATGCAGTGTGGCCTACAAAAATTTCATGTGTTATTTTCATTTCTCCCCATGTTGCAAGCAACCACAGGAAACAAACTGTTGGGATTCATCACAAAATCAATATCTATTACATTAAAACCTCAGTATCTCTCTGTGTCGACACTGCACCTTTAATCATTGTCACTAGCCCAGTGTAATTCTTGAGTACACATTGGAATCTTCAATAAATATTTTATGGCTCTCTCTAGAGGTTTATCTCTCACCTTCAAAATACTTATGAGGTAGCACTGTTTTTGTCTTTTCTTTTCAGACAACCTGACCATAATCATTAATGCTGCACCTGTCCCCTTTTTGCTGTTGTTTTTTAGGAATTCATTTGATTTTAAGTCTCTTGTTATAAAATCCAGAAGAGTGACATTCACACTTCAGTCTAGCCTCTGTGTGAGTAAGCAGGAACCTGCAGTAGTTCTTTCTTGCAGCTCATCATTAGAACAGTTTTTGAATTATTAAGAGATCTTCAGAAGGGCGACTACAACAGTTTTGCTGTCTTAGTGTGTTTTGTCAAACTCCTTTTTAAAGATACAGTAATAAATAGATGAATCTTTCCCTTTCACAGTTGTTTTTCCTGAACTCCTCACTGACTTAAGCAAACAGGACAGAATCAGAGACCACACTCAATATAGGCTTAAGACTATCCTATCCTTTTAACTTCATATAATGCAATAATTGTACTACAACATTCAATCAAGGATGAAGACGTGTTAGCATGAGAGGTAAGGAAACCAAGCAGAGTCACAGGGAGTAGATGAACTACAAGTAATGATTAACTATACTGCCATTTGCAGTGTATATATGGAGGTATTTAGGGAAGGAGAAGAAAGTTGCTAATGTTGATGGATGTACATTTTGCCTATGAGGAAAATTAGCTTTCTAATAAAGAAGAGAACTCTGGAACTTACTACCTGGATAGCCCTCAGCAAGGCCCACTCTTTGAATCTCATTTCCCTCATCTTAAAATTAAGGGGAAGGAGTTCAGACAAGATGACCTCTAAGGTCCCTTACAGCTCTGGATCTATGATCCTATGATGCCATAATCCTATGACTCAAATAAGCAATTAGCATATGGGGAAGGACACAGCTGCAATGGTCTGGAGAGCCCTGAGAGTATCCACTAACCTGGATATTTTCTCTGAACTCCGCCAGTGCCACGATTGGCAGGAAGGTAGAGAAGAGGCATTACGGTGTGTCTATACATCCTTCTTCCAGGTCTTTTGTGTTACTTAGTGGCCTCCCCTGAATAGGCTGTTCATTTCCATGGAGAATGAGATTGTGGTGGCAGGGCCTTTAAAATACAGCTCAGGTCACATAATAGTAAACAATAATAATAATAGCATTTCTATGGCACATTATATATGTTGTCTCACTTGGTTCTCACAACAGTTCTATGATGTAGGTTTTACATTTTACGGATGAAGAAAATGAGACAAAGAAAAGTAAATGACTTGCCTGGGGTCCCTTAGCTAGCAAATACTCAAAGTATTTGAACTCATTTCTTCTTAACTCCGAGTATAGCACTTTATCACTTCCCTACCTAGCTCCCTGCATATCTGATAAAGTGATTATAGTGAAATATTGCTTCCATCTCCCAAAAAGCATTTTTGAGAGCCACAAACATCACAACAAAGATGTCCAATTTCCCCAACAATTAATTTAAAAATCCCTGGTCCCTCTAAGGTTAATACTCCCTAAGAATGTTAAGCATGTGTTTGGTTTAACAGTTTGCTGCCACAATGCAAAGATTTTTGCTATTTTATTACTGATAAGTTATAATACATTTTGAACATTTAAATATAATACCTCATTTTATATGGCACATTGTAGTTCACAAATGAAAAGAACTGTCTCAAATTGTTGAGCTTTATCATACGGTAGAAATTCATCATTAATTTTATCTCTCTTACAATCATTTGGAGGGTAAATAAGTTTAGAGGGCCAGTATGTTCATTCTTACTATATTCATTTTATGTGACATCCATTTGCCCCCTACTAAATAGTTGGAGAAAATACAAAGCAACTGATGCATTAAGCCAGAAGCATATTGTGTGTTCAGCAGGATGCAGTGGTTAATTTACTATTCACAACAAGGGAAGAGACACTTTTCAATACAGATTTGCTGCTTTTAACCTGGAAATTTACCAGCAAAAGCAATCCTTCTTGGCTTTGTTTCTTTTCAGACCACAAAGAAAGCAATATCTACTTTGTTACAAAACAGAGAGCAGGTAATATTTCATATTGCCACAGTCAATTATGTAAGACTGTGTAACCTTTTCCAGCTATTATAGTCTTCAAATCTTTCTGTACTAATGTTGCCAACACAATGCAGGAAGAGCTTCAAAGCATCTTTGGAGTGTTTGCAAGAGAAGACAGCTGGCATCGCTTAGAGACTAAACAGAGATGGCTAGATTTCTAATTTATAAAACTGGGACAGCACACGTCAGGGGAACATTATCTAGGGTTTTGTGAAAATATATCTCCAGCTACTTCTCTTTGTCAGGTAGTCTTGTTTACTGGGATGCTAGGGACGGGGAGAGGAAGGGAAGATAGTAGTACTAAGAGGATATACTTTGAGGTTCAATAAACCATTCAATAAAAAATGAGTGCAGCACAAATTGAATGGTAAAATTCAAAAGAGTTTTATGCACCAATGTACATACTTGCAATGTTCCTATTTTCAGACCAAGGGGGCCTAGAACCTATTTATGTCATTTTCAGCTCCAAAACCCAGTGAAACTTCTGATCAAATAAATTATCATGAGAGTCATATGCAATTAGCAACTGTACTCAAAAATATTGAACTATGTACTATGTATATTCTTGTAGTTTCTGACAACCTCTGAGGGTAATTTAGCCTCAACTTAATATATCTACTTACATAATTGATTGAAATAATCATTCCATTTGAGCCGGTCTTCATTTAAGATATCACACACGAAAACTGACCATCTGGTGCTCAAAAAGTCTACAGTTACTTCTTGTGTTCAGTGTCATAGTAGCTAATAGCCTGTAGCAGATGATTTGATTAAGAGACCAGCAAGCTATTCTCACTGATCTTTAGTGAGATTTCCTGGCATTCTATTCCTCTGCACTGATTTTCAGGAAGAATTTTGTTGCCTGGTATAGATGTTTCTACAAGAACCAAGCCAAACTGAAGAACAGTGGCCCAATTACACAGGAGTAAGGAATAAGGTCACTCTTCCTATCTGCCATTTTGCTTTCTACCTTCTCTTTCATCTCCCAAACAAATGTATGCGTTCTTTCATTCCATGTATTGAATAAGGGATCGGACCTGCCTCAAATATTCAATTAGACACATCTACCTGGATAACTGTTTTACTAGTTTCTGGGTTTGCTTATTTATTTTAATTTTTACTGTGGGTAATGATATGGTATATTCAGGTTCTGAAATGACTAAGTCGACATGGTTCCCTAAGTTCTCCCTCACTTGGAAGGGGGAGGGGGGAGAAGATGGAAAGTTGTTGTTGTTCAGTCATTCAGTCATATCCAACTCTTTGTGACCACATGGACCATAGCATGCCAATGCTATCCATGGAGTCTTCTTGGCCAAGATACTGGAGTGGTTTACTATTTCCTTCTCCAGTGGATTAAGGGAAACAAATGTTAAGTGACTTGCCCAAGGTTACACAGCTAGTAAGTTTCTGAAGCTGAATTTAAACTCCAGACTTCCTGATGCAGGCCCAGCATTCTGTACACTAAGACTCCTAGATGGAGTTACCAGGTAGGAAGCAGAGGAAAGAATGCCAAACAATCAGGTTGTGCAGTTTACAAAATAATGCACTTGGGATATTAAGATATAATTCTTTTTCATGAACTTTTCTTTTACAAATACGAAATGTACAACTTGAATCACACTTAAAACTCTGTTGTGAAATGAAATGTTTGCTAAGGTTCACTTTTCAAAGTATACGATGGTGATGTTCAAAGAACTTAACTGAAAGAATTATCCCTAAATAAAGAATTTGGGAAATTGACAGGTCTAAACATAAATGTTAAGAAGCTAATAAAATTTTTAATATTTAAAGTGAGTTGCTTATCCTTACATATCTCATAAAAAATATATTTTTTAAAAAATACAAAAGAAACAAAAAATAACTGCGTAGTTTGGTCAGTTTTTCAGAAGTTATGAGTAAAGAAAAAAAATCAGTATAGCTTAGTTGTCCACATGGGAAAAATCAAACAAATGGTATGCAGTTGAGTATGCAGTCCAAGATGCAAGTCCATTAGTCCATTTAGTTCATATAGATAGTATAGATGGACAATAAACTATGTGCAGAATTGAACAGGAGGAAGAAAGTGAGCTGTATTGTATTTGAAAAGTTGTAAAATATTTTTAAAGACTCTGAAACAAAGGTCCATGTGTTTCTTTTTAAATCAGTATTTTTCTGTTGACACTAAATTATGGCCTGGTTATAGAATACGATACTCTATAAAAATTTAAGGCCCCAAAACTCGAGGGTTACCCCAAAAATGCAGGAGAGGTAAATTATGGGAATTAGTAAGCTGAAATGTATTACCAGTGAAGAATTGAAGAGTAAAAGCTATGGAGAGAGGCAGGGATAGTAGAAATAGCACTGAACTTGGATTCATGGAATCTCAGTTCATCTCAATTCTGCCATTTACTGCATTTATCACCTGAGGCAACTAAAATCACTTCCATGGGGCTCAATTTCTTCATCTATAAAATTAGAGAATCTGACAAAATGACCACTAAACTTACTTCTATCTCTAAATCTATGATCCTAGCACCATCAAAATAAATGTATGACCAGAAAAGGGGGTAAGTTGATCATGTAACAAAAGCAGATGTAACCATTAAACAAACCATATTCTCTACTTATATCTACACAATGCCAAGAATTCTAAAGGAAGGTCCCCAGAATGTCAGCTTAACCTCCTGTGGATGTTTTATGGGAGAATGTGGACAAGAGTTGCACAGGATACAAAAAGCTATGGATACATTGCAAACTGCACTGATAGAAGTAACGTCCACAGCAATGAGATACAAGATCCATAAAGAAACAACGTACGAGGATTTATTAAGCACTCACCATGTGCCAGGTACTATGCTAGGTGCCATGGATAAAGCTACAATGAACAAAACAACTTGTACTTTCAATAAGCTTATGAATTCTAATAGGGGAGATGAGTAAATGCATAAATAATTCCAGCCTACAAATAAAGTAAATATATATGGTAGTCAAATTCAAGGTAGGAAGAAAGGCACTAGGAGTTAGGAGGATTATGGGGGTACTTGGGCTGCATATTAAAGGAAGAGAAGTACTTTGAAGTGGCAGTAAGGAGAGATTAAATGGCAAGTGTGGGGGATAGCTAGTGCAATGTCATGGAGACAGGAGACATGTTTGAGGAGCAGAGAGGCCAATTTGGCTGAATTGTATATATAAGAGGAGGAGCAGTATTCAGTGATGCTGAAAAGACAAGTGGAAGACAGGTTGTAAGCTAAATAGAAGAGTTTGTATTTTATCCCAGAGACAAAAAGAAGCCAATGTAATTGATTGGAGGGCAGATCACATAGTCAGATCTATGCTCAAGGAAAGTTATTTTCACTGCACTATAAGATTGGCTAAAATGGAAACAGATCATGAGGAAATTAGACCAATTAGAAGGGCATTAAATAATCTAGATAAGAGATGATGAGGGCCTGAACTAAAGTGGTAGCTATATGAATGGAGAGAAGGCAATTCATATGAAAGATGTTATGGAGGTAGAAATGGCAAGATTTGGCAACTGACCTGATATGTGAGATGAGAGTAAAGAGAAATGATGAGGTTAAAGCACTAGGAGAATGGAAGGGTAGTAGGGCATTTGATAGAAATAGGAAAGTTTGGAAAATGGAAGGGTTGAGGGGTTTATATATTGAGCTCGGTTTTGGACACATTAAATTTGTGTTTCCAAGACAGCCAGTTTGAATATCCAATAGGCCATTTGTAATACGATACTGAAGCTCAAGGAAAAGATTGAGGGTGCCTATATACATACGTACATACACATATACAAAAACATACACACACACATACATACATAGACAGATTAGACAGAGATGAATATAGAGCTATCTGCATTTCTACCTAAAGACATAGACAATAGAGATAAATGAATCATTTGCTTAGAAATTATAGTTAAAACTATGGAAGCTGATGAGATTACAAAAAGAGATGGAATAGAGCCTAAGAAGAAAACCTAGGACCGAACCTTGGGAAAACCTGCAGCTAGATAGCATGATAAAGATGATAAGGTAGCAGACAGACAAACAGAAGGAGAAGCAGGAGAGAGTAATGTCACAAAACCTAGACTAGAAAGAATCCAGGAAGAGTGATCAATGTGCCAAATATAGCAGATATGTCAGGAAGCATGAGGACTGAGTAAGGACTATTAAATTTGGCAATTAAGCATTCAGTAACTTTGAAAAGAATAGTTTCATTTGAATGAGACTGGAATCCAGACTGCAAAGGGTTACAGAGTATATACTTTCCATTATCAATGTGTGTGTACACACAGATACATTAATGACATATGTATGTATACATATATATATATATGTGTGTGTGTGTGTGTGTGTATGCCATATAACACTTGTTTAGCCAGGTCTGTATTCTCCTTCATATGCCCCTATGATTTCCACCCACATTGTTTCAGTTTGGTACCAGAAAAGAAAAGGATAAGGAAGAATTACCAGGAAATCTAAATTTAATGGGAATCAGCAAAGGTTATTCATTGTTTAATGGCTTGTTTCCCTGGTGTTGTGCCCAGGCATTTCTCTCCAATACCATTTCTTCACTATGTTGCCAAAAATTAGGCCTGGGTATCCCAAAAAAGAAACAAGCCAGAGAGGATATATATAGGCAATGAATTTACCATGTGGAGATGGCGGATAATGGTTGCTTTGCTAGCGACATAGAAGTAAGGGATTCCAACCCGATACCCACATTTGGGCATTGGATGTCAAAGTCCACGACTACCTGAAGGCTGGTAGAGATGGCATAGCAGAGAGCTAAGTAAAGATGGGTAGGGAGCTGTAAGAGGAAGACAGAAAGTGGAAGTCTCTGAGGGAAGACCAAGATGATCCAGCTGAATATCTGAAGTAGGGAGAGTGAAGGTGTTCAGATCTCTAATCGAGTAAAGTACAGTTCCTGGGGCTTTTATACTATATCTTTTAAATTGCTATTTCATGCAATAATTGTGCTCTAAGCTATTAATGAGAGCGTTT
>CM053622.1:184866954-184886096 GCA_028646595.1 Phalanger gymnotis
TTTTTTATAGGTTTTTGGAGGGACTTGGTGGGGAGCTCATGCCAGTTACTGCTTTCCAGTAGCCATCTTGGCTCCGCCCCCTAAAATTTAGTGTTTACAAAGCATGGAAAAGAATAGACAAAAAAATCTGCCGTATCTGTGGCCTTGAAGATTAAATATCACCTTAGTCTATTGTTTCTATTTCAGTGACACTCACCTAAGACAGGATTCAGCCATAAACTCCTTTGGTCTTCTATTTATCATCACCTTTATTCGCCACCTTTCTAAGACCAGGGTGTTCTTTTCTAAAATTTTGTCTCTACCTAATCTTTCACACCAGCAAAGGAGAAAAGGTGGAAAAATCTGTATTCAGATCACTATTATAATGATCTCAACAAATTTTTCCATTTTAAATATGCAACATTTTAAATGGTCTCCAAGCAAGAGAGAAGGCATATTGTATGGAAATTTCTTCCTTTAAAAAATAGATACGAACAAATTACTTGATTATATTTTTAATAGCAACTTATGAATTCTGAAACAGTACCTCATCCTTTATGCACTAAAATCTTTTTCCTTAGAAGGGTCTTTTTGTGACATGAATACACAGAAAGCCTCCTAGTTATTTTATTATCTCATTGGGCTATGTGTTCTTTTACAGCAGCTCATGCCAGCTACAGTAGCAAACATATAAATACACAACACCTCTCCCCATTGGAAAAGATGGAGGCTTTGTCAGCTGAACTCTGTGGAGAAATGTATCTCTGGGTTCAGAAAATAAATCATGATTAAGAAGGTGGGGGCAAGGCCTATGAAGAGAACCTCTCAGGTAGAATCCTATACTTGTAAACATGATTAATTTTCTACCTCCCTGAGGGAGCATTTCACCCAGGACAATCTGTACCTGTCTCAGAGAGGCTTTTTCTGCCTGTCTTCTCTTCCCTGTTCGTTATTTTGTTCCTCAAAACCAAACTTCTTTGAATTCAGACACTGAAGCTGAAAGGATGAGTAAAAGGAAATGCCTAGTATAGAACCTGTGCTAGGAAAGGTCCTAAAACTTCAAATTATAGAGTGAAGGACAGTAGTGGTTATATGAATGGATATGTGTCTGTGTGTGTCCTTATGTGTTGGTGTGCATGTATGTATGGGTCTAAGGCCCTCAACACTTGATTGGAAGTTAAATCATGGGAGAAAAGTCATTGTCCGTATCTCTGGCTCCTCAGTCCATAGGATTCCTACTTCTCCTCCCCCTTTCACTTTCCCTCCCCCTCCCCCTCCCCCTTCTTCTTCTCTGTCTGTCTGTCTGTTATCTGTGTGCGTGTCTCTCTCATGTCTCTGCCTCTCATTGTTTTTTGCATTTTGGCACTGATACCAGGTGAAAACTCAGACTAGGAACTCTGGCCCCACCTACTGGCTAGTCTCAGAACTCCTGCCTCCAGTCCAAGTGATGGGAGGCATGAGTTCCATCAGCCAGTCATAAAGTGGACAGAATTCCACAGTGCAATACTGCTAACCCATAAGTCAACCAGAGAGCCTCAGTCCATTGCAATGGGTCCCTGACCCCTTACCCCAAATACTCAACAGTATTTGTCAAGTGCAAAGTAAAAAGGAATAAGGAACCCCAGACTTGTTCACCTTCATGCACAAATCTATTTCCTTCATAAGGAACCCCAGACTTGTTCACCTTCATGCACAAATCTGTTTCCTTCATCAGAACTTATAGCGACCTGTTGGTTCCTAGTAGAGATGAGATATCATCTGCTACATTCAGAAACTAGCAGGTGAGAGTTGTACTCAATCATTATATATATAGAACATGTTAGTTCTAACCAGTGAAAAAAAGTATCTTATTATAAACCATCTATCAAGGCTTAGAAATAACATAATATACAAATTACTTCTCTGTATTAGCCTCTACTATAAAGCTATAATGTGGATTTTTGTCTGTACATAATGTATGAAAAAGTATTTCTTCAGTGTTTGCTAAGCAGATACAAAGACTCTACATAAACTATCTCTTCAATTCATTTCAGCAAGTATTAATTGAGTACTATATTACTATGGTTGATAATGTTCTTAGGTTGCTGTAATGGTAATTTGGATTAAGATCTTTCCCACTCATTAAAAGGGCATGTGACCTGCTTATGTCACAGGAAGCCTAAGTTACGTGTGGTAGGAGGAGCTTGCTGAGAGGAAAAGGAAAGTGTGTCACAGGAAATGCTGAAAGAGCAGTTAGAACTGAGGGAGAAAGCAGATGCAGGCATGCTAGCTATGCTGTGAGTGTGTTTGTGGGAAGGCCCTACCCAGCAGGAGGGTGGAAAGCTAATGGGGTGGCAAGGCTCCATGCTGTGATATTGTGTTTTAAGTTCCTTGCTGTTATGATGAAGTGGGCTTACTGGTTTGGGGAGTTGATTGCTGCTTGGATGGATTGGACTTATTGGTTATGGGATTTGGTCCTCTGGTGTCTGAAAAAATGTTTTACTTCTTCTACCTTCTATATGGAGAGTGTCTCATATTTAGCAATACAGAACTACATAGGCATATTCACAGTTATCATCGATGTTGTGTTTATTGCCTCGCTAATACAGTTGCTTAACAATTTAAACAAAGAGATCAAATTAATGCCATTTCACTGTGTCACCAATGGGTATATGTCTTAACTGCTCTTTCCATTCACCAAAAAAAAAAAGATATATCTGTAATCCAAGAAGTCCTAAACAATTAAACCTTAATTTTATACTTCCTAGAGAATAACATACTAAGCCTGGTTCATTGTAGGACTAAGCTGAACAGGAATATTGGCTTAAGCTAACTCCTATGGCTGGTGCAAAAACATGATTAATAAGTGACTTCCAATCGATATGCAAAATGTAATCACTATAGCAAATTAATTAAATATATGGGTTTTTTTTTCAGAAATACTTAATCTAATCCAAAACTAATAAAACTTAAGAAAGTTATATAGATTTCTTATTCTAATTTTGGAAAATCTACAGCCAACTCTTGTATACTTGGTTCTATAACTTAAAAGTAGTTTTCTTGATTTCCTTTCTCAACATTCTAGTTCCTTTTGTCAATATATGGCCCCATGAAGCAAACAGACTCTCAGGTCACTGTTGTTTGGGAAGTAAAACTTAATGGGGGGGGGGGAACCTTTTTTTTCCTTTAACGTATTGGTGATAGTGGTGATTGGTTTCCTTTGTAATCCCATATGTTGTATTTTAATTATTTAAGAACATTATTCTTGCAAGAATTCCATACACTTCACCAGAAGTGCCTTCTTTACCACCTGAAAACAATCTAGACATCAATAACATAATAGCTTTCTTTTTACTTATCACTCAAAAAAACCATGCTAGATTACACTAATACTACTGTATTATAGGCTTCTTTGCACGTGCAAGTGTGCTCTCTAATCCTCAGATGTTCATTGCTTAAAAATCAACTAAAAAGTAAAATAATGCTTCACTGAGCTCATAATCACAATTTACCTACCATTATGCCACTTCTTAAACCACCAACCTTCTTTAAGATACAATTATTTCTAATACGATATATATATATATGTATATATATATGAGGTGTTTGTCAACCTACCAGCTTTCCATCAGTCCTCTTCAAACATCAGTAGCCATGAGAAATTTGAGAGCAGAGATATAGTCACGTGACTTTTTCAAAGATTCTAAATTCTCTAGTTCTGTTTGGTCTATTCTACTGCTAAACTAAAATAGTTTAACAAAATTCAATCTGAATTTTAACCTTCACTAAAGAAATCCCACAAACAAATCAGTCCAGTAAGAAAATAATAACTAATGGAATATTTTCTTCTAAAGAAATTTTTCATCAAGTTTCTCAAAGGCATGTATAAACTGACATCACACTAATTGAGCAATACTTAAAAACCAAGACATAACTCATGGTATAAATTCTTTAGGGTATTTAATTTTGAAAGTTGAACTCATGATGGATTATTTGTGAGAGAAATCATTCTTAATTGTAGTAATGGAGACATTTTCATAAATGTACCAAGCTATTCAGTAATGAACAGTGATCTGCCTCCAACAGGCAACTCATGGAGCAGAGGATCGAATGCTAGGCATGGAGTTAGGAAGACCTGAGTTCAAATGTAATGTTCAACAGGACATTTACAACCTCAAACACTTACTAGCTGTTTGACCCTGAAAAAGTCACTTAAACTCTGTTTGCTTCAGTTTTCCCAACTGTAAAATGGGAATGAGCACCTATGTCACAAGGTTATTGTGTGGATCAAATGAGATAATATTTATAAAGTGCTTAGCACAGTGCCTGGCATATAGTAGGCACTATATAAATGCTTATTCCTTTCCCCTCAATAGTGACATATACTTGGATATTTCCATGAAATAAAAATGAGTATCACATTATAAACCTTCAAACTTCTCCTCCATATACACTAGCTGTAGTCTTGTGCTCATAATATTGACTCATGGTATTCATCTTTTGGAGGGTTGTGGTAAGACATGTGTGAAGTAATTATTTCAGCCAAGTATTCTTAACCTTTTCATGTCATGGACCCTTTTAACAATCCAGTGAAACCTATGAACCTCTTTTCAGAATAATGTTCTTAAAAATGTAAAATAAAATAAAATATCCATGATTAGAAAAGAAACCAATTATACTGAAATATGATTATCAACATTTTTATTAATCACCAGATCCCAGGTTAAGAATCTCTAATTTAAACCATTGGCACAGTGACAAACTGTAAATTTATTTTCAATAGATCAGCCTCACTAAGTTCAGGGAGGCTTATGACCAGGTTGACTTCAGAGCGACAAATTCTTTGACCACAGCAACTTTGAAAGACTCTCTACTAAATCATAGACAGATTTCAATCTAGACTGTCTAAAGGAAGGAAACTCCCAACCCCCCGAAACTGCAGATCCTTGAAAGAATAAAGTATTGAAACCTAAAGGTTAACTTACAGTGGTGGGAAACTTGCAGTCTTAAAGCCACCTGTGTCCTTCTAGATCCTTGGATGTGGCCTTTTGACTGAGTCCAAGTTTTATAGAACGAATTATTTTATTAAGGAGATTTGTTCTGTGAAGTTTGGATTCGGTCAAAAGGCTACACTTGAGGACCTAAAGGGCCACATGTGGCCTTGAGGCTGCAGATTCCCTACCCCTAGAACATTTTTCACTCTGGGTTCTCAATATGCCATACATAAAGCATAAAGTCCTATGAATTGTACTGCGATTTGATAACCTTAGGTGAATGAGCACTGACCCTAGAATTAGAATACCTGCAATCAAATTCTACCTCTGACGTTACCTGTGTGACTTGGACAAGTCATTTAACTCTTTATGCCTTCATTTCCTCATCTGTAAAATGAGGTAGTTGATATATATATATATATATCCTCCAAGGACTTTTCCAGCAATAGATCTATAGTCCTATATAACTATATGTGTTCATTAATTTTTTCCATTGTTTCAAAAAACACTGACTATGGTCAATTATGTGTCTCAGCAGCATTGCATATTGTAACAACAATGTTACTAGCAGCCACTGAGGAGGTGAAAGACCAACAACACCAACACACAGGAGGGCTGCTAGCACAAGTTCTTAGATCTGCTTTTCTAAGGAAAGCAACCTTAAGGAGTTAACAATCTTACTTTAATTAAATATGCATATATCATTCACTTAGTTCAGGGGAAAAAGCCAGCACCCTGAACTTCAGAGCATATACAAACAGAAATTACAAGCATACATTGCATAAACAGAGCAAACACACACAGAAATCAACAGACAGGCCTCTAGCTGTCTGAGCAGGGAATTACAGAGTTACCAGAGAAAGAGGCACCTACATCTGGGCTTTCAAGCCCAGAGAGGGGCATGGGGGGCTCCAATGGCTACCCAGAGTCTCATCTGGCCAAATCATCAACATTCTTCCAATGAGTGTGCCCCCGAAGGTGAAACATTAGCCTCTGAGTATACATATATATATACACACTTCTTCAGGGTCAGTGGGAGTCACAACCACGCCACTCAAACCCATGTGAACTAGGCCTTCCCTTGATGCAAGCAGGTCATCAAAGACTCTTGATTCAATCAAAGATTCCTTAGTGCTGAGAAGCACTCCAAAACAAAAGACAAAACGGTCTCACTTTACCTGCCCCATTCAAACAAAGGCAAGACTCTTTGAAGGCACTTGATGGCCTTAGCATTCCAAAAGAGAAGAATAGCAAAAAAGTCCCGCCCTAATTACCATAACACATATTGAAATATATTTGGTGATATTTGAGGTATTTTTGTTGTTTTGGTATTTTTATTTTGATTAAGTGGCATTCAAGCTATCTCCTCTCAATGGGATGAAGTAAATATGAGTATTCAATTCACTTTTTCTCTACTATCCATCAACTTATGCAACTGCAGCCTAATTTTCATTGTTGATTTTGTTAGCCATTTTGGTCCTTTCCTCCATCACAGCAAGCTACTAAAAATAAGGAGTGCCCCAAGGAGACTGTCATTTCTATGATAGGAAGTGAATCTTACAAAATTAAGCTAAAATAACATATTTTTATTTCTTTTACATTCCTATAATCAGAACCAAGAAATAAACTATAGTGTAGGGATGGGTATCTTTAGGGCACCATACACATTTACAACAGAAATAAATTGGAATAGTTGCAGGGAAATTGGGGCTTGTTTGCTTGGTCTTTTCGATAATGTAAACAGAGAAATAGAATCAAAGTAACCCCAGGAGCTTATGTCACAACTGTCACCTACCTTTACATCAGTGTGTATTGACAAAGAAGACATAAATTCATAAATGTGAAACAATTCTAATGCAAAGATATTATTTATATAAGCTATGAAATACAGCCTTACAAGTGATAATAAGGTTAGAGAATCCTCAGCATTTCTCATGGACCAAAGGACATTTTGGAGAGTTTGGGTTTGTTTTTGTTTCGTTTTTTTTTTTTTTTTATTACCTTGAAAATCCTTTCACTTGGTCTTGGGAAAATCCTTCACGAATTCTCCTTCTATTATTTATTGCCATAGGAAACACCAACAATAGGTAAGCTTAGGTCAATAGCATATCAGAAATGAGAGTGGAGAGTCAAATACTACTTCCAATTTCTGAAGTTTCAAAAAGAATCAGAAAAAGGTTTAGAAGCTGGGTGATAGAGATAAATTAAGCATAAAATGGATAGTATCTACATTTCCCTTATTTTCGTGTTGTATAAAGGAAAAACTTTTCAAATTCTTTGAAATCATTGTTTATCGACTTCCTTCTATCAAACAAAAACCAAAACTTAAGCAGTAAAGTGTAAATTTTAGTGGGATAGAGAGATGGAAATAAAGGAGGGAGGGGGGAAGAAAGAAGAGAGAGGGAAAGAAGAAGACAGAGACATAGAGAAGGAGAGAGGAGAGAAGAGAGTCAGAGAAAGAGGAAGGAGGAAGACAGGAAGTTCTTTCAGATCTATATGCATCTGAAGTTTTAAATTGAGAAAGAAATGATAGATTAGATAGATTTTATACCTATTTAGAGCAATCCCTTTTGTAGTAAGGAAGAAGAGGAAAACAATCATAATAGCAGAGTTTATTATTATTGTAATGTAATTTCTCTCTTTTTTGATATTTTACCTTATCTGGGTTGGGTAGAACAAATGTAACAAATGTCATACCTCCAATAGGCTACATTTGGATTATTTCCACAGTGGTGCAAACCTCGATTACAGGGGAAACAAATGAACTATTGAAGGGCAAAGGAGAAAATGTAATTTAGAGACAGAAGAAGAGAAATATATTGAATTTAGAGATATGTTCACATGAACTAAAAATTATTTTTAAAAACTCATTAATATAAGAAAAGTACCTGAATCAATTCATCTCTACCAAAGCAATGCCACTAAAGTATAAAAGCATGCTTTGAGGATTGTAGTGTGGTACAAAGGAAAATTCTTCAGACTATTAATGGGGAGCTTAGATTCTAATTTTGGATCTGCTACTAACTAGGTATGTGACCTTGAAAGAAGTTTAGTCAGTATGCCAATTTTTGCTTTACTTGCTCCCAAAAGTCATTCCCCACTAATTATAAAACATTTTTACCTGAGGAATCATTGATGTGCCTTAGAGTGAAAGAAGTGTTAACTGTAGAGCTATTTCCTTTTTCATTGTTTCTTTTTTAAACCTTATCATTGCTTCTTTTTTGTAATTATTTCTTGTCCTTTCTTGTGATTTTCCACTGGTCTTTTTAATTCCAGTCTGTCTATTGCCTGATAGCACAAATAACCTTTAAGGCATACATTCATTTTGCAGCAATCTACGAATACTTTTCATTTCTCCTGTCTTGCTTTTCCAGTCTGATTTTATCCACCCTTCATCTCTACAACAATTTATCATCTTTGCTGTCATCTGGAATCCCTTTTGTTTTAATTACAAAGCTAAATAGATTTGATGCATTCACTGTCACTTTGGACAGTGCCCTTTCAGTTCAATCTTTCCAACTATGGCCTGGATACCACTAAAGATTAAAGTCAAAATCATTTGATTTTTAACTGCGCATTAAACAGCAACTTAAATAAAAAGTCTTTTGTCTGGATTGACAAATTTCTTGTTCAGTCTTCTTCTACAGACCTAACATGTTTCCTATGTGTTCAGACATTTAGATTCTTAGAATTCCTTCAACAAAAATCCATGACTACTACTCCCAGTCTCTCCTTTTCAAACACTATGGCAGAGTTTATATAGAATGAGAATATTTAGATTAGATTAAGAACCTTTGGTGGTACACAGGATGGAGGAAGGGTGGGAAAAAGGAGAGATAGAAGAAGGATCTCGAGCCTATATAGATATTAGGGAAGGAAGGAGGGAGTCAGGGAATTTTTAGAGTGAAGTAGATCAAGAGATGATCAAGTAGTATAGTTATAAAAGCACTTAGGGGTTAGATGTTCAGGTCCACCCTGGGGGAACACTGCCACTAACCCTGAGGGAAAGAGGAAGGGCCAGTAGAAAAGGCACACAAGATCCATGCTTTACATATTCCTGTAAGTAAAGGGTGACTGACTGTTAGGAAAGATTAACCTTAAGGTTTTTTAAAATAGATGGCACTCCGTGGCTGAAATTCCCACTTTTTGCAAAAAAAAAAAAAGGTAGACATTAAGGTCATACTATAATAAACGGTTTGACCAAATATTCAGGAGGATTACAAGGACAAAAGAAGAGTAAGACTACCATGCAAGTATAGTAAGAATAATTTTAGGATGGAGATAGTAGATAGATAGATAGATAGATAGATAGATAGATAGATAGATAGATAGATAGATAGATAGATAGATAATAGCACTTGTTAAGCACTCATTATGTGCTAAATACTGTGCTAAGCCCTAAGGATACAAATACAAGCAAGTTAATCAGTCCCTTCCCTCATGGAGCTTACATTCTCATACAAGTATCTCAGAAACTGATTCAAAAGTAGGTGCAAACACCAAAGACTAAATTAAGCAGATACGGTAGAGAAAAGTTGATATTTAGGGTAAGTGGGGGGAAGGGCATCTAATAGATCACAGATAGAGAGAATTAATAGCTCTGTGAAATCATAATAGATACTTAGCAACATATAACATCGCCACAGGTAACTAGAGAGTTTAGTTAGGCCTTTGGCATGCACTCACTACTTTCCTTCATGGACTGCACAGCCAAGTGGCAAAGAAGGACATACCATGTGCTAACATCATAAGATGCTGTTATTGTTTTTCTGTTGTTTCAGTCATGTCTAACTCTGACCCCATTTGGGGTTTTCTTGGCAAAGATATTGGAGTGGTTTGCCATTTCCTTCTCCAGCTCATTTTGCAAATGAAGAAACTCAGGTAAACAAGGTCAAATGACTTGCCCAGAATCACACAATTACTAAGTGTCTGAGCTATTTGAACTCAGGTCTTCCTGACTCTGTGCCCAGTGCTCAATGCACTGCTCTACCAGCTGCTCTCCATCATAATAAATGAGTCACTCTATACCTGGTATATTATAAGAGCCAGAACTAGCAGCGTTATGGTGTAAATTGTAAACATTTCCACCAAATAGAAGCATATAATGTAATAGATCTATTGTTCTTAGCAACACAAATTCAAAGCCCCAAACTACTGCACTACCTTGCAAGCTGAAATTACATTATTGTTCTAGCATCCTTACCTTCAATCCTTATTTACCCTGTTTTGATCAGCATCATTACTCTGCTTCCTAAATTTAATGTCACCCTTCATTTTCACAAGACCCATATTGTGCCCCTATCTTTTTTCCACAGCTACAAACAAGCAGCTAAACTCTATTCTATGTGTGCAATGGGCAGAAAATATGTTCCCACAGAGATTTCCTTCAGCTTCTAGAATTGCTAAGAAAGAAATCCTTCAGATAGCCCCTTAAACCAGAGCAAGGAAGCAATTCTCCAGACAATAGAAATATAAAAGGATGAAATGAGTGAGGTCACTTGGAAGGGTTGATGTTGTTCATCTTTTGTTCCAGAAGAGAATCAATGACATCAGAAGGATGATGTCTTGACTTGAAAGCGAATTGGATTTAAGTGAGGCAGAGCTGTGCAAAGTCAGCAGCCTCACTCTCTCCTCCAGAGTCACTGGAGTCCAGTGGCAAGACATAGATCAGGAAAACTGGAGATGGCCCCAGTGCAGTGGGAGACCTTGGCCTTTTTAAGCTAAGGTCTTTCCCAGGTCTCAGTTTGTCTGAGGCAGCACCCATTCTGCAATTAAAGTCTAGGTAAGAACGGAGGCAAAAGATAGTGTTTGCTTTCACAAAAGAATCAATCTGGAAGGGGAAGACACTGAGAGTTTCTGGCCAGAACAGAAACAATTACTATTTACACTCACTCGGAGACATCAAAATCTAAACAATGAGCAGGTGAGGCTTGGGCTGTGACCTACAATTGTCCAATCAATGAGAGCCTGTGATTTGGGTTTAAAGGCATAGTCAAAGTAGCTCCATTTGAATCCCAATGGGCTTTGTCAAGACCTGGTTTTTCAGGGCTGTATTTCAAGAAATCATCAATGAGAACCACACAAGACAAAAAAGTTAATTGTCCCACTTTGGGGCGGGGGGAGGAGTGGGGGGAAGGATAGAATAAATAAGTGGGTGGGGGGATCTAACCCTCAAACCTCAAGACTCCTTACAAGGTATAAATGATCAAAATTTATATTCCTTTGGTCAGAGCACTCACATGTAAGGGTATGACTCCCCATGTGGACAGAGGGAGAAGAAGAGGGGGAAAAGAGAAGGAGAAGGAGGAGGAGGAAGAGGAGGAAATAGAAGCATTGCCGAACTTGAACTAGCCAGTTGGGTCCCCAGGGGTGATGGGTACAGGCTCTGGAAACCCCCTTGAATTCTCCTTGAATCTTCCTCCTTGATCTGGCATTCACCTGAGGCTATAATACACTCAGCCTTTCATTATTGCTATGTGCACTTCTGTTACCCTTAACCTAGCCCAGGCCTTCATAGACTTCCGATTTGCCTGACACTGCTTCCCACCCTTAATGCTATCAAAACCCCATTCTCTTGGTTCCTGGCTTCCAACCTCTAGTCACCTTAGCCTACTGGCCACTCCCATCAAAATCCTCACTAGACTCCCTCTTACAATCAGCCCAGAATAATTGGCTAACCCTAGATCCCTCCCACACTCTTTCTCTATATAAGATGCATCTGGGCCTCCATTAAAGTGCTCAGATTCAATCTGTCCCACTTACATTAACGTTATAAATACTCAGATTCCTTAAGAGTCTGGCCAATATGGTGGATTTTTAATAAATTTTATTTTTCTTTAGCTGAAAGAAGGCTTGGGTCTAATTCATTCGAGCAGGACCTACATGTTGCTATTTGAGGATCTCAGAACCCCTAAACCTGAAGAGAGGAGCAGTGACTCATACTCAGTAGTCACAGATTGTTGATTTTGAGGAGGACCAATGACATCAGGAGGATGATGTCTTGACTTGCATGTAAATTGGATTTAAATGAAGCAGAGCTGTACAAAGTCATCAGCCTCACTTTCTCCTCCAGAGTCATCAGAATCCAATAGCAAGACATAGATCAAGAGAACTGGCAATGACCCCAGAGGCTGTGGGACACCTTAGCCTTTTTAAGCTAAGATCTTTCCCAGATCTCAGTTTATCTGAGGCAACACCCATTCAGTAATGACAGACTAGGTAAGAATGAAGGCTAGTTTGCTTTCACAAAAGAATCAGCGTGGGAGGAGAAGGCCCTCAGAGTTTCTAGAGAAGAAAATACAAAACTCTATTCCCCCATTTCTTTGGATGAGACCTATGGTTTCATTTGCACAGGGAACTTCAAATGAGGAAACTCCCTCTTCTAATGCAGAGTAGCACTTATGAGATTTATTATCCTAGAGTTGCAAACAACTAAACAGATTAAGTGACTTGTTAAAGGTCACTGGGCCAGTATGTTTCAGAGGCTAGACTTAAAGGTAGGGCTTCCTAATTCTAAAACAAGCTGTCTATCCACTATGCTATGTTTCTTCTTTGTGGGAAGCTAGGTGATACAGTGGATAGAGTACAAAGCCTGAAGTCAGGAAGACTCATCTTCCTGAATTCGAATCTGTCCTCAGATACTTACTAGCTGTGTGACCCTAGGCAAGTCACTTAATTCTGTTTGCCTCAGTTTTCTCATCTGTAAAATGAGCTAGAGAAGGAAATGGCAAACCATTCCAAGTATCTTTGCAAAGAAAACCTCAAATGGGGTCATGAAGAATTGGACACAACTAGACAACAACAGTGACTTCTTTGTATCCCTTTTTTCTCTGTACTTCCCTGTAAGAAAACTATTTTTATCTGAACTCAAGCCAGGGCTTACCTTTTGGCTGCTTATATAATATCTCTTCAGAGCTTTCTATTTTTGAAACAGTATAATAAGAAGAAGTAACATTTATATAGCACCTACTATGTGCCAAGTGCTTGAAAAATATAATCTCATTTTATCCTCAAGACAACCCTGGAAGGTATATGCTATTATTATCCTTATTTTACAGATGAGGAAACTTTGGCAATTGGAAGTTAAGTGACTTATCGAGGATCACAAGGCTAATGTCTGAGGCTGGATTTTAACTCAGATCTTCCAAACTGCAGGCCCAGTACTCTATACGGTATACCACCTAGCTGACCAATTATGTTCATTTAAAAGTAATAATGGAGTATTTTTCTTCTCAATCATATTTCTTCCTTCTGTAGTGTTTCTCCTCAGTTGGTGTGTCAGTAATTAAGGTGGGACTTTCTTTTACTGTTTTCTCTTTTAGCACTTATTTAATCAAGTGCCTTTGAAGAGTCTGGCCTTTGTTTCTTTGATTATGTCAGGAGTCATTGATGACCTCCTTCCCTCGAGGGAAAGACTAGTTTACATGGGTTTGAGTCACATGTTTATGGCACCAGAAGCTTTTAGGCTGCGTGGGTTTGAGTCACATGTTGTGACGCCCTTTGATCCTGAACAGGATATATAAACTCAGAGGTCAGCATTTTTCCCTGGGGCTCTCACTCACTGGAAGAGTGGCACATAACTGCCCCCTGGCTTTACTAACCCAGATGTTGGTTTGTATTTTGTCTGTTTATAATGATATCTGTAATTTGTTTGTATTTGCTCTGAAGTTTAGGTTGCTGGCTTTTCCTCCTGAACTAAGTGAACGACATTTGTATGTGTGATTAAAGTGAGATTGTTAACCTCTTAAAGTTACTTTCCTTAGTAAAGCAGATCAAAAGAACTTGTGCTAGCAGCTTGTGTTGCTGGTCTTGTTAGGTCTTATACCTCAGCAGCAGCTGCTAGCCAAATTGTTGCTACAGTTGGTAAGATAGTCTTACCTCTCACCATGGTTTCTATGATAGAAGGCACCAAAACCAAAGTTAGTCATGTTCTTGTGTAAGGTTCTCTTTTATATCTGAGAACATGTGGCTGGTGTGTGTATGTGTGTGTGTGTGTGTGTGTGTGTGTGTGTGTGTGTGTGTGTGTGTGTGTATTCCTCCTTAGAGAAGCAGCAATAGTGTGGCTCAGAATGAGGGCCTAGCCTTACATCCTGACTCTGCTATTCATTTGGTTGTATAATTTTGGGATACTCATCTAACCTCTCAACGTATCTAGTTTCCTAATCTTCAAAATAGGAATAATGATATTTGCTCTACTGTACTTACCTGCAAGGTTATTTGCTAACCTTAAGATGACAGACTCATAGAGGTAGAACTAGAAATGAACTCAGAAGTCACCTAATCCAATCCTTCATTTCATAGACAAGAAACCCTGATCCCAAAGAAGGTAAGTAACTTGACCATGAATAGTAAGTAACAGAGCCCAGGTCCTTTAACTCCAAAACAATGTTGTTGGGTTTTTTCCACTGGACCATGTTATTATTATTTATGGTCTCTATTTAACAATTATATTTTTCATTGTCCTCATCGCCACCAATCCTATCTCTTAGTTCTTCCAAAGTCTCCTCTCACATGGTTGTGATGTGAGCTATAACAGCCAGTGGGCAAGGGCAGCATCAATGCAAGTTGCCTAACAATAAGGTTTACCCAGTCTCAAGTGAAGATAAATCACAACAATTAAGAAGCAGATCTATGTAGCAAAGCATCATGCAATTCAATAATGAGAGTCTGCTAGGTGCTGACATTCTGAGTCAGAAGTACTCCTAATTAGTCTGTGCTCTCTGCTCAGTCATTTATTTGGATTTTTATTTAGCTGGACTAGATTGCAAAAATTTCCCTATTCAGTGTGATTTCTGAAGGGGATTGGTATGTATCTTAGTTGTGTATATTATAAGGTCTTTTTGTTATTGCTTGTTGTTTTTCCACACATCTAGCTCTCTGACTCACAGGGTATTTGTCATGCTCAGTCTTCTTACACCTTACTCCCCACCATGTATTCAGTGATCCAATGACAGTGGCTTCCTCATTGTTTGCACAAAGGTGGTCCATCTCCAGAAGGCAGGCATTTTCACTGGCTGGTCCCCATGCTTGAAATGGTCTCCCACCCGATCTCCAATTTTTCATGTTTACATGTTGTTTGTACATAGTCGTTTACATGTTATGTTCCCATTAGTCTGTGAGCTCCTTGCGATCAGGGACTCTCTTTTGCTTTTCTTTGTTTCCCCAGCATTTAGCTTAGTTTATATACATGAGACATAGTACATACTTAATAAATGCTTGTGTTTCCACAATAGTCAAGTGCATAAATCTTACATAGGAACCAAGTACTAAAATGGAAATATTATGCAAAATATTTCAGTTACCCACATTCTCACACTGCTACTTTGGGGATGTGTTTTGTGTCTGTTATTGATAATATGGGAGGATATGGATGAGAGTCACACAGGATGGGCAGGAATGAATGGGATGCAATATTTGTCATTTCAGGAAGCTGCCAAATTGATGAGATCACAGATTCATTTGCATATCAGTGATTGCCTAACTAAAGGGATACCAAAGTCATGGAAGAAGAGGTGGAGGAGACATTAAAAAGTCACTGGTCCCTCTCCTATCTTTAAAAGAATTTCCAAATAGGAAATTCTAGATTTTCTTGATAATTTCTTTCATGTTTAACAACTTTCAAATGAATGTTTTTCTATATTATCCTTGTTATGAGCCTATATCTGTGAAAGTGCGAAACAGATATACCTTTTGTAGCACCCACACTACTTATGTGATCTCCTTTTGGCTAATCACAGATCTATGGTACTTAAACGGTAATCAGCTACCTTATGACAGAGTTCACAAGCCCTTATTTCCAATGAATGTCCCTAACCAAGCTAAAATAAAACATCCAATATCATAGTAAATCAAATGAGATTTACTTACAACAGAAACCAGGAAAAATAACAAGGAGTTAAATTGAATGGCAAGCAATTATAGCTTCCACCTTCCAAAATTCCTACCTCTTAAATTTCCAGGTACTGGAGGCTTCTTTTCTACTCATCTAGATTCCCCACATTGCTCCCCAGAACAGCCCTGTAATCTGAGGAAACTAAAACATTAGAGACTTACCCACTAGACAAATGCTAGTGTTGATGTCTAGAAGGTTTTGCTTCTCAGTTGCCTTGTCTCACTAGCACTGGTATGTTCTAGATATAGGTGAGGGGAAATAGTCCATGTCACATAGAGTGGTGGGAGCCAATATTGCTTCACTTTTCTTTTCTTCTATTTCTCTACATCTGACATTCTTGTATCCAAGCCATATATTTCCCTAATATGAGATTACCATTCTCCTTTCAAATTGGGCAAGTTAAAAGCTGCTGAGCTAACACGAAAGCTTTTGGAAGATGCAGTTCAGTGGCTCTTTTGCTCTCTTATGGTTAGACTAGAAAAAAGAATCACTGTTTTGGGAATAATACTTTGGATTGTATTTAAGATAACACATTTCAATCAATCAAACAACAAGCATTCCGTAATTACCACATAACAGATGTTTTCTAGGCAATGGCAATATACAGACAAAAGTAAGATCACTCCCTCGTGAAATTTACATTCTACTAGAAAGTACAACGTGTTTATAGATAAATAAATACAGGAGATATATTTTTTAACTTCTCAAGATAGGAGGGAACTAATAACAGGAAATCAAGAAAGACCTCTTGAAGAAGACAGCACTTGGGTTCAACTTAGAAGAGAGCTAGGTATTCCAAAAAGTGAAGGTAGGAAAGGAGAGCTTTCTAGGCATAGGAGATGGGCCTACAATGACCTGAAGGCTACATATGAATGTGTTTGAGTGACCGTGTACAAATCAATATGATTGGGATATGCTGTGAGTGAGGGAAATAATGTGTGATCAGACTGGAAAGATAGTGTGGTGCCAGACAAGGGCTTTAAAAACCAAAGAGAAGAATTTGTGTTTTAGCTTAAAAGCAATGGGGAGCCACTGAAGCTCCTTGAGTGAAGAAGTAACACGGTCAGAGCCATGCTTTAAGAATATCAGTTTGGCATCTGTGTGGAGGATAGATTGGAGAGTAGACAGGCTGGATGAAAAGCATCTAAATAGGAAGCTATTGCAGTAGTCCAGGTGAGAAGTGATTAGGTCCTGAACTAGAGAAGTTCTTGTATAAATAGAGAGAAGGGAACAGATAAAAGATGTTGAGAAGATAGGATCAAGAAGACTTGACAACTGAGTGGATACATGTAGTGAATGAGAGTGAAGAATGGCTTTTGGGTTAGGTATCTAGGTATCTGAAAGAATGGTGGTACTATTTATATACTTTCATGAATTATCAGTTGTTAGTGTTCAGCTTGATTTCCCAACCTGGGATTAAATTGACCCAGATATCCCAGTTCATTACAAAGAAAATTTAGAAATCCCCATCTTGAATTCACTTTCAGTCTCATCTAGAGCATGATTTCTCTCCCTCACCGCCTACTTTAATGACCAAAAGCTGAATCAGCTCTCTCTCTCTTTCTCTCCCACTGGTTGTGATATAAAGCCCTAGGTACAGGCTTCCTTTCCACCAAGTTTGCACTGAACCATTTTATATTCTCCACATTCTTCACAGGGTTGCACTTGGTAATTAGTTCCCCAAGTGCAATATAATGCTATGGAAACACAAATATGCTCCCACAATCCAGGTATTTTGAATTCATCAGCAGGGTATTTGTCTCTAAGGTTCACAAATTAACACCTAGAACTTGACTGAAGGAGTGAATCTGAAAGGGAATGGGAGGATAGTGGAACATGAAGAATGGGAAAACATTCTATTTGAAGAGAAAACAGAATTTACTACTCAAATAAAAAGGGGGAAGGTTCCCAAACAGTTTTATCACTGACTCACTTTCATGATGTAAACATTATAAAATGAAATAAACCAGAAACCAATTCAGCTCTTGGGTGAATGCAAATAACAGCAATGTGCAAGGCAGCAGCACAAAATACCTGACCTCTTTGCTCACAAGCTCATAAACCTTCTATGCTGATAATGACGTATTCCCCAGGGTCTATTCTACTTGGGACCATTGAAAATGGCATAAAGATTTGAACAATTTCTTGTTCATGCTTCTCTCAGTTAATTCTTCTTGCATGTGAATAGTATGATTGGAAAATGTACTTCTGATCATTTTACTGATAGTTCATGTTGACTCAAAATTCAAGTAACTTGAAATGATTATTTAAGGGGTTGTTATCTTTAGTGTTTCACAAAGAAAAATCGCTTTGAACATTTTTATTATATTCATGCAGATATGTAAATATATGTGCGTACATACACATATGTAAGATCCTGTTGTTGGGAAAGATTGAAGGCAAAAGGAGAAGGGGATGGCAGAGGATAAGATGGATAGATAGTGTCATGGAAGAAATGAACATGAAAGAAAAAGTCAAAACAGTAACCACTCTCAAAGAGTTTACATTCTAATGGGAGAGATAATGTGTACAAATATAGTTTATATGTAAGGGGCACACAAAATAGTTACAAGGTAATCTTAAAGGAGAAGGCATTAGAATATGGGGAGATCAGGAAGCAGGTAAAGTTTGAGATGAGTCCTGAAGGAAACCAGCAATATTTAGAGTCAGAAATGAGAAATGAAAGCATTTCAGACATAGAGGACAGCCAGTGCAAAAGCATGGGAAAAAAAGAAAAGAGAGCTATGTGTAAAGGATAGAAAGTGGTCCACTAACTGTAGAGTGGCAGAGAGGGCAGGGGATGTGCAAAAATACTGGAAAAATATGAAGGAAGGGAGTTATAAAGAACTTTGAATGCCAATAGGAATATATTTTATCCTAGAGGTAGTAAGGAAATGCTGGAATTTATTGCGTGTGAGCTAGGGAGGTTGGAAGAAGGGTATCGGCATACCTGAGCTTTAAGAAAATCACTTCAGTAGATCCATGGAGGAGGAATCAGAGTGGGAAGAGACTATAAGCAGGGAAACCAAGTAGGATGTTATTATGAGAATCCCAATGAGAGGTGATGAAGGTTTGAATTATGGCAGTGGCTGTGTGAGTAAAAAGAAGGAGATATATCTACAAGATGTTATGGAGATATAAAAAGATTTGGAAAATGTTTGGATATAAGGGATGAGTGAATGTGAGGAGTCTAGGATTACTCTGAAATTGTGAACCCATGGCAGTGACCTGGACAATAATAGGCAAGTTTAGGGGGCAGAGCCAAGATGGCCGCATGAAGGCAGCGTCTTACCAGAGCT
>CM053622.1:184886596-184904552 GCA_028646595.1 Phalanger gymnotis
CTGCTCTGATCTGACACTTAATTCCTCCCACCAGGTGGGCCTGGGGCCAGAAGCAACTGCAGCTGTAGTTCCGTAGCTGTCCCACCTCCCCTGCCCCTAGGGTGGTGGCTGAACCACAAACTCCCTATCCCCAGTAGCTTTTCCCACTAACCTACTCTGTTGTCTTTGGTGTTTCTGGGTTGAGAAGTCTGGTAACTGCTGCGGCTCACTGATTCAGGGCACTGGAGCACGCTCCGCCCAGCTCCTGGTCTGGTTGGTCCGCGCCACCCACGCCGGGCTCTGCTCTGCTCAGCTCCACTCCCCTCTGTTCCCAGCTCTGTGCAGGATAGACCTTACCCAGAGACTATCCAGGCTGTCCTGGGCTAGAGTCCTCCTTCCCTCTGCTACCCTGTGGGTTCTGCAGTTCTAGAATTGGTTCAGAGCCATTTTTTATAGGTTTTTGGAAGGACTTGGTGGGGAGCTCACACTAGTCCCTGCTTTCCAGCCACCATCTTGGCTCTGCTCTCCTTCTTGTATTTTCAAAGACTAAAATTTAACCTGTAAGAGTAGCTCTAGTTTAGGTGTTAACTTAGAAATTCCTTCTTGTCCTATCCAGTCACCTCCACCTCCGCACACACATTATCAGAATCTGTAAAATCTGGACCTAAACAAGGAGAATTCAGATCCAGCATTTCAGGTCTAAAGGTCCTTGACTGATTCCACATCTCATAGTAGGCCCACACTAAGGTTGAAAGAAGCAGGTAGCTAACTATCCAAGCTCTGACTTAGATGGAAAGCTGTATGAAACTGAAAAGTAGAATACATGAATGAATGAAAGAACAAATGAATGACTGGGCATTTGTTAAGCATTATACTAAGAACTAGGGATACAACTACAAGCAAGCAAGACATCCTTGCCCTCAGCAAGCTTACATTCTAATAGGAAAATCTACCACTTATAGAATAGGGATGGCCAGGAAAAAGTATTTTGGGCAGAGAAATCAAAAAGAAATGGTAATTCAAGTAATAGTAATAGTGCATTAACTTACAAGGAATGGTTGTGTTGATTTTATTTCTGTCTTCCAGGTTGAAGTGAAAAGCCAGATGTACATTTGTACATCTGTACAAATGCACATTTGTACAAATGTACAAAGATATACATTTGCCTGGTAGTCTGGCAGGCCAGGAAATAGCATGGAGGACCTAAAATTAAGCAAGATAAGGTAAAATCTTGTCACTTGGAAAATAGGATAGAGTCCATCACTACATAAACAGGTTAAGCCTTTTTCTATTATGAACAATATATAATTCCTACTCAGCTGCTTCATCATGACAGTGAGGTAACCCTGCCTTCTTAAAGACTTTATCTTCAAAACACAAGCTCTGAGAGGTCTACCAGGCTGGAAATGCAGACTGAGTGACAGACTGTGTATCACACCCAAGGATTTTAAATGGAAAAGATCACCCAGTGTTTTTATGATGATTTATTTTTTTCAGCAATGGTGAACATACATTGTTTGTGCTCTTCCATCTTTGTACTTCATGAACTCTGTAAAAATGTGATAATAATGAGTAAGCAGTTAAAGTCTAAAAGAGTGACCAGAGCTGAGCAAGTGAAAAAATTTTTTTTAAGTTTTGAGATCAGTTCTCAAAACTAACCTCAAATAATCAGATTACAAAATAAAAAATAAAATTGAAGATGTCACATATTATGCTTTGTATTTTAAAAATAACTAAAATATTACCAACTACTGAACGAAATACTTCTTTGATTCTAATACCAAAATATTTATGATCTCACCAATATAGATATGGTTTCCAACAACGCATACTGTAAATCACTCATAACTGTTAGCCTGTATAATTTTCATCCATATTCTCCCATGAATTTGCCAGCAATGTGCATGGCTTCAGACAATACACAACTTCAATTATTCAAATAGTATTTTATTCCCTGTTTCCAAGTCATACATCACTAGAAAAAATATTGATATTAAGAAGAGGGTACTTTGTTCAGGGAGGAGCTCTGCTGCGCTTCACCCCACAGAACAATGTGCCTTAAACTACCAACACCATCACCACCACCACCACCCCTCCCCACGAGAACTTGATCACCTGAAATTTCATCACCATGAAGAATAACTCAGCTTTTGATACTCTCTACACCTTCTCAACTCTCCCTCAGTTGCCTCTCCCCTCTAACTGCAGGGCCGAAGGGCAGAGCACTAAAGTCTTCCACAAACCTTCCTTTATAGAGGTCTCACAACCTTCCTAGTAACTTCATTCTCCTTCAACAGCTTTGCTTGTCTTCAATTCCAAAAAACAACATGACCCTCACCCCTAGATATTCCCTGGTTTTACCCACAATTTTAGCTTCTTTTGTCTATTGTCTTTCCCATTAAATTGTGAGTTTCTCATGGGCAGAGACTGTCTTTCTTATTTGTAGCCCCAGCACATAGCACAGTGCCTGGCATATATATAGTAGCTACTTAATGAATATATATCAAATTGAATAGGATCTATGCCAGGCCTGCACAACCTGCTGATTTCGGGTGGCTCTGGAAAAACATAGAGGATGTTTTTCATAGGCCACCTGAAATCCTTTGGCATGTTGCAAGCAGCAGGCAGTCCACAAGCATCCCAGAGGCCACAGGTTGTGCAGGCCTGAACTATGCCATTTGCAAAAAGCAACCAAGATGTGTGCCTTCTGTTCAATTGTACATTTAGCTAATGGTCCATTTGCAGTATCCATGTACTCCAAATACATTCATTCAAGGACAAGATCTTCCAAATGAATCTTCCAAGATCATCTAAATGAATGTCATAATCTGTATAATAGATATTCTTTATATGCATACTATCTGTGTGTTTGGGTAGTTAGTCCAAATTATTTTGGATGGATCTATATAACATTCAAGAGATTGATGTAATCAGCACTATATCATCCACAAGTAGAAACATCTTTCAGGAACTGTTCTTTGCCTTGGATGCTGCACTGGACAAACACCACGACAAAAGTCAAGGTCTTGGACGCATATGTCTTTCTACATTATGCCTCACTTGATATTAGCAATCAGAAGTTCCTTGAATAAAGTTATTTTAGTTGTTACACCTTGCAATGTCTCTGGCATGATTTTGGCCAGACAAATATCCTCCAGATATAGGAAACACTTTGTTGGAGAAGAACTTTTCAGGCAACATTTTGTTTCAACAAATCCAAATCTTTTTCATAGGAAACAAACAGGATCATGTGTTCTTGATATCTTTCAATTCATCGTGTGATTGTAAAGATGTAGTTTACTATGGAATGTTACTTGCAAAAGCCTCCCTGTACACTTCTAATACTCTCATAAAGAATGTCCTTGATGCAAAATATTTTTTTTCTTCTACCAAAAAATCCAGTGGTAGAAAATATTCATTCCCCACAAAGCAATGGGATATGGTTTCATAGTTTCTCATAAGCCAATATAAAAAAAAATATATAGATGTTAATTTTAATTAGTTCCCTCTGTTTCTGAGCAAACCTTCAAAATTAGGACAAGAACTACAGATGAACAGCAGGAAGGGAATGGAATAGATTCCATTTGGGAAATGTCTCAGTGTTTCTTTTTAATAAATAAATGAAATTTCTACTGATGTCTTCTGTTTTTTACCTCTTCATAGTCAACCCCAAAATTCCTCCAGTGTCCACTCTCAGAAAGCCATCTATGTAACAAATAGTTTCTTAAAGAGGAAAAAAATCAGCAAACGGATCAACACACATTTTAAAAGTCCAAATATATGTGCAATGTGAAACACCTGTGGACCTCCTACTTCCATGAAAGAATAGGTTGGGTGTGTCTTTCAATATCTCATTTGAGTCATTCTTGATCTTCATAATTTTGTTAAATTCACTTTTGATTTTTTGGCATGTGGTTGTTCTATTTCCATTGCTGCAGTTATTGTGCATATTATTTTCTTGTCTCTGCTTATTTCATTCAGCATCGGTTCATATAGATCTTTCCATGCCTCTCCAAATTCATCACATAATTACTTAGACCATGGTAATGTTCTATTCTAGTCACATACCACAATTTGTTTAGCCATTTCTTAATCATAAAAAGTGCTGCTCTAAATATTTTGGTGTATTTGGATACTTTTTTTCTTGTCAGTGGTTTCCTTGGGAGTATCATAAGCCCAATAATGGAGTCCCTGGTTCAAAGGGCATGGAAATCTTAATCACTTCATTTGTCTAATTCCAAGTTGTTTCCAAAATTGTTGTACCACAGTAACAGCAATACCAAATGATGATCAGCTGTGAATAACTTGGCTATTCGCAGCAATACAATGATCCAAAATAATTCTGGAGGACTCATGATGAAAAATGTTATCCATCTCCAGAGAAAAAACCTGAGAACTGCACTTTGCAATTGAATCTATACAAGTTTTTTTTTAATGCTTTGATAGGTTGATCCCTAGATATTGTACGTATTTTATAGTTATTTATTTAGAATGGGGTTTCCCTTTTTTATATATGTTTCTTGGGCTTTCTTGTTATTATGTAGAAATTATATTAATTGGAGGGAAGGTTGTATTTTTTTAACCTGCAACTTTGCTGAAGTCATTCATTGTCTCAGCATTTTGCCTGATTCCTGAAAATTTTTCAAGTAAACCATCAGATCAGCAAATCATCAGCAAAAACTTCAGGAATAGTTTTATCTCCTCTTTACCAATCATTGTGTTTTTTACTTTCTTTCTCTTCTTTGTCATTGTTGTGGTTGTTGTTGCTGCTGCTGCTGCTTTCATTTCCAAAACCATATCAAGTAATAATGAAGAGGATAGATATCCTTGCTTCACTCCCATATTTATTGGAAAAGGTTCAAGTTTTTCCATTACATATGATGCATGCTTTTGGTTTTAGATAGATGCTTTTTATGATATTTTTTAAAAGGTCCCCCATCTTGTAGGGTTTGTTTGTTTGCTGCATAAAAGAATAACTATTTTATCATGGCCTTCTGCTGCATCTATTGAGATGATCATGTGGTTTGGGATGTGTTGTTTTTTAATATGATCAATTATATTGATTATTTTCATCCTTGCATCCCTGGCATAAATCATACTTGGTCATAATAAATGATTTCTTGGATAGATCACTGCAGTCTGTTTGACAGAATTTTGTTCAAAGTTTTTGAGTAAATATTCATAAATGATATTGGCCTATAGTTTTACTTCTGTATTTTTCTTTCCCTGACCTAGGTACTATACATATATACATATAGAACTATACATATATACATATATATGTAGTGTGTGCGTGTGTATATGTATATATATAATAAAAAATTCTGATAGTATATTTTCTTTTTCAATTTTTGAGAATAATTTATGAAATATGGGAAGTAATCACTCCTTAAAAGTTTGATTGAAATTTCTTGTGAATCCATCAGAACCAAAAGTTTCCAGAAGTTTTTTTTTCATAATTATTTTATAGATAGATCTATTTCCTTTTCTGAGATTGGGTTTTTTAAGATCGCTACTTGGTCTTCTGGTAATCTGAATATTTTTGAACTTATTCTTCTATTTCTTTGTGTTCTCAGTTTTGTTAGCATATAACCCTGGATATACCCTGATTATTCTTTTTTTTTCCTTTTGGTTTTGTTGTGACTTCATCTTAGTCATTTGCTATTTTGATTTTATACCGTCTTTTTAAAATTGAATTACCTAAAGGTTTATCAATTGTATCACTCCTTTCAAAGAACCAGTATTTAGTTTTATTCATCTATCTATGGATTTTTTTCATTTCCAATGTATTTATTTCTCTGCCAATTTTAGTATCTCCTCATTTGCATTTATGGTTGGCTTTTGAGGTTTTTTAATGTATAATCCATTCAGTAATCCTCTCTTTTTCTATTTTGTTAATGTATGCTTGTAGGAATATGGTTTCCCACTAAGAATGGCTTTAGCTACATTCTAGAGATTTGGGTATATTGTTCCATCATTATTATTTTCTTTAACATAACTATTCACTGTTTCTATGTTTTGTTTGTTTCTAACTTTTTACATTTGTTTACAATATCTCTGTGCTTTAATATATTTTCATTTTTTTGTAAAAGTTGCATATGATGCTGAGAAATATGTAAATTCTTTTCAGTGCCATTTAAGTTTCATAAGTCTTTTAGCTATAGTTTCTCCAGCAATTTGTTCAGGTTCATATTTTCCCTTTTGTTTATCTTTCTGATAGACTTAACAACACTTACAGATACATATTAAAGTCTCCTGTCTCTATTGTGTAAACTGCCTATATAATGGTTCCTTTATGAATTTGTGTGTTAAGGCATTTGAAATGCATGCTTATTACTGATATTGTTTGGTTCTTTTCAAAATAGTGTAATTTTCTTGTTTTTCTCTCTCTGTCTTTTTTTTTTGCTTCATCAGCACAATTGCAATTCCTCCCTTTTTCAGATTTACATGATAGATACTAATTTTTTTATCTTCTCAGTTTTATTTTATGTATGTCTTTTTTTAAAAAAGATGTGTTTCTTGTAAGCAACAGAATGCAATCTGTTGTTTTCTTATCTAATCTGCCACTTTTTTCTTATTATTGAATTGTTTAATCCATTCACATTTAAAGTTATAAAAGTTGGGCTTATATTTGTCTCTAATATTAGGGTTTTTCAAGTTATGATTTTTTTTCCTCTTCTCTAAAGATGCTACTGTGTTTCTTCAGTTGCTTTAGTTTCATATTTTTTAAGGTGGCCTTTTCCCACTGGCTCTCTTCCCCTCACCCCTGATCTCTGCTTCCCATTTGTTACCCTTTTCTCTTTGGGGTTTTGTTTATTAGTTCCTTCTCTCCTGCTTTTATATGGTTATTTAATTCTTTTTCACTTTTTTTCCTCTCAGTTATTCAATTAGATTTTCTCCCCTTTTCTTCACCTTCAAGTTGTCATGTTTATTAGTCATTGTTTTGTTTTGTTTGTTTTTTTGATGGTCCTTTACAGAAAGAAGCTCTCTTATTCTTTTCACCAACCATCTTCTCTTTCCATCTGCTCTAGACTCTTATTCTCTGGTTCATGAATCCTATATTATTTAGTCTCTGGATTCTCTGCATTCTTTTGTAGTCAAAACTTCCATGGTATCCATTCTGGACTCTGCCCTATAACCATTTTCTACCACTGCCTTGCAGAAATTGCCCAAAGATTACCTTTTTCCATTATGTCTCATTCCCAGAACAATGATAGTCCCTGCAGGTAACACAGAGGACAGTGTCCCCTTGATATGACATCAACTCTAATTATTCAGTCCATCACTGATCTATGCTCTCCCTTCTCCCCCCAGTTACCTTCTTTTCTCCCATTTGCCTCAAAATCTCTTCCCTAGTAATATACCTTCTCACTTCCCTAAGTGCCAGGTACTCCCAGGAGTTCTCTTGTATTACTATATATATATATTATGGTATTCAGGATTTTCATCTTTTGTTCTTCTGGGAGAGCTACTATCCTTAGGTTTTCTCTGTGCATCCTGTTTTCAAGATCAGTATATATTGCTTGGTAAGCAAGCATATTGTCTTTTAATGTTATTGACTTTTGCTTTTCTTCTTCTAGGTTGTTCTTCACTTCTTTATATTTGCTTTCTGGCAAAAAAATTGCTTTCTTTCACCTGGCAGGATAAGGTACCAGACACTCAGATCCTTACTGGAACTAAACTGCCAGGCATTCAAACTCTGCTTCAGAGAGCACAACTCTGATGGGCTGGCTACATTATATACTTGCCAAAAAGACTGTTTTATGGGGAACTAACACAGGGCAAGCATCCATGCAGTGGTCAGAAGAAGTGATACAAGGACACTCTCAAGGTCTCTCTTAAGAACTTTGGAATTGATTGCATGACATGGGAGACATTGGCACAGGACCGTTCAGCATGACATTCCCACGTAGGAGCTATGTTCTATGAGCAAAGCAGATTTGAAATAGCTCAAAGGAATCTGAGCTCATATTGGTCTGATCAGCCACAGTGGGACACATTGAAACTTGACTCTAGAATAGTAATGTCATTTGGTCCTCTTCGAGAATGAAGGACAACAACCAATCATCTTTGCTTTCTCAATTTCTTATTCTCTTTTTTGTTTCTTTGGGGAGATTTTTCCATTCAAGATTTTCTATTGTGCCAATTATTTCTTGTGTGCAGGCAATAAATTCTTCTCTTACAATTTTCATTTCTCTTTTTTCTATTTATTTAGTATTTTATTTTTCCCCAGTTTCATGTGAAAACAATTTTTAACATTTGTTTTCAAAACTTTGAATTCCAAATTCTCTCCCTTCCTCCCTCTCCACTCTATCTCATTGAGAAAGCAAGCAATTTGATATAGGTTATACATGTGCAGTCATGCAAAACATATCTATAATAGTCATGTCATTAAAAAACTCAAGAATAACAAAAAAAATTTAAGTATTCTTCAGTCTGTGCTCAGACACCAACAGTTCTTTCTCTGGAAATGGATAGCATTTTTCATCATAAATCCTTCACAGTTGTCTTGCATCATTGTACTGGGAGAATAGCTAAGTCATTCACAGGTGATCATCTTATAATATTGCTGTTATTTTGTACACAATACATTTCACTTTGCATTAGCCCATGCAAGTCTTTCCAGGTTTTTCTGGGAGCATCCTGCTCATCATTTCTTACAGAACAATAATATTCCATCATAATCACATACCACAACTTGTTCAGCCATTCCCCAATTGATGGGCATCCTCTCAGCTTCTAATTCTTTAACCCCAGAAAAGAGCTGCTATAAATATTTTTGTGTATATAGGTCTTTTTTCTTTTTGTTTTTTATCTCTTTTGGGATATAGACCTAGTAATGATATTGCTAGGTCAAAAGCTATGCATCTTGTTTCTCTTTTAAACCATTCAGTAACAATGTGTTGTAGATCTAAGTTCTCCACAAATTCCACAGGGTCCTTTGTCTCATTAAATATTGGATCATTTTCCTTTATTTTGCAGTACTTATTCCTAATAATAGTTAACATTTATATAGCACTTATTATGTGCCAGGCACAGTGCTAAGCATTTCACAATTATTATCTCATTTGATCCTCACAACAACCCTGGAAGATAGATCTACATATGAGGAAACTGAGTTCAATTCCTTTGAGTTACATCCCTAGTAAGTGTCTGAGGCCAAACTTGAACTGAAGTCTTCCTAGCGCTATGCCTAGCATTCTATTCTATCATAGATGCTTGAACTTATTTACAAGAAATGGAGCCCACATTTCAATATTCAATTTTCTTATTAATTTATCTGCTTATTTTCAAGATCTTTGAGTTTTCTTCCTGAGATTTGTATTAGTTTCAGTTTTTACACACACACTGTTATTTTTCCCTATTTATCACTTTCTGATTCCCTCTTTTCTGATGGTGGTTTCCCTAGGGGCTGGATCTCAAAGCATCTCAGCCTCTTGGCACACTGGGTATTTCATAGTTCACCACCCTAAGTCTCTATCCCAAGTGACTTAGGAGGGAGGGGCAGGTGTAGTCCAAGCTAGATGCTGGGCTTTTTCCCTCAAGGTTAGTGGGTGTTTCTCACACACACACACACGCGCGCGCGCGCGCACACACACACACACACACACACACACACACACACATACACATACAGAGTAACTTGTCCCAGTGTCCTAATCTGCTTCCTCTTCTCCTCATTTCTCTGACAAGCCTGGCAATTTAGAGAACTGCGGAGCCTGTGGTCTGGGGTTGGTTTCTACAGTTTGGGTCTCTAAGGCTTTGGGAAAAAGGAGTGGGACAAAGTTGAGCTGTGTTTCAAGCACTGACACATATACTTCCCATGTTCTTCTGTTCTTCTACTCTTCTACAGAGATCTTTTGCAGCACAGAAAGCTGCTTCTGCAGCCCCATCAAACTGCCACAGCCTGGAGCCTGAATCTCTACCACACTGGAAAGAAGGAAGGAGGAATGGGGTGTAGGAAAGAGTTTTGTTGCAAGCCCATGTATCAGGTCTTTCAAAATGCCTAGAAGGTCAGTTATTAAATATTCATTTTCCATTCTATCACTTCAGCTTCATTTAGATTAAATACAACCTGGATCAGGAAACACCATAACATTGACTGAATCCTGTTATTCACCCTTAAATCTTCATAGAGCTTTGCCTAAAAGGTGCCAAGTTACATCCCTCCAAGTTACCTCAGCAACCCCTAGCTATCATGATTTAGAAGCATTTCCTAGGGCCATGGTATTTAATCTTCTCACAATTATTATTATGATACATGAGACTTGGTTCTTCTTTCTTTCCTATCTCATAGAAAGACATAACATATCCTCAATCCTTTTTGTTATTGGAATCATGGTTCTCTGCATGAATCATTTTTAAAGGAACACTTTCTTTGTTTTGCCTATTTCCTAGTCTTGCTAAGAGGACAGTTTATCAGCATTTATGTGTTTTTCTGTAATGGCCTTCACAGGCATGCATTCCTAACTAAAGAAGATGGACTCTATCTCAACATTCTCTAAAGCACAGTAGGGCCCTTTTGTGCTATAATAGTATATTTATGTCAACCTTGAAATTATAAAGTACAAAATTTTTACTACAAAAAGAATCCCCTCTCCCTACCCATAGAGGCGCATAAAGAATAAAAGCACTTTGTAGGTACACAATAAAAGTTTATTGAATGAAGAGTATTTAATATAGCACCTGTTACGTGCCAGGCATCATGCTAAGTGAATTTATAAATTATCTCAATTGATCCTCACAACAGCCCTGCAAGGTGGGTGCTATTATTATCCCCATTTTACAGTTGAGAAAACCAAGGCAAACAAAGCACATGACTAAATATTTGGTAAATTTTAATAGATAAAATGTCAGTTTTTAATTTCATGGAAATAATTTATCATAATTAATCCCAGAAATATCTTTATACATTAGCAGTCCAAGAACCATAAAAAACACTAACCTGATTTACACAATCTCTAGATTAAGCATTACACATCATGCCTTATAAATTGTATACATACATAGAAATTTATGTAAACTAGATTAAATCCCCTTGCCCAGGGGAAGAGATTATGTCTTTCAGAATACCAAAGCAATTTATCTATCCAAAATAAACAGCATTGTTTTGGGAGAGGTGCCAATTATGATACAAAGACAAAAGACTTCTTTGTTACAAAACTTCTCTATCCCTGGGAGCCAAATGCAGCAAGTCACATGACCACTAGACTAGAGACATTCCTGTACTAATCCAAAATAAAATCAAAAGTCTCAAAGTACAGAGTAGCCCAACTGGGGCAGTCCCTGAGTAGTGCCCTAATCTTAAGGGTAATAAGGAAAATAGATGTCAGTGTAAACCAATGCACCATGTGTCTATAACACCTTATGAATTACTAATGAATGCTATGGACTTAACTCAAGTTTTCACATATTTGCCTTTCCATTTCTAAGAAAATCTAAGAAACAATGTACCACCAATAAATTTCCACCAACTCTACTTTGCACAGCTGTTTTAAGGTTAATATGCATCATTAACATTTTCCCATTATTTTTTAAGCCTGAACAATCAACAAAACAATAAATCATACCATAGTTTGTAGTGTTTGTCAATTTCAGAGGTATAAATGCTCACACACACATAATTTAACAATCAGCTTTCTGAAGCAGGTTGTGAGGCCATCAGTATATATGGAGAAAAAGACTATGGAAAGAGAGACAGGGAGGAAGAGAGGGAGAGAGCAAGAGAGAGAAAAGAAAGAAAAAAGAGAGGAAGGAAAAAAGGAAGGAAGGAAGGAAGGAAGGAAGGAAGGAAGGAAGGAAGGAAGGAAGGAAGGAAGGAAGGAAGGAAGGAAGGTGAAAGGAAGGAAGGGACAGAGGAAGAGAAGAAAGGAGAGAAGGGGAGAAGAAAGGAAAGAAAGAAGGAAAGTGTAGCCAAAGAACTATAAGAGAGAGCAAAGGCCAATTTTTCCTTCACCCTATGTAAGTTGTAACTCCAGAAAAAAAAAATTGTTATGGCTCGTCCACAATCGTATAGGAACTTCTACCCATTTTTCCTATTCCAACCCTCTAGTCTAAAGAGAACAGATATAATCCCTATCCTATATGAAAGATTTTTAAATACTTGAAGACAGCTACTAGGTCCCCAATGACTCTTCTCTTTCTTAAGATAAATATCACCAGTTCTTTCAACTAGTCCTCATGTGACGTGATCTTTTGGCCATGATAGTTTATATCCCTTTGAATGCTTTTCTTCCTAAAATGTGACACTCAGAAATGAAAACAATCCCCCAAGTATGAATGACCACAGCAGAATAGAGTGAACTATCACCTCTCTATCCCTTAAAGCTATGGCTCTCTTTAAACAACCCAAGATCAGTTCAGTTTCAGATATGTTGAGTTTAAGATATCTATAGAATATCCAGTGTGAGATGTCTAATAGTTGGAGATGCAAATCTGGAGATCCACAAAGAGGTTAGGACTATATATATATATATATGTATGTATTAATGAATCCATGAGAGCTGATGAGACCACTAATTAAAATAGTATAGAGGAAGAAGAAAAGAGGACCCAGGTCAGAGCTCTGTGAAATAACCATGGTTAATGGACATGAGCTGGATGAAGATTCAGCAAAAGAAGCAATCAGGTAAAAGGAAAACCAGGAAATCTACCATATGAAAAGTTTTAGGTAGAATGTCCTCTCCTCTAGCTATCCAAACTAAGGCAGAGAACTTAAACACAAATGGACATGCAGGGTAAATAAACACATAAAGGACATTCAGACATTGAATAAAAGCATTAAACAGTAAATTAGCATTTCCAATATTTCTAACAGCATTTCATCTTTTCTGCTCCCAATCTTTCTTAGGCTCAGCATGAATGCAAATATTTAGAACATGAAAATAATTAGAATTGGCTGAATCTTTCTTCAACAAATTCCATTCCAGTTTACTTCAGGTTGTGAGACAGAAATTTCAGATGGATTTTCAAAGGATTTTTTTAATCACATCATTTATTCTTTGTAATTTACAAATCAAAACTTAAACTACATCAGTACTCCCAGCCACTTCAGTCAAATAAGCCTATATTACTCAATGAACTTCTGGATTGTGTTCTGAAGTAGAAAATAAACTTTTTCAGGGTTTGGAAGATCTGTCAATCCACCAAGTAAAACCCTACATATCTACTTAAGAAAGAAGACAAAAGCAAAGACAAGGTAAAACTAAGAAGTCCAAAGAGAAAACAAAATTAAAGGAGGAGAGAACATGCAAGAAGGATAACTGAATGTACTCAAAGGAAATCAAATTAAAGAATGGAACAGACAAAAATGAAAAGAATGAGGAAAGGACAAAATGTGGAAATCTGTGAAACCAAAGAAACAAGGAGACAGAATAATAAAAGGGAAATGGACCTAGGGAAAACAGTAATTTAAAAATTATTGGATTTGATTCATGAATCTACTTCTTGCATTAAAAAAAAAAAAGATTCCAGGATTATCAATTGCCTTTTTTCCCCTGACCTATAGCTTTTAGAAGATTTATTTGCAAGTTTACTGTGTACCTGCTTGTCTTCCACCAAAGTAGAAAAACAAAATGCCAAGAGTACTCATTATATCTCCTTCCCCAACTTCTGAATGTCTATCTAGGGAAAATGAGAGAGTGTCAGAAGTTATATTATGAAATGTCCTTTTTTGATTATTGCCTTATAAATTCCATGTTTTCTTTGTCGTATGTTTTTAGAAAGAAAGTCAAGACAATTATTTCTATAGCACACGGGGCACCTCCCTCTCACACATGGGATGACCAGAACAGCTGCCCAAGATTTAAGGTATTGCACAGCTCTGCATCCACTCAGAACTACATTCCTACAGATATAGCTACTTTTTTTCTAGTCAGCCAGAAGACACAATTAGTTCAAAGCATTGCAAGAAAAATAGTAATAGAATATTCATCCTGTAAATGTAGACACACTCTCCCACAAGGATACACACCATTGTGGAGGAGACTAGGGACATACAAATGGATTAAGATAATAGTAATAATAATAACTAACACTTATTAACACCTACCATATGTCAGGCATTGTGCTAAGCCCTTTATCAATGTTACTTCACTTGATCCTCACAACAACCCTATGAAGTCAATATCCTGATTTTACAGATGAGGAAATTGAAGCAAAAAGAGGTTAAATGATTTCTCCAGGGCCACATAACCAGTATGCATGTGAGGGCAGATGTGGACTCAGGTCTTCTGACTCCAGGCCCAGTATTCTATCTACTGCACCACCAAGCTACTTTAAATGAAGGATGCACAAAGAAAGAATGCTTATATCCATCATAAAAATGAGGGGTGGAGCAACTCACATCTCTGACGATGTATGACTGCTCTCACTGGGCCTGCTTCACATTGGCTGTAGTTTTTCTATGAGCTTTATTGGTAGACTGGTCCCCTATAGTCTTAGAGTGACTTCTGGGCAAACAGTCCTAGCTGAGCATTACTCCATCGTCCATATGCTGGCTGAGAGCTCTTAGGTACATGAACTCTATAGGAGAATTCTCCCTTCTAACAGATTATAGGCTCATCTCTTCACCCACTGGACAATGCCACTTTAGTCTTCTGGAAACATAAAGGCTAAAACTTCCAGTCAATAATGGCAAATTGACAGCTCCATAGTCATAATTACCACATTCTATTAATAAATGTCAAACAGAGTACCCTCAAGGTATAATTAAATTTTTCTTTTCAATTCCTATAATTGGACTAAGATAAAGCCCTCTGTTAAAAGCAACTCTCTAAGGCTAGGCATTACCAAGATACTTTCTGGTTTAACACGTAAATGAAATTAGTCAAAACAAAAGATAAGCTAGGAAGGCAAGATCTTTGCTCTCTATCCACTTATCCTGTATTCTTTATTTTATTATGCATATCTGTCAGCAGCAAAGATATCTTTAGTAATATATTTTGCCCAGAGAAAATCTTGCTGTCTCCCTATATACATATATATACATAAGTATATGTGTGGATATGCATACATTTGTGCTATATACAACTATGTGTGTGAACAAATGCAAACATATATGTATACGCTATGTACATATATGAACAGCATATACATGTGTATATATACATGCTTTTTATTATGATATATTATAATAATATTATACTATTATATCATATATTATATACCCAATGAACATTTATTAAGTGTCTATTATGTGCCAGGTTCTGTGCTAAGTGCTGGCGATACAAGTGATAAAGAGAAAAACAGTCCCTGGCCTCAAGGAGCTTATAATCTAATAGTGGCAGACAATATAGGAATTGAGGCAGAAAAGGAGAGGGGTGTACCAGGGGCTACCCATAGAGGGTATCTTGCTCCATAGAGCTGAAACCAAACAGCGCAGCAAATGCAAAGTAAGGTGAACTAAGAGCCCAGTTTCTAACCTTTATAAAGGAAAACATTGGGAGGAGTTTCCTCAGGTCAGAGGAAAGGGGAGGCTGAGGAAGATAGTGTCAATCAAGGATTGAGTCAGCAGGGTGGTGGTGAGTTTAGAAGTGATGAACTTGTCCTGGGAAAGTTGAAACCAGGCAGAGCAACAAATGCAAAGTGTAGTTGTGATTAGTCATTAATTAAAATATGTTATATATTCTCAGGGTTAGACAATGATAATGTTTTATATATATATACATATAGACATATATGTATATATATGCATACATATATATACATGTATACACATACATATGCATATACATCTATGCACACATATACACACATATACATATAGATATATATGGAGCAAGGATAAAGAGAGGATAAGATGTTTGTATGTTCCATGTATTTATGTGTGTGTGTGTGCATGTGTGTGTGTGTGTGTGTATAAATACCATTATAATTATCTAATCTTGAGAATGACTACTGGAGCCAAAGTGGCTGGGGTACTGCGTACCCTTTTCTACACCCAGGAATGCAGTTTGGCCCGGGTACAGGCCTGGAGAACCTGACTTCTAATGAGAAGGGAGCTAGCCTCCCTTTTCTCCAACTCATCAGCTCATTCAACTGCCAATTCAATGGCCTGGGAGTGATTTTACTTATATCTTAGATTATGGCTCACTTCTGGGCTCTGCCAAAAAGAAAGAAATAAAAAGGTTCAGTATATGAGTCAGGTAGCATATTTTTCAACACACAAAAGAAATAACCAAACAAAAGACTCAAAGTGTGAATTAACAGAGCAACTTAATCAGTATTCAGTAACTTAAATAACTACTGTAACAATCTGCTGGGAGGTTGATACTCAGACTTCATGAGAACATAAAGCAGTTTGCCTGACTACTAATTAAACATTTTACGTTTCACCTCAATTCAGGAATATCCAAATAACTCCTGGCAGCACTTGTATAGTTGCTGCATACCTTCCTCTGTCACCATTTAGTTCCAACTCAATGGGGCCTCTGGACCTCTCAAACTCATGGGGTAACCTCCAACCCTGCATATATTCAACTTGGAATAGGTACTTGTTTCCCTAATATTAAAAATGAACAAACACAAACAACAAAGCCCAAATCTAGGCTTAGGCAGGACATATTCATGGCCATATGTAGGTTGGGGTAGTAGGCAGGGGGAAAGAGAGAATAAAACATGCTATCTCTTCTCCCACTTCCCTCTCAAGAAGCATCTTAAAATAGTCTAAACATAATTCACATACAGAAATGTAGCAGCTGAGGAACCAATTGTTCCCTTCTATACAATCACTGAGTCAGCTCTTTTGGCTCTGCAGCCAATAAGATATTGTCATCTCAAAAAGCAAGCCATTTACTTTTGAGTCACACATAGCAAGAAATAGACCTTTGAATTTCCATGTGGTCTACCAAAAGCAGGAAGGGCAACTCCTAGCAGGACCCACATGATGGCCAGTTTAGGCCAATTCAGCCTCAAGTCATTTATTTTACATAGGTCAAAGCAAAATTCACTATTACATTTGTATATTTTATTTAATATGAGGAAAGAGTTCCAGCAAAAAAAAAAATTATTTATTTTCAATTCACAGAACAAAACAAGCATTTCCATAACAGTACAATAAAAAATATGATTGCACATGAAATTGCAAATCTACCATGTACAACATGGTATTCCTCCAAATATACAAGGTTATCATGTAATTTTTTTTCTTTTTTGTTCTTCCCTCCCCACCACACTGCAGAGATGGCTACCATTAGATACAAACAGGCATAAAAATAAATATATATTTTGTGCATATATGTAAAATTATTCTATACATACTTCTATTGATCAGTTCTTTCTCTGGATACAGATAGCATCTTTCTTCCCACGTCCTTTATAGTTAATTTAGGTGTTTATAATACACAAAATAATTTACGCACTCAAAGTCATTCTTAAAACAATATTGCTGTTACTATATTCAGTGTTTTCTTGGTTCTGCTCACTTCACTCTTCATCATTTTATGCAAGCCTTTCCATGCCCTTTTAAGATCATTGAGCTCATCTTTTCTTATTTCAAGTAGCATTCCATCACAACCATACACCACCACAGTTTGTTCAGCTATTCCCCAACTGATGGCATCCCTGCAATTTTCAGTCCTTTGCCACCACAAAGAGAGCTGCTATAAACATCCAATTCACATTCAAAGTTGTAATTACCATTTGTGAATTTTCCTCCATCTTATTTTTACTATTTTCTTTGTCAGCCTCTCTTTTTACCCTATCATTGTTACCTTATCTTCTTCCCCCCCCACCAACCCCTTCACCCATCTCTCTGAGAGTCCTTCCATCTCCTCCCCCCAAATTCCAAACCACACATGCTTCAAAGAGCCCTTCCCCCACTCTGTTCACACCCCGGATGTACACATTGTTTCCTCTTCTACCCAGTTCCAACATTACCAGCCCTCCACCCCCAATGCTTCCTGGCTGTCTTAGTTCATTCCTTTCATGTCCCATTTTACAATATAATTGTTCCCTTTTCCTACTTAATTTTTTTTAC
>CM053622.1:184905052-184915891 GCA_028646595.1 Phalanger gymnotis
CCCTTAAAACTAAGTCCATGATCCCAGGTTAAGAATCCTTGCTAAACCTCCTGAGCTCCAACTCCTCATAGGCTGGGCTTTGTGTTCCTCAAGTGAAAAGGAAACCATATCAATGGTTCTATTTGGGCCAACCATATCCAAGAATGGTCTCCTTCCCTATCTTAAATGGAAACCAGCCTAGCTTATGCAAAACAGATGTCACTTCTATCACAAATGTCTCACCTAAAATTCATACATTCCTACGTTACAGCAAATAGTAAATCCTGACTTGTAGAGATTATGCTACATATGGCAAACAATAGGCTATTTTCTTCATGAGCCTAGAAATAGCTTTCCATCTTTATCCATTTCTGTTATTGAAGGAATAATCAAGGAGATGCCAGTCCTAAGAACTCTAGTTAGTAGATAGGCATAATGTGAATTTATCCAGATCATTATAGGTAGGTTGTCCCACAACCTAAATTTACTTTATGCTCAGTTTTAATTAAGAAAACTTTTAGTAGATGCCTTTAAACTGCCTCAAGCCAAAAAATCCTTGGAGAATACCTATGCTGTCTTCCACATCAAGTGTTAAAAGAATAAGATGCTTACATGAGTTCACTTTCAGTGATGAGCCACTAACTTTATTGAATAATCTAATTGGTAGCTAAAGTCTTATAACAAATATGGAAATTAAATCGCTTTTCTCTCCACATTTGGGGACAAATTACATGTAAGGATTAGAAATTAATTCTTTAAGTGTCTATGCCACCAAAACTAAATACAAAAGATAAGAATTATAAGCTAATAAATAAGAAATGAATTAAATACACATTTTCTCAGGCAAAAGAGGCAAAAGACTTGAGGCAGCAGCAATCAAAGCTACATAAAATCACATAGAAAACAAAGGAAAGATCAAGGTCTCGAAAATATCAATTTCCTTCAAGTTTTGTTTCTCCCACAAAAATTTGGTTCTCCCACATCTCCCATGAGATGTATCTAGGATACATCTCGTGTCATTTTTGTGGAATCAATTCTGGATTTTCATCATGTAAATTATAACAAGCAATTCAGTTTCAGGGTCGCTTCTTCTTACCCCTTGCCAGACACTCCCTTTGCCTCTTGTTGGCATGTCCTCAGTGAATGGAAAATCATTTTAGTATTAAAATAAATTAAAATGTAACCAAAAGATATATCTCATTGTCATAAATTCATGTGACTTGGGAAAATCTCCTAATCTTTCTGGGTCTCAGTTTCCTCATGTAAAAATAAGATAGTTGTATTGGATGATCTCTAAGGTCCTATTCTACTTTAAAATCCCGTTATGTTTAAGAAAATATTTTTGTTATTTCATGTGCTCCATCAAGATGGTCCCTTCCTTTAAGAGTTGGGAGTATTTGATTTTTTGTGTGTTTGTTTTTAACAAAAAAAGAATTGATTATATCATCTATCCTGAAACCAATAAAATGTTTGGTCTCAATCATTTTTGCTCTTCTTATATGACTTAATTAATCTCTTCAATGCAAATTCCCTTTGCCTTCTAGGTTAGTGCTCACATTACTTCTGAGAACATTTCATTGCTGAGCCTCTACTCAGGCATGTTTCCATTTATAGTTACTGTTTCCACTGGGCTTGGGTTCATTCAGCTTTCAAGCTCCTCCCTGTGTTCCTTTCATTTTCATCATGTTTTAAACTGAGAGGCTTTGGATCTCCCTTTCCTTTTGAAGTGACCACAGCCTGTTATATGTAACAACATTAGTGCTGACATGGATAAAGAATTAGCCAAAGGCTGGTAAAAGTCCCACGTTGCTGGCTCCCCCAGTACCACTAATAAGCCTGGCCTTCATTTAAACTGCAATAACAAACCATAATGGGGCATCCACATCCATTAGACAGAGAGGCTCACAGGCAGTTTTATTGACTGTCAGAAAACAATTTCCATTTCGTAAAACAATAAAAATCAAATTGAGTGTAAACTCTCCCAAGGTTGCTGCCTGTAGCCTTATTGCAACAGAAATAAGGTCTGTAAAACCCCATCTTATGCCATTTGACCAGAGGAAAGTCAGACACAATTTAATTCCTGTGCATCTTACATTCCACTGACACATTGCCATGCCTTCACCTTGGAGGATTTGTTTTGCGAAAACAGTGGCAAGACCGTTCTCCCCAAGTCTGGAAGATATTTTCCTGGCAAGAAATTATTTAAACTGTTTCCTGCCCTGAGGGAATGTGCCTGTATGTCATTAGTGAAGCATCTTGAAAGATCTCTGGCAACCTACTCCAGCATTGGGAAGGAGGCAGAGCTCCAGCTCAGCATCATCTCCAACATTTCATTGCCTGCTAGACCTCAGTAAAAGTTTAAGAAATTGCATAGACTTATAAGTGGGATATCTTGGTGGATTCATTTCACCATTTCTAATGAAAATGTTCTTGTTAATTTCCATGGAGAAATCTTAGGATTAGAAGATATCTTGAAAAACAATCTGCTTGAACCAGGAGAATATTGGACACAGCAATAGCAACTGTGCAATGATTAACTATGAAAGACTTAGCTTTTCTCAGCAATACAATGACCCAAGACAATTCCAAAAGACTCATGATGGAAAATACTCACCACATCTAGAGGAACAACTATGGAGTCTGAATGCAGATTGAAGCATACTATTTTCACTTTTTAGTTGTTTTTTGTTTTTTCTTCTTGTTTTTTCCCCTTTGTTCTGACTTTTCTTTCACAACATGATTAATGTGGAAATATGTTTAACATGATTGTTTGTACATGTATAACCTATATCAGATGCTTTTTGTCTTGGGGAGCAGGGAGGGAAGGAAGAGAAAAAAATTTGGAACTAAAAATTTTATGGAGATAAATATTGAAAACTGTCTTTACATATAATTTGAGGGGAAATACTAATACTATTAAATCAATAAATTTAAAGAAAAAAGAAAAATAACCTGCTCCCCCCAGTAGGACTGAATCCCAATTATAGCAGTTAAGAGTATCCAGAAGTGGGATTTTATCAATCTCCCTTGAAAATATATCCTAGTGTCTTATAATATTTCAGTGTAGAAGTTCTTCAGGAGTTTAGTCTTGCCCCCCAAAGTTACATTCTAAAAGTCAACTTGTCATCAATTTCCAACAAAGCAGGGCCCTTCACATCACCCTAAGTTCGCCCATAGCCTTTTTTTTCCCTTTTGCTGTATCTCTAGCTTTGCCATCTTTCCTGATAAATCCCTAATCCTGGCACCTCCTTGACCATCTTCCCCAGTCTTTCTCTGGATTATATAAATAAAACAGAAAATGCATTTGAAACTTTACTGGAAGAGGAGGAAGAAATAGCCAGCACCTCCTTGTGTTTGAATAATGAAGTTGAATTTATTTCAACAAGTATATATATTTCAACAAGAAACTGTCCTCCTCATCTGACACACTCTTCATGATGTGAGGCCAGGAGCTAGGCCACGTGCCATCTTTGTTCTGAGTCTCCATGATGACAACCTGACCAGGCCCAAGGCAGGCATCTAACACAGACATGTGTATATTGGTCAGTCTCTCACAGGAGCCATCAGCATTTTCACCCACAGGTGTGTCTCCTCCTCTGGCCCCACTAAGAATTGATCCCTGGCTGTGTGAAGGACCAACTCAACAGGGTCTGCTCGGCTGAACTGGGCAGGCCGGGATATCTCAATGGCATTGTGTTGGCACAGAAGTAGCTCTACCAGATAGACCTCTACCTTGTGGGTGCTGGGCAGCTCAACCGCCTTGCGCTCGATGGGTAGCTGCCCAGGCTCCAGCCCATACCAGTTCACTAGAAGCTGCCAGACCGTGGCTGGCTGTAGCACACAGTCCTCACCTTCCACTAGGCGTTCCTTTAGGTGCCTGGTTTCTTGGTCTTCAAAGAGGTCAGCATAGTTTACAAGCCCAGGGAAGGCACTAGAGTCTTGGTCTCCTGCTTGGATGTAGGCCTCCCATTGCTGGTACCAGTGTTGTTCCACCAGGAACCAGCTCTCCCTCAGCTTCAGGGGCCACTCCCAGCCACTCTCCCCATCCTCCACCAGCCACCACTGGCTCTCCTATTTTCCAGGTACTAGAGAAAGGAATTAAGTGCCTACTTTGTGCCAGGCATTGTGCTAAGCACTTTGCAAATATTATCTCATTTGATCTTCATAACAACCCTGTGAACCAGTTGTTATTATCTCCACTTTACAGTAGTAGAAACTGAGGCAGACAGAGGTTAAGTGACTTGCCCAGGGTTATACAGCTAGAGAATGTCTCAGGTGGGACTTGAACTCAGGTCTTCTTGACTCCAGGTCCAGAACTCTATCCATTGTAACAACAAGCTGCCCCAATGCACCAGGAATACAAAGACAAAAAAGAAATTGTCCCTGCCCTCAAACATATTGCCTTCTATTGGGAGAATACAGCAATCCTCAGATTAGGGGCAGGGGTTGGCAGTTAGGTGGTGCAGTACATAGAGTGTAAGGGCTAGAGTCAGGAAGAGTAATCTTCCTGAGTTCAAATCTAGCCTCAGACACTTACTAGCTGTGCGATCCTGGGCAAATCACTTAACCTTGTTTGCCTCAGTTCCTCATCTGTAAAATGAACTGGAGAAGAAAATGGCAAACCATTCTAGTATCTTTGCCAAGAAACCCCAAATAGGGTCATAAAGAGTCAGATATAAATGAAAAATGACATACAAGACCCAGAAAATAAATATGCAGTAATTTTAGAGGAGCATTAACAACTAGGGGTTATAAGGAAAAGTTTGATGTAAGAGGTGTCACTAGAGCAGAGCAGGGAGGGATTCCAAGATTCATAAATGAAGAAGAAAAGTGCCCCAAGGGCTTGAGGACCACTTATTCAGAAGATAGCAAGATGAGAAATGGAATAGTGAGTAAAGGCAGGTAGGGCAGTTTGGCTCTATAGCCAAACTGTATATGAGAAAGAGCTGGTTGTTAAACATATAAATATATATATACTCAAGAGTGTGCTGGCAAATGTTTAACAACCAGCTCTTTCTCTCATCTCTCTCCCCCAAAATTTACATGCAACATGTTTTAAAGTTTAATATGCATTATTAACATTTTCTCTATCACTTTCTTAGGTCTAGACAATCAACAAAACAACAAATCAAGCCCTGATTTGTAGCACTGAAAATTCAACATTTGATATTGAATATCCTAAGCCTTGCTTCCAGCTCTACCTCCACACTAGCTGCCTTTCTCCCCTAGGGATGACTCTGCCCTGAGGCCTGCTCACTGATCAGTGAGTCCTTGTCTGGTATCCCCACATCTTGAGCATCTCCAGCCACACTGCTCACTCTCCAATGAACATGGATGCAAAAATCCTAAAGAAAATAAAATACTAGCTAAAAGATTACAACAATATATTACAAAGATTATACATTGTGATCTAGTGGGCCTTATACCAGGAATGCAGGGATGGTTTAACATAAGGAAAACTATTAACATAATTGATTACATCAATAATAAAAGGTGTTTTTAAAATCATATGATTATTTTCACTCACTCACCCTACACTCAAGTCAAATTAAAACACTGTTTCTCCCAACACATTCATTAACTTTCCTGCTTCTCCACTTTTGTTCATTGTCTTCTAAGCTGTAATATTCTTTGCCCATGTCTTTTCTGGATGAAATCACACCTGTTTTTCAAGTCCTCACTCAAATACCAAAACTTCCATTAAATCCTCATTAATATTTCCCAGGTGTTAATGATTTATCCCATGTGAATTCATAGAAAGTTGTTTATGCACTTGCCAAATTTGAATTTACATTATAATAAAAAATGGCATTTATAGAGCACTTTAAAGTCTGCAAATCATATCCCAAATATTACCTCATTTTTTCTCACAAGAACTCAGGGAGGTAGATGCTGTTAGCATCCCCCTTTCACAGATGAGGAAAATGAGGCAAAAGGAGACTAAGAGACTTATCCAGGATCACACAGCTAGGGCAGGACATTTGAACTCGGGTCTTCCTGACTCCAAGCCTAGCACTGTACTCGCTGCAGCACCTATCCGCCATTTATGTGCATATTTTATCATCTCTCCTAGATTATTAGCTCTTTAGGCAGCAATTGCCTTCATTGGCTGGTGAAGCAGACAGAGTACTGGGCCTGGAGTGATGAATACTTGACTTCAAGTTCAAGTCTACCTTCATTCTCTTACTGTGTAGTGCAAGACAAGTCACTTAACCTCTGTTTGCCTCACTTCCCTCAACGAATTGGGATAATAGCAGCACCTACCTCACAGTGCTGTTGTGGGGACTAAATGAGATAATATTTGTAAGGCACATGGCCAACAAAATAGTAAGCACCATAAAAATGCTTATCCCTACCACTCACCCCTGAAGGCAAGGGAGCAAGTCTTATCTTTGTTTCTCCTGTCAATACCTATTATGGCACCTTTAATAAATGGTTATTAAAGAAATGAATGAACAATGAGTTAACTATAGAAGAACCAAGGGAAAGTCTGATGAATCAATTTCCAAAGCACATGCCACCCTGCTTATACCTGAAAATACCTAATGACTTATTAATGCTGAAAATTGTCTGAATTCAGAATTTCCACTTAACAAGCCGAACTTGCTTAAATGATGATAGATTCCAAAAGAGATTCCTGGTAATGTTTGTATGATCATGGTGGACTATATCTATACAGCTAAGCTATATCTACTCATTAAAATAAGATTTTTTCCAGGGTAACATGCTGAGATTTCTTCATTCATCTGCAAGTTCTTAGTACCATTTGGCTGCTATATGCAAATTCATTAGGTTAAAACTTTAGTGCTAATGTGCTCAGATCTCCTAATATGTTAAACAGGAATAATGTACTAAAAGCTATCTACTATAATACCACAATTTATTAAGCAGATATTCAACAAGACTGTAGTAAGAAATTATTATTTTAAATTAAAAACAAATGGGGAAGATTAGAAGGAGTTTACTTCTATTGGTCATCATTATTACTTTCCTATAAATCATTACTTCCTATACTTTTTAGTGGAACTAAAACACATTATATGGTTACAAAATTCAATAGCAAAAGAGACATTTCTGAGCAAAACTGTGAAAATGGCCAAGCTTTCTGTGGAATCCTAAACCTCTCCTTTCTTCTCCCTTTCCTTCCCTCTCCCCAGAAGCTTTCAAGTTGCCATGATTTCTCCTCTCACCAGAAGACCATTGTCACAAAAGTATTACATAGTTCATATTTTCTACTTCTCAGGATAATTTGCATTTTAAAAATGCAAGGGGAGGAATAGATGAATGAATAAATGAAAAAGCACTTACTACGTAGGCACATATACTGAATATATATTAAATACTAGAGATACTAATATGAGCAAAGCTGCCCCTGCCCTCAAGGAGCTTATATTCTAATACAGCAAGACAAATTAAGTAGGGATGTGGTAGCCTGCTAGTCATGTTATGCACAGGGAAGTCAAACAAATGGTGGTTGAAGTCATAGGGCTGTAGATCAACATGGCATTTCCAGGAATGGAAGTGGTTATCTACTTAGTGTTGCAAGAACTAGAGTTGTAAGGCAGAGGGAAAAGGCTTAGGAAGAAGGGTGTTCATGCAGCACCATGACAGGAAAGACAGTCAAGAAATATCACAATGAGGATGGGTCTGGTCAAGATAAGATGAATGTTCATCAGTCAGAAACCCAAAGTCCCACAGTGGAATCATGAGTTCCAGGTCAGAGGTAGAGGTAGAGTACAGGAATACAGAAGCTTGAAGTTGTCTAGAAAGTAGTGTCAGGAGACAGGCAATACATATCATATAAGTTAGTGCTCCTTTCTTGTGTGGACACTTTATGTACTGAAAGGATCAGAAAAAGGACATTCACATGAGAAACACAGAGAAAAACTGCTTGAGAAGAAACATTAGCAGCTGTTAAAAACTAAATAAAAACATCACCTCAGATAAAAGTACTGAGAAGACATGAGTAATAGCAGCTCAGAGACAAAATTATTAACCAATGTTAGAGATTGATGTTAGTCAATCAACAAGCATTTATTAAGTGCTTACTCTATGTCAGGCACTAATTGAAGTGCATTACTTTACAGGAGCTAGTATAATAAATTCTTGCTTTCAGGACTTTGGAGTTCATTGCTGGGAAACCAGATCAAAGAACTGTTTGGGGCTATAGGCAAATTGTTTATCAACTATTTGTGTCACATGTGACAGAAATGTGAATCTTTGGTTTCTCAACCTAAAGTAGAGGTGGGTTTGAGCCTCCACATGAGGAGGCTTTGATTTCATGCAGGAGAGTTAATGAGAAGCCACAGTTTAAGAAACCACTCAAGAATATAGTTGAGAAGATGGAAAAATGCCAGTGAGAGAAGTAAAGCAATAAGCTGCATATAGAATATATAGAAGACAATGAAGCTGAGAACTGAAAGGAGCTGAACATAGCTGATCGCGGCTGACTAGAGACAAATAGACATTATAGCCAACTGGGGAGCTGGGGTCTGAAAAGAAAGTTTTGGTGCTGAGAGTTAATTGGTGAAAGGAATACCAGGTTACATGAAGAACTGGCTAGGGAAAGCCTATATTGCTTTCTAGCACCACCTTGAGGCACATGACACCTTTCAAAAACTTGCCTTTACTGTCCTCTATAGCTTAAGAGGGAAAAATCTTTCAAAGCCCATCTAGAACAAAACCTGAATAGTTTTGCAGATGCTAAAACTAAAAAGAATGCCTTTTCCTGAAAGAGTGTCATGCTACCTATGCATCTAGGCAAAGGAACAGACCTGGAAAGCTCTTCAGACTGCACTTAGAGCTGATATTAGTTTTTTAAAAAAAAAAAAGGTTAACATTTCTTCAGCAGCTTGAATGTAGCAGAGAAGTGATTTTGGCCAGCACAAGAGCAGAGAGGCTCCGAAGAGAAGCAGATGACATAGTGAGACCATAGATATTTCCAAGACTGTACTCCAGAATTGTGAGTTGCCCTGGGCATATCAATTTCCCTACTCATGTGCCTTATTTCTCAGTTTCTGTATGTGTGTGCTCACTCTCTTCCATGCATACAGTGTGTATATGGCCTAGATTATGAGTGGATTGTTATGTTTTGAGTATTCCTGCTTTTGCATTCAATTTAGTAAACATTTTATGTTTGAGTTCAGAGAATCAAAGAATCACAGAATTTGAGCCTTGATAGGGACCTCAGCAGATATCTAGTCTAACTCATACACAAAGGAATCCCTACACTAATATGCCAGACTTTTACTTCATCCAATTTTTACTTGAAGACCTCCAAAGAAGGGGAAAACACCACTTCCAGAGGCTGCTCATTGCACTTTTGTGTATTCCTTATTGTAAGAAAGGCAATTAATTGTTCTCAATCCTACTTTTCTTACAACCCAGGAGTAGGATTTGGACCAGTATTTCTGCCTGAAGATTGCTCTCCATATTTTCCTCCATTTCCTCCATTTGCCAAATTTCTCCCTCTGATCTGCTTCACTAGTCAAAACCTCTCCAAGTCACTACATTATTTTCTTCTCCTTCTTATTTGACTTAGATACTTTTCTCCCACTTCTTCATCCACAATCCTCCCCGTGGAATCCTGCCATTAACTGTAACTCATATGAGTAAAGGAGAACACTAGGGGAGGCTCATGAGGTATAGTCATGGGTATAGATGTGTTTTCCCACACCAGGTTTACCCTAGCACTCTAAGAATGAATTGTAGCTACATGGAGATCATGGCACCTCTCCCTCTACTCAGGAACCACAGCCCTTACCCCAGTCCTATCGGCATAATTGCAGAATGAGGTGAGTGAGCCAGAACAAAAGGAAAGGAGGGAATTGTGTTGCCATGCTACAAATACAAAGTTAATTTAGTTATTCCTGTGGTAGAATTTCAAGAGTCAGAAAAAAATAGATTTTTAAGCATGAGGGAAGGGCTAAATATATCTCTGAAATTATCCACCTAGATAACTTCCTCACACCAAAGTACTTTGAACTACATGCAAATCAACTAACTTCTATGAGCCTCAGTTTCTCCATCAGTAAAAAAAAAGGAGGGGTAGACCAAATGATAACTACTGTCTCTAGACAAATAGATGATTTTCTGATTCTGGTGTTTCATGAAAATGAGCTTAACTTAATAATCAAACTAAGATGATTTGCCACAAAAGGTTTCATAGTACAGTGAAAGGTTGACTTTGCCTAAAATTATATATATGCATAAAATTATATTTTCCCAAAAAAAGTAGAAATAAATGAGATTTTGTAATTCAAATTATATTTTCCCTGTGATATCCATTCTAATTTCGGAGATGTTTTCCTACAAATTACTTTGGCCATAAGCCAAAAATTGATAATTCAATGGATCCACAATTTCATATTGTGTCAGTTGCAGCAGATCACAAATCAACCACAAGGACATCCTCATTGCCAACAAAATTCTAGCTTTGCTTGCTAGACCAACCAATAAGTGCTTAGAATTGAATTGTAAGATGGAGAAAGGTGACTATCTGACAGATTTGCAATTACAGAGAAAAAAAAGTGAGGTTTATGGCAAGGATATAGATGTTCTGGTGACCATAAGCAGCTCTTTTACCATTGAGAACACTGAGTGAACATGCTGTCATACATGAGTCACAGATTTCCAGTAACTGGAATGAATTATGATTCACTTAAAAGTGATTAGGGAGCCACTGCCCAAAACAAATCCATACGGTAGAACTATGGGGTGTTTTACTGTGTAATATGAAAGTTCCTATACGGTGGCATCCAAACATTACTATGCTGTCTTTCTCCCTCCCTTCCTTCCTCTTTCTCTCTCTCTCTCTCTCTCTCTCTCTCTCTCTCTCTCTCTCTCTCTCTCTCTCTCTTT
>CM053622.1:184915991-184929885 GCA_028646595.1 Phalanger gymnotis
ATTTTGTATTTTTTTGTAAATTAAAGGAGGCATTACTTGACTCACTTCTTAAAGAGGCCTATTCACTGAATGGGCATTACCTCACTCAAAGCGAGAACCTGAAAAGACCTCAGCCTCAAAAGGCAAGGGTCTCCCATTGCATCCTGGGCCATCTCCAGTCATCCTGATGAATGTCTGGCCCCTGGAACGAGATGTCTCTGAAGGAAAAAGTGAGGTTGGTGACCTTGCACAACCCTCGCTCCCTCAAATCAAAGTCAACTGCAAGTCATGTCATCATCTCCCTGATGTCATGGTCCTATTTGAGAATGAAGGACAAACGCAACAAATCCTGGCTAGGGATTTTATCATTATCTTATATGACACTATCTTCTTCCTTAAGTTACCCATGTGTAAGGTATCTTTGAACAATTCAGGAACATCGGATGAGTGGAATAAGCCTTCTATATCAGTAGTTATAGAGGCAATATAAGTCTGCTGTTTTCCACAGGCTCTTATCCATGTCCTCACATAAAGCTCCAAGGTGTCCATCCAAAATACTGCAGGTTTTCTTCTAGGACATTTACCACTGCATGGGGTGATCCCATTGCTAGACATATACCTCAGGGAAGTCAAGGATGGAAAGAAGTAACCCATCCACATCGAAATATTCACAGCAAGCTTTTTCTGTAGTAGCAAAGATTTGGAAACAAAGTAGATGCCTACCAGTTGAGGAATGGAGAAAAAAAATTGTAGTACATTCATACAATGAAATATTACTGCAGTGTAAAAATGATGAATTATTCAGAGAATCACGGGGAGAATTATATGAACTAATACAGAGTGAAGTGAGCAGCACTAGAAAATCAAAACACACAATTGCAACAACTAGAACAAATAAAATAAAACTGCATGCTATGTGATTGTAATGACTGAGCTTGACTCCAGAGGAGCAATGAGAAAATGCACCTCAGTCCCTTAACTGAAGAGGTGAAAGACTATGTATATGAAATATTGCATATGCTCTTGGACATGGTCAGTGTGTTGGTTTTTCCAAATTGCTTTTTTGTCTTTCATCTTAATCATTTATTTCTTTATGTATATATACATTTATGTGAAGGATTGGGGCAGGATAGATTTAGAAATGAGCTCAGCAAGACTTCCCTAGGGACAAATGCAAGAGAATGGGAAGGCACACAAGCAACCCAGAAACAGTAGACCCTGCAGCTAGCTATGCTTCTTTTCCACAAAGAAGTCTAACCTGCCTTGTTGTCTTTTCCTCCTTTTAAGACAAACAACTACTTGCTTGTCCGCTATGTTATCTGCCAAATGCAAGCATTCCTAGTGAAGAGGATAGGCTGGTGCAGTTCCCAGGACTCTTAATAACAGTTGCTGTCCTGCTGCCTCCAAGGTTTAGCTGCCTTGGCTTCATATCTAAGTCCTTCCTTCTTCATTCCTTCCTTCTGTCTATGTGGTTATCTCAAGCCTTTCCTAGACAATCTAAGAAATGGAATAGCATAGGTGTTTTCTATCAGTCCTCATGGATTGTGGGACTCAGTTACAATGTGCAACTGCATTTCCTAAGGGAAAAACTGAATAGTCATTGGTATGCCTTCTCAAATATTGGCCAGACAATGCCCCTTGTGGCCATTTTCTTCACTCTCTTTTCAAATCTCACATTCTCCAAGTCCTGAACTCATTCCACTTCTCCATAGATGTGTTCTAAATAATAGTATGATTATAAGGGTTTGCAACTGTTCAACCAACTAAACCTAAAGAGTACTGATTAATGAATGAATGTCAACCTGGAGTGTGACTTCTGCTGGGGTTCTGCAAAGCATCTGTCCTTGGAGCAGTTGTGTGCACAGTACTTTCCACATGGTAACCACTTAATAAACGTTTATTAAATTAGATAAAGGCATAGTCATCCTGCTTACCAAAATGGAGATGACATTAAACTAGGAGGTATAGCTACTATAAGAGATAATAAGATTGGGATTCCCAGTCTAGAATAATGACTTGGAGCTCAGAATATAAAACTTAGTGGAGCTAAAATGTAGCATTTACTTTAAACAATTCAATTACTCACCTACTAAGAACAAGGAACTATTTCCTAATTTATCATTATTTACTATCAGTTGAACTATATATTCTGCTCTTTTTCAAACACTTTCAAACAATAAAAACAGTCTCTAAATCGCACTTACCAGAAATTCAGTTGCTAGGCTAGATATAAATATTAGTTCACACTGTTGACTTCCAGTTAACCTGATTGATGGTGGAATCAGTAAAAGCAGAGGTTCCCAAACATATTTAGCCTACCACTCTCTTTAAAAAAAAATTACTCCGTAACACCCAGGAAATCTACTTTCTTTAACCCTTTAATTTTTTAAATTTTGCGTCATTTCAAAAAGTGTATAAAATATTTTTAAACAATGCATCTTGAATTTAATAATTTATTGTAAATGTATGGGGCGGGGTTCCTGCATTGGAATTTTGATGACACAATGTAACCGAATAGTATCACATTGTAAACAACTCATTACATGCATATATTCCTGCCCATGAATGCTGGACAACCCTAGGCTGCCAAAACTTACTTGTTAAGACCTGAGGACAGACTTGACCACTGATTGGTTATAACTTACATTTTGTGTGTTTATTTGGAAAAAAATGTAATCACTACAACTTTAATTCTGTTACATAACAGATGAAACATTTATGACGGTCTTTCAAAATTTTCTTATCTTCTTTCTTATGCTTCCACTGCCCCCTTATTTTTATTCAACACTCCCCAATTGTTCCTGAAGCTACTACCACCCCCACCCCAATCATTCCAGCACCCCTCAGGGAGTGGTTATCACCCACTTTGGGAACCTCTGAAGGCTTCATAAAGAAGGTAATATTTTAATTGTGCTTTAAAGGATTGGTAGTGTGTGGGATGTAAGACCCTCACCAATTAAATTTATAATAAGGCACCATCTCAGGGTGGGAACAGAAATAAATTTTATTCAATTCTTGAGAATTGGGCATCTCCCACTAGAACGAACCCAGCAAGGGAGGTGCTTTACAAAACGCAAAGCACCCATAATTATACCTAACACAAGAGAATTCCCACCCACCTCTGACCCTTCTCACCATTGGCTTACAATCTGAGCATTAAAGCTAGACAAAGAACCGGGAAATCGGGGCACAGAAACTCCAGTTCCTTTTCCTTTAGTTAATGATTACAACTGAGGTGACATCTACAAATCTAAAGGAGAATAGCATAAGGGGAGGGGGAGACTCTCTCCATTCTTCTATAGTACTTTTACAGTAAAGGAAAGCAGGTCACAGTGACCCCATACTTACTGAGCAAATCTTTAAACCAGAACCAGAAGAAAGAACAAAAAGTTTCAGGGTAAACTTTCCCAGAGGCTGAGACATCAGACTCATGGCCTCAGAATTTTTCCACTTCCCTATTTCCCTATTTCTTGATTTTTAAACATTTCTTAGTGTGTGTATATATATATATATATATGTATATATATATATATATATATATTCCCTGTGAAGTCTTCACATTTTATTTACCTCACACAGTAGGAATACAGTGTGCAAAAGGGGGTAAGGAGGACATTCCAAATGTAGGAAAAAATATAACCGAAGGAAAAGGGAACAAAGGAACGAAAGATACTAGTGCATGGGAAGCATGGGGTAAGGGAAGAGTCATAAAGGATAAGGCTAGAGAGTTGCCCACTTTGACAGGAAGGGAAACTAAATGGTGAATTGTGATATGAGTTAAGATTGGGAAAGCAGCAACGCTTCTGACTATGGAGTCTTTGAATTCTAGGTCAAAGATTCCAAACTGTGTGTCATTTTTGCCTTTGTTTGTATCCCCAGCGCTTAACAAAGTGCCTGGCATATAGTAGGCATTTAATAAATATCTGATGATTTTACTTGACTTAACTCAAAGGCCAATAAGGAGCCAATAAAGACTTTTTTTAGATATAATTAATATATGTCTAAAGAAGATTGTGCAAAATTTCTATGTCCTGAGATCTTCATTTAAAAGATGTATGGGATGACATAGAAAGCTTAATATTTGCAAGAAATTCTAATGAAAATAGCAGGGAAATCTGTGGCTATGAAACCTTATGCCTTGAGGGGAGCTAGGTGTCATAGTGCTGGGCCTAGAGTCAGGAAGACCTCAGCACAAACCCAGACTCAGATACTTACTAACTGTGTGAAATCACTTAACCTGTTTGTCTCAGTTTCCTCAATTGCAAAGTGGGATAAAAATAGCATGTACCTCCCGAGGTTGTTGTAAGGATCAAAAGAGGTAATATTGGTAAAGCACCTTGGACATCATAGGGGCTTAATCATTTTTTTTTTATGAAAAAGAATTGAAACCCATAGTAAATAGATGTGGGAATGTAGCCTGTGTCATTCAACCTTGATGGCCAAGACCTAGTGGTGAAAAGTAACACCAGTAATAAGTGTTATTACTACAAGAGTGTAATAATAACTGAACTGTTCATATTTGAATAGTTACTAGATTTAGATATCTTTTAGAAGCCCAAAAAATAATCATTCCCTCTGATTGCAGAGTGCTTCATAGATAACAAAGCACTTACTCCAAAACAACAATCCTGTGAAATAGTTATCTCATTATTTTACAGAAAAAAGAAACTGAGGTTCATAAAAGTTGGGGCTCATCATGGATTAATCAGCTCTTATTTATTTGAGCAGAGACTCAAACGCAGGTCCTTTAACGCAAAATCCAGTGGTCTTTTCACTATAGGCTATTACTTTCCTTACTAGAGAAAATGTTAAAAGATGAATCCTACCTGCCGTGACATATGAGTTTTAAACCAATTCAAAATTCACATGACTCCTAGGAAAAGATCTCCTGCATTTTTAATTCTAGATTTAAATGCTAGAATTTATTCCAGGATCTTAAAACTGGCAAAGAGTAGCTTAAAGGCAAACTAGAGGCATTCACTTTACAATGACAAAAGCTTTTGCAGCAGTTCTTACATACTGTCCAAGAATAGGATTAACTCTAGGGTGAGAAACTGCAGGTTGTTTTCCATCTTACAAGGCCCTGCTGAGATACTGTATCTTATTTAAATGTGAATAACAGGTTGGTAAGGAAAGAATGGCTGTCCCCGTTTCACATTAAGTCTTACTGCCAGAAAATTCTTCTCTGTCCCCCCTGGCCAACCTGGATTATTGAGCCCAAATGGGTCAAGGCTAAGATGGCTATAAAGCTAAGGCATCCACTAAATATACCCTCATCCAGATGCTGTATTAATAACTCTATCTGGGACCTATTATTTCACCTATGTGGAAACTCCTTCCTATAAAGTCTTAGAGAGTTGTCTGAGGCCCAGAGAAGGTATGTGACACGATAGATAGGTATCAGACAAGGGACTTGAAAATTCAGGTCTTCCTAACTCCAATTCCAGTACACAATCCAAAGCACATCTATTAATAAAACAATATTACTATAAATATCATTAAAGGTAGTAAGGTGGCATAGTGAATAACGTGCTGGGTTTGGAGTCAGAGAGACTTGTCTTCAAGTCCTGAGACATTCTCAGTCTCAGTTTCCTCATCTGGCAAATGAGGACGTTGGATTCGGCTGCAAAAGTCTTTTCTAGCTCTTAATCGATGATCCAATATTCCTACAAATAAAGCATTTATTAAGCACTTACCATGTGCAAAGCATTGTGCTAAGCATACACTGAGGACACAAACAGAAAAGCAAGACAGTCCCTGGATCTCACATTCCTGTGGAGGAGACAACTCACATGGAAGGTTTCAGCTGCAAGTCAGATGGAAAAGTGCCATGGTTGTTAGGATGCAATAGCAAAGCAGCTAGCAACACCTCTTCTTTTGTGACATTTCCACTAATAAAATCCTATCAGTCTCTAATGTTAAAGCCTTTGGAAGTTCCAAGTACTTCAGTGAAAAGAACTTTATTTTTTTGGGTCTTTCATAGATAAGATTATAGCACATGTAGGAGCAGTTGTCAGGTTCCATCCCTCCCAGGAATTGCATTCCCTGAATGATGGCTGCAGACACTGAGCTGGAAGCATTGTTATTCCCAAGGGTCTTGGGTTCAAGGTTCCAGGGGTGTCTCCATCAGCATCTGAGGGGAGATGGTAACGGTGGTTTGGGTTGCCTGGCACATGCAGCCTCCCATCTCTTCCTCAGGATGCCTTGCTTCAGCTAGGGTGGCTTGCCTACCTAACAAGTGACAGTTGGTTGGCATTTGGTAGGGATGACTGTCCCCTTCTCCACAGGAGTTGCTTTCCTGCATGATGGTTGTGAGGACTGGACTGGAAGCAGGGCCACTAGTCTGGGACAGCAAATGGGGTACTCCCACTCCCAATCCTATAATTATGTGCCTGTTGGTGACAATTGGTCAGCAGTTTTGCTGGAGGTAATGAAAAACATGGGTACCTTCTTCACAATTATTTCTCTCCTCAATGATGAATTATGAACTCATATTTCTCTCACTGTTTTAAAAGTGCTTTGCCGACAACCACCCTTTGGAAAGAGAATGCAAATGTTATAAAGTCAAGTGAATGAGCATTTGTTAAGCACCTACTATGTGCCAAACACTGTGCTAAGCACTGAGGATACAAAGAAAGGACAAAACAGTATCTGCACTCAAGGATCTCAAAATCCAAAGAGGAAAACAACATGCAAGCATTTATGTATAAACAAGATATATACGGGACAAATTGGAGATAATCTCAGAGGAAAGGCACTAGCATTAAGGAGGATTAGGTGGAGGCTTTCTACAAAAGGTGGGGTTTTCACTAGGACCTGAAGAAAGTCGGAACCACCATTTTATGCTGAAGAAACAGGCTGAAGAGAAGTTAAGTGACTTGACCACAGTTACACAGTTAGTAGGTATTAGAGCTGAGATGCTTTGGATACTGTTGGCACTATCTTCTCATAGATCTTCAAATATATAGCATAATATATGTCTTTTACTCCTGTTATACTTCATTTCTGATTCACAGCAATCTTGAATTCAGAATGTCATAGGCCATATAGGATTTCAAGCTAGATAGAACCTTGGAGATCATGTGGCCCAAACACTTATTTTTTTTTCCTTTACAATTGGGAAAACCAAGACTAGAAAGGTTAAATGAATTCCCCACATTCATACAAGGAGTAAACAGTAGAATTAGAATTCAAACTCAAGTCCTTTGACTCCAAATCCAATGTTCTTTCAATTATAGCAAGGCAGAAAAATAGTAGGTTATTCTCCTTTATTTTAGGAGTATTATCCTTCTTGCCCATTAATTACAAGGACTATTTATCATTAAACATTTTTTCTGAAATATAGGGGAAATAGACAACACTCTGAAAACATAATTGGATGGATGATGTCTATTTCCCATACATTTCAGAGGAAATATTTAAGGATAAACAATCCTGGAAAAATGGTTCATCAATTCTCCATTTCAAAATTAATCCTGGTAACTCTAGTGAGGTATTGTCAGTAGTTGGCAAGATAAAACTTCCTGAGTTTAAAAGAGCATTCCTGCTCTGTATTCTTTACAAAAGGGAACCTTACTCCCTTTCTTTGCTGCATGGTGGCACATTATTTTTTGTGGGTTTTTCCCCTGAAAATATTTGTTATATCAGAATACTGATTCTCTCTTAATCCATGGGCTTGAATAGTTAGCTGACCTTTAATATGTTGGAGCAGGGGAGCTGTTTACAAAGACATAAAATCTCCCTGACCTTTCTTTGTCCTATGAAAACCAAATCAAACCCAACAGGCAAGATGCCTTGGCACTGTTGAAATCAGGTGAAAAAACAATTGGAAAATTGGAAAAGAAGCTGCTGATTAGTGGATTTCACAAGGACAAGAGATCAGTAAGAATTTTGCTGACTGGCCCTGGGGTGAAAGGATTAGCAGACAGTGGCAGGGTCTGGTAACATTTATAAGCAGTACTATACAGAGCATTTGCAGAAATCGGCCTACAGAAGAACCAGAAGGTTTAATTTGACAAATATCTATAAGATCAAAGGAATGAACAATGAATGCTAGATAAATGTTTTTGGGGGATATTGTAGCAGTGATTCCTCTTCAAGTATGGCTTAGACTAGACTGCCTTTGCAGCCCCCTTCTGACTCTAAGACTGAGTGGTTTTATGATCAAATTTTAACATGCCAGCCTACTAATGAATGTTCACTGGGCCTGCTCAGGATCAGTGTCACTGCTCTGTGACCTGACTGAAATATCCCTATGATGACTGCATTTGGATACAAAGTAAAATGGAAAAACGTAGGGATAGGATGGTAATAGCTTTTCTTGCTGTTTGTTTCTATTGGCTGACAAGAAAAGCACCTACAGGCTAAAAGGATGAGTATTATGCCCCTTCCTCATTAGGCCCATTTTCACCACCCAAGTTCAAACTGTCATTAACAGCTGCTTAGACTAACAAGATTGCTCCCTAACATGGGGCTACTAGGGTGGCTCAGTAGACAGAGTGCTGGGCCTGGGATCAGGAAGATTCATCTTCTTGAGTTCAAATGTGACCTCAGACACCTACTAGCTGTGTGACCCTGGGCAAGTCATGAAACCCTGTTTGCCTCAGTTTCCTCATTTGTGAAATGAGCTGGAGAAGGAAATGCAAACCACTCTACCATCTTTGCCAAGATCATCCCAAATGAGGTCACAAAGAGTCAGATACTACCAAAAACAACTGCGTGACATCAATAAGAAATGACTTCCCAATTCTATTTTCTCCTTCCTCAGATACATCCTTCATACCATCAACAAAATCTTGCTTGTACATAGATCTGCCATGTCATTGCTGTGCTTAAAACCCTTAAGTGACTCCCTTTTGCCTTATAAACAAATCACAAACTCTTCCACCTGGCATTCAAGGACTTCTATATTCCATATTCTATATTCTATCTTTCCACCCTTATTTCAGATTATTCCCCTCCATGCATTGTATGTCCCAGCCAAACTCATCTAACCTCAAATATATCTTATACTTTCCAATCTCTATGACTTTATTCATGTCCTTTCCTATACCTAAATATCCTCCTCTTTTTAACTGTTGAACTACTATCCACTCTTTTAAGCCCAAGTCAAATGAGGCCTTCCCTTGGTCTCTCTGATTCCCCCTTGAACCTCGCTTTGTTTTACACCTCTGTGATACACTTGTGTCATATTTTATATTAGAGTCATCTCTGTTTCTTTCCTTCATATTGAACTCCAAGTTCCTTGAGGACAGGCACCATGGCTTAGTTCAACTTTGTTTTTTACCAGCAGCTAGCAGAGAAGACAATTGGTATTTGTCAAATGAATCAATGATAGAAAAGATCAAGTAGTAAGGTTTTCAGGTACATGAAAGGACAGTAAGCATCTGTTCTACATTTATAATGAGGACAGTAAACAGAAAAATTGCCTGCAAGAACATCTTATTGTTTTCAGTCACGTCTAACTCTTACGGTTTTCTTAGCAGAGATTCTAGAGTGGTTTGTCATTTCCTTCTCCTGTTTATTTTACAAAGGAGGAAATTGAAGCAAACAGGGTTAAGTAACTTGTCCAGAGTCACTCAGCTTATAAGTGTCTAAGGCCATATTTGAACTGAAGAAGATGAGTCCTCCTGACTCCAGGCCTGGCACTCCACTATACCATCTACCTGCCCCATCAAGAACATGAAGAGGGAGTTAAATTAGACTTACGTAATATTTTTTTGAGTATGTTGGTTCCTCACGGACTAAATGTGTGTTCAAGGGATGTTGCATGCAATGCTCCCCACTTCACTGGAGACCTTAAACAAGGGAAATAACCACTAGCCATTCTGAATGGTTGAGTAGCAGTCTTGTGGGCAACTAGACCGGCTGACCTCATCTGCTCTTTTGCTATTTGGAATAGTGAAGCAGGAAATAAAAGCATATAGGCTCCCTCCTGGGACCGGTTCTACTGACCAAAGGTATCACTTGCAGGACAACAGTAATCTCTTTGGAGAGTCACAGCTGCTCCTTATTCATCACCTGTTATGGCTGCTGATGCAAAGTAAATTGAAAAAGAAAGTCAAACAACCAACAAAAAGGGAATACTTTTGTCAGATCAGCTTTCTGAGAAGGTCATCAACCATCCTGGGCAGAAGCATTTTAGTTACATTTGAGGCTAAGGAACAGAGCAACCAAAACATTCTTCTTCCACTTTTCCTTTATATCTCAGAGGATTACAAAAAAAAAAAACACAAAGCCTTCTGTGGGGAACCTTGCTTTGACAGGGAGCAGCAAACATAGCCCAACTTGAAGAAAACCCCAACCTCTGGAAAGCAGGGCTCTTATTTTCATCTCTCCCTGACTATTGCTCCCAAAATTAGCTTTTTTTGATGAGAAAATTGCAATGACTCATACCTGAGCTAGTCAAACATGGGGTATGTGCCAAGATTGAGATAGAGTTGATTCCACCTTGCTTCAGCAGAATGCTCTTGGCAATTGGACCTTTGGATTAGAGCTGCAGTGAGAGAGAGAGAAAGAGAGAGAGAGAGAGAGAGAGAGAGAGAGAGAGAGAGAGAGAGAGAGAGAGAGAGAGAGAATGATTTGGCCTTTTCTTTAAGTAGCAACAACTATTATCTTATTCTTCACATTCCTCCATAGTTTCCTTTTAGGAGTCCTGCATCTTAAATCAATAAGAAAAAAATTGTGTTCATTTCTTTCTTTTTCCCTGAAGAGATTTCACTAGTTTGGTGGGGATAATATTTTTACATTGGCTCAGGCAGAAGAGAAAATAGGGGTGGCTGCCCTGTCATTCCATTTGCTAGCCTGTTCCTGACATCATTACTCCAAGGAGACTAAATATCCTTTATAGGCCATGTTTTGCAAGATATAAACTATATTGCTTCCCCCAGGTTTAATTCCTCGAATGTACAATGGATTAAATCTGGAGGTAGCTATGTTGCCCAGTGGATAGAGCATAGGGCTTGAAGTGAGAAAGACTTGAGTTCAAATTTAGTCTCAGACACTTACTAGCTGTGTGAGATTGGGCAAGTTACTCTGTTTGCCTCAGTTTCCTCAACCATAAAATGGGGATAATAATGCCACCAAATTCAAGGGATGTTGTAAGGATCACATGAGATGTTAAGTGCTTAGCACTGTGCCTGGCACACTGTAGGCACAACCATCTGTCATGCTTTTTTTTTTACAAGAAAAAGTATTTCACAAAATCATGAAATGTCCAAGTTAAGGAACCTCATAGACCATCAAGTCCAACTGTGCATGAATAAGAATTTCTTCTGCCATAAATTGCCATTCAACCTCTTGTTGAAGACAGTGAGGAGGAATTCTCTGCCTCCCAAAATAGTCCATTCTTCTTTGGGATAGCTCTAATAGTTAGAAAATTTATCTTTATATCACTCCTCAACCTGCCTCTACCCAGTTCCTCAAGAGAATGCAAGTTCCTTGAAAGTAAAGACTTCCACTTCTTGACTTTATATTTGCAGCACCTCAAACTGTGCTTAGCTCAAAGTAGGCACTTTAAAAATGCTTTATAATTTATTAATTCCATCCATTGCCTAGTGTCATTTGACTCAGTGCAGCAAGCTGCATCTCAATTCTTGCACGTAGCATGTGCTTAAAAAATGCTCATTGGATTGAATCATGTCCTATTTTGCATTATGGTTATTTCTCTATGCCCCATTGCCTGTCTCTATTAAAATGTGAGTTGCTTGAGAGAAGGAAGGAATACAATCTTACTTATCTTTTCATATCCTACATTATTTGGCAAATTAAATTACACATAGTAGTCATTTAATAAATGCCTGTGGAATTGCTGTCAAGGATAAAATAAGTTCTACACGTTAGAAAATTTTGGTTTGAAGAGATCAGAATTTTAAAATAATTAAAATGGACAAATTGTATAACGATGATTAGCAAAGATTTATTCAGATTAGCAAGAATTTCCAGATGACAACAAGTCAAAGAACAATGTTATGGAGGATAAGATATGGGAAACAAAAGCTCTGGACCATGTAAGAGAGTGATAGGGTAATCATATATGCTAATGAATTTTCTCTGTTCTCAGTTACAGAATAAACTCCATGTAGCTAGTGTGAGCTGCTAGGCCTCAGCATCGCCTTAGGAGCTTATGGAGAATATAAACTTACAGGACTTAACAAAAATAGAGAAATGTCTAGATTTCCAAATTTTGAATTCAAGAGACTTGTTTTGCAAACCATAGAATCCAAGAATATGAAATGATGAAATGCAGACAATTACCACAAGGGGGTGCTGTTGGTAAACCAACAAGCAGCTATTTGGCTGTCTCACCAGTCTCTTTGCAGGAATAGAATGTACTCATTCAAGTCCTTAAAGTTAGTTAGGATGACTATAAAACCAAAGCAGGAAAAACATATAAAAATAAAACAGACATTGCAATACCAGAAAACTGATGTTCAAATTTAATGAGATTCTCAAACTTCCCAAAGACCAGAGCACCACGCAAAATAATAGGAATCAAAGGGCAGATCTAATCACTGATTCTACCCCACATTTTATTTTATTTTGACAATTTTTTAAAAAATTTTAAAAAAAAATTGACACATTTTAACACATCAATTTAACTTGAATTTTCTTCATTTTTTAGTTCTCTGTGAGGAACAATCAGCTTATTTTTTTTTTAACACTCAAAAAAACACTTTCTTCACAGGAGAAAAGTTATCTGCCAGCCTCCACCATCAGCAGTCAGTAACCATTTACAATCCACATCATTGTATTTGAAAGTTCTATCTTTCAGCTTTAAAGTCTCAAGGGGGTAAGAAAAAAACACCATCTAATCATTTAATGTTGTAGAAAAGCAAACAGATTTGAAATTCTGAGCCAGGCCTTGTTGTACTCAGAATGATTCTTCCTATTATTAGCTTCAAAAAAATAACTTCACCACTGGAGTCACTAAAAAAATAATCAGTGTAACTTTAGGACATAAAGTTATAAGTAGTTTTATTTTTTAGCATAAAGTCACCCCTAAATAGCAATATGAAAATGTTCCATTTCTCACAAAGCAATAGTCTTTTTATTCAGAAGCATTTGTTCAATTATTAAACACTGTAGTATTTTGGGGGAAAAAACTGCTTTGGCGTTATTGCTAAAGCAGTTTTTCAAATCTACCAGAATTGCCAAATTAACCATTACTTTATTACATCAAAGACATGATCTCTCTTGTGCATTGGTAATTAAGATGAGCTTTCAACACTTACTAAATCAAGTGCCCTTGAAGAGTTTGGCCTTTGTTTCCTTGATTAAGTTAGGAGTCCTTGATGACCTCCTTGCCTCAAGGGCAAGCCTAGTTTACATGGGTTTGAGTGACATTTGTGGCATCAAAGGCTTTTAGACCATGTGGGTTTAAGTCCCATTTTTGTGATGCTTTTAGGTCACGTTGTTAAGTCATATGCATAACTCACCTTTGACCCTGAACAAGACATATAAACCCAGAGGTTGGCATGCTCCCTTGGGGCTCTCACTCTTGGAGGTGTGTTGATGTGAAGACTCTGGGCAGCTGTAGTTAAGAGCCCTCCAGCTTATAAACCCAGATGTCAGGACTTTGTTAGACTCTGGTAACTATGTATATTGTGATTTGGTTAGACAAAAATGTTGATCTGTTTATATTGTCTCTGTAACTTCTGTTCGTATTTGCTCTGAAGTTCAGGGTGCTAGCTTTTTCCCCTGAACTAAGTGAATGATTGTGCCAGTAAGGCAAAATGGGCTTAGTTTAACGGGTGTGCTTAAGGAGTTTGGCTTTTGTTTATGGTGAAAGTACTTTCACCTGTTAAACGCTAAGCCCCAGGCCCAAAGCCCTATCAGGTGTGAAACCCCCGTGGGCGTAGATTAAAGACTTAAAAGGGGCCAATTCGGGAAGCAATGGGTCTCTGGACTCTGGTCT
>CM053622.1:184930385-184945604 GCA_028646595.1 Phalanger gymnotis
ATAGTATATCCCCCTGGAAATTGTGAGTTCCTTTAAGGCAGGGACTGCTTCATTTTTTTACTTTGTATCACTAGCACTTAATACCTTGGTTTGAACACAGTAGGTAGGCATTTTAATAAATGTTTATTAAAATGTTTGCTGGCTAATTATAGACTGACTTTATACATAGGTGGAGTAGGCAGTTTCCTCATCATGGCTGATACTCCTTGAGGGGGAATCAAGAAGGCCCTCCAGCTTGAACTTCCACCATCAGAGATTCATTCCTTTGCATTTTGTTCTCATTGTGGTCCTCTTGTCAAATTAAAATCACCAAGATATGCTATAGCCAACCATAGAAAAGGGGAATCTTAAAGTCAAGGTGTCTAGTAGCACATAACTCATTCAGTTCATTGTTTTCAAGGGTCAAGACAACCCATTGAGTGGAGCTTCTGTAACAAGGCTTTCTACATGACGAATTCTGACCAAAAACCAGGGGGAGGTCAGAGCAGCTGTAGATCTCAACTACTTTGCAAGATGATTAACAAATGTTAATGTACCCTCCAGGGCACACATACTGTAGTGGAGTGGCTGGTGATAAGCATTATTCAGTAGGAACAGACATTGGTCATTTCAAAAATATATGACTCATGACTCATTACTGCTAAAGGAAAATTCTTAAACAAATACATCAGAAAATCCTCTAAAGAGAAGCCAAAAAACCTTGTATTTAACTTTGCTTTGTTTTCCACTTAATTAAATAAATGTGATTACTGATCACCTACCATGTATATAGTAGGTAGTGTGATAGGCACTATGGGTTTGCTATAAATGTATTTGTTAAATGGCCCTAAAGTTCATTACCACTTTATTAGACTATAAGCTCCGTGACAGCAAGAACCATGTCTTAAACTTTTTAATCTATCTAAGGACCTAATAAAAATGCCCTGAACACAATAGGCACTTTACAAGTGTTTATGGAATGGAATAGAACTGGATGAGCTTGCAATCTAACTGGAGAGATAAGAAATGAAACCATTAGAGAGCATACAACAGTCTATAATTAAGTGCTAATATGTAGGGGACTGAATATAACCAGTGCAATAATTTAGTAAAAAGAGATCAATAAGGGCTGGAGTGGTCAGAGAAGGATTTATGGAAGATACTGGAACTGATGTGGACTAGGATAAGCTGCTAATGAGATTGTTGTTGTTTGGTCCTTTTCAGTCATGTTCAACTCTTCACAATCCTATTTAGGTTTTTCTTGGCAGAGATACTGGAGTGGTTTACAATTTCCTTCTCCAGCTCATTTTCCAAACAAGGAAACTGAAGCAAACAGGATTAAGGGACTAACTCAGAGTCACACAGCCAATAAGTACCTTGAACTTAGGAAAACTTGAACTCAGGAAGATGAGTCTTCCTGACTCTAGGCCTGGCACTCTATCCACTGCACTACCCAGCTGAGATGACTGTACCCTAAATCTGTTGGACGCCAAGAATCCTGAGATCTTTTAGGCCTTAGACACTGAAGACCAAAAAATACTGAACAAGAGGTGATTTAGCTCTAGAGAGAGATTTAATGTATAAATGTGATTATAGGTAATTTCTAAAAATGAATGTATCATAAAAATATACTATAAGGGAAAATTGCAAAACAGTAATAAATAGTAATGAAATTTAGGATAAGTTGAGCTATTGAGCCCTATAATGGCAAACTATTAGCTTGCAAATGAACAAATTCTAGATAATAAAAATAGAATCATTAACAGTCATTCTAAATGCAAATACTCAATTCCCATCCTGGGCCCAATGGGATCTTCTCAAAGATGAAACTAAGTAAAATTCCTTATAAGAGAGGCAGAGAAAGAGAGAGAGGGGAAAAGAGAAAAGGAACACAGACAGACTTAGACACATAGCCAGAAAGAAGCCTTTTACCTGCCTCTTCTACTGAGACAGGACTTCCTAGAAGAACTTCCCAGGAGACCTTACTGAAGAAGCCAGTAGAATGTATGTTCCTTGAAGGAAAGAATTTGTGAGTGAGAGGAGGCTGCCTTTATATCTCCAGCATACAGCATAGTGTCTGCCACATAGTGATTGTCAGGATTTGTTGAATCATTATCAGTAACATAAACATTATTGTAATTTAATATTAATTTATGTTTCTGTAGTAATTTAGATTTTATAAAGCACTTTCCTCACAAGAATATGTAAGATAGGTAGTAATGTCCTTTGGGAGAACTGAAAACAATTTAACCCCACTCAGAAAAACTGGTTCTTAAATTGTTGGTGTGAGCATTTACACCTAGGAAGTAACCCTAAATGCTACAAATCAGGGCTTGTTTTCCCTTTGTCCATTGTCTAGACTGAAAATGATAGAAACACTCTTAAGGATGAAAAATAATCTAATAAGTATGTCAAAGCTGTTGTTGTTGTTGCTGCTGCTTTTAATCTGGATGTTAAACATTTACCAGCACACCACACTACCTATGAGGTACTTTTAGGAATCATATAAATGCTTCAGTCTAGTATTCCATCAAATCAGCATACGCTTCTACAAAGGTAGACCCTCCAGACCTTAGTACACAATCTTCATGAATTGCTGTATGAAAAAAAAAATCTTCTGGTAAATAATCTGGGAATGAGCCTCTTAAACTAAGAAAACAAGCCTGCAGACAAGATATATAATTTGCCAACTGGCCTACATTTGATGTTTTACTAGCTTGGTAAGACCTGCCAAAGTTTATACTCCACTGACAAAGCCGTTGAGAACCAAGGGCCAACTACACAATGTCATGGGGCACCAGAAGAGGACTTTACCATTGTCAATAGGTATAACCACCTCATTGTGGGACCCCACAAAAGAAAGCATGTCCCTCTTTTTTGGAAATCTATCTGCTTTATAATTAGTCATGGGCAAAAGGACCCTTTCTGAAATGTTAGATTGAAGACTCAGAAGTTAACCTTTTGCAACTGCCGATACACATGTACTTTAAAATTGGAGACTGCTTATAAAAGTGTTAAGAGTGGCATCTATTGTTTTTGTGGTCAGGCTTGTAGTTTTGCCACTAATAGAAAGTTATTTCTATAAACTAAGGGAGAAATCCAACAGAACAGAGGAACTGTTAGGGAACAGGGTTTTGCAAAGACAAAAAAGGAGAAAGAAGAGATCTCATCAGAACACTGGAGGTCACTGTTGGTTCAAACAAAAACAAATGTAAAACCCTTTTGGGATGTTAAGGAAACTATTCAATGGAGTCTGGAAAATGATGTTTTCCACCATGCCAACCAACATTCAGACTTACTGGATGGCAGATGGTTGCAATAGATTTTAAATATATTACGTTGGAAAAAAAAAAAGTATAACAGCCCTATCCATGCTTACTGTTGTCATAGTGATGATAGATGTTAGGGCAATGTGCACTGGGAACCTCACAGGTCTAAAACTGGGCTGGAGAATGAAATAGAAAGTCAGTGACATAGAGGAAAAGATCTAGAAAGACAAACAGAGACAGATGGAGAGAGCTAGTTTTCAATTCAATGAATACCTATCCAATAGATCACCATCTCACTAGGGCACACAAAAGAAGGATAGGATTTGACCCCACTCATCTAGCTGGTGGTACCACCGTGCAATGGTACACCAGTTAGTTAACAATACGGAATGATACATGAGTAAGTACTCAAAAGAGTGGCACAAATGTGTGTCTAAGAGTTCAGAAGGGGAGAGAAAGAACAGTATGATCTGGAATAAGAAACAGTGTTGGGTCATGTTTTAGATAATGAAAACAGCAACAGGGTGGGTGTAAAGTGGGGTGTATTAAATGTAGTATGGTATCGTTAATACTGTATGGGGCACTAGTCTGGACACATTTGTTCCATTTCTAGCTCCACTGTTACTAACGAGCTACAGCAAGTCACTCAATCTCTCCAGTCGTCAGTTTCTCCATTGACAAAACGGACAAGATCAGAGTTGTCAAACACTGGTCAGCAGGCCACCCTGAAGCTGCAACAAGCCAGAGTATTGTGAACCAGATTAAAATGTAACTGGGAAATATTTAACAAAACAAATAAACATACAATGGAACAAAAAAAATACAATGTTAATTTGTGATTTTCTAAGTCAATATGCACCAGAAAAGATCTTCATGTCCAGTTTAGTGGCCTCCCTTTTATTTGAGTTTGACACCAAGGGACTAGATGATTTCTAACCTTCCAGCTCTAAAATTCGCTATGGCTCTTGCCAGGAAAGGCTGCATGAATAGTAATTCCTGATGTTTATATATCACTTTTTAAGGCTCGCAAAGCATTTCAGCTTTGCACTTGAGCCTCACAACCACCCATGTAGTAGGTACTATTATTAGCCTTTATAGATATGGAAAATTGAGGTTCAGTTGAGGTTTAGAAAGGTAAAAAGACTGGCCCAGGTTAACCCCACTAGTGAATGTTGGCAGTATTCCTGATGCCAAGGCCAGAATTCTATCTACTACATCACACATCCTATAAATTTGCATGGAGAGGGATTGATGAAAATTCTTATAGAACAAAATTGGATAAATGGAAGAGTAGGAGGGAGTTTTCGAGGATTATGGGATTCATTAAAAAACATAAGCAAAGGCACAGGCACAAAAGTAAACATAACTTACTCAAGGGACAGCAACAAAAAATATCCAGCTAGAAAAGAAAGTTTGGGCTTAATAAATATTTATTGAGACTGTAAGGTCCTTGAAGACAGAGAGTCTTTTGCCTCTTTTTGTATCCCTAGTGCTTAGCACAGTGCCTGGCACATAGTAGGCACTTAATAAATGTTTATTGACTTAAATTAATCACACAGATCCCCACCCATGCCTGGGGTCCTATGGAGTATATGGGGTCCAGTGGAGTATAACTGGTCCCATGATTTCATCAGCATAGGGAACTGTCTCCATTAATTTAGGTCAGTACCTTCTCTATAACATAGAGACTTAGAGCTGCTTAGAGCAATGATGTCAAATTAAAATAGAAATCCAGCCACTAAACCTTACAAAAGGATCCTTTCAGGGCATATGATGACTTGGAAGATGACAAACATTATCCATATTCCACTGTATTTTTAAAAATTTTATTAAACACTTCCCACTGGTTCTGCCAGTACTAGTAATGCTACATTTGGTCATAGGCTGAATGTTTTAGGCCTCCAGCCTGGAGCTCTGCAAGCTTTAAATAGACTTTCCTAGGATCATATGATCAGCACATGTGAGAAAGAGGTCTTCAATGCAGGTCTTCCTGGTTTTGAGGCCAGATCACTACCTACTATGCCATGTCATGCTGCCTCTCATATAAGTGTGTATACATATATATACAGAGAGAGAGATCAGTGTGGGTATATAGTTTTAGACATAGACATGGATATGGATATATATACATATATATACATGTCTATGTATACATATATATGTATATATATGTATATATATATAGGGACATACATGGAAAATACATACATATATATGTTTGTTGTTAGTCATTTTTCATTCATGTTTGACTCTTTGTGATCCCACTTGGGATTTTCCTGGAAAAGATACTAGAGTAGTAAGACATTTACTTCTCCAGTTCATTTTACAGGTGAGAAAACTGAGACAAACAGAGTGAAGTGACTTGTCCAGAGCCACAGAGCTAGTAGGTATCTGAGGCTAGATTTGAAATCAGGAAGAGGAATCTTCCTGACTCCAAGCCCGGCACTCTATCCACTATACCACCTAGCTGCCCAAATACACGTTTATGGCTAGCTAAATATATAGATGTGGTCCATAGGTAACATGGATAGAAAGGTTCTAAGGCATAACCCACTTCTGCAGAGGGTAGAATGAGGGTCATGTTTGTTTCACCACCAGCCTAGGTGACAAGAGGAGTGGGGAGGGTCCAAGGTCACCATGGTTAGACCATTTGTATTCCACTTTAAAAGAGCTAGACTTATATGCCATCTTCTAAATATCATTAGTCCAGGAGTATAATTCTAAGAGATTCAGGATGAAAGGTGCTTCCTTTCCTGATCTCAAGAGAGGATACCCTCTAACTTATACCTGCTTCAATTAGCTCCTTCACACCAAACACTGACACACAAGATCATCACAAATACCTAATAGTAAGTAAACTCATTTATCTAAAAAAAACAGTAAACAGAAGTTGGGGAAGCTATACAAATTAAAACAGACCAAAGAAAACATAATAATAGAGGAGTTCCAGCTACAATCAAGAAATAATACTTCAGCTCAGACCAGATGAGAAAGAGAATGGTCTCATCAAGGGAAAATAATCTCTCAGCATTCTCTAGAGTTGCTGAAGCAACTCTAGTTCTGTCACTGGAGGTCAAGATACATGATAGCTGTCCCCTTACATGTCTGTGGCTCTGTTATACCAATCTGCCTTTTTTTGCAACAGCTCCATTCAAAATCTTTCCTTTTTTTTTTTTTTAGAAACTCTCCTTGAGGTATCTTGACTATCAATATTTAAGCATTGGAAATCTATGTCCATAGTAAATTTCATAGAGTAGCATTCCCTCCAGGGTCACTTCCCAACACTCTCTAGCACTTTGAGGATGGGTGCCCAAAGGACTATTGACTACTTCTCTCCTCAAGAACTAAGGGTAACTCTAAGGGGCTCTAGAATTTGTAATAGTGTTACTCATGAAACCCCATCTGATTTCTGTCCATTGATTATGAGTGGCGTTTGAATATTTATTCCCCTTTTAAGTTAAACTTCTTGCCCCAGTAAGGAGTGAGGTAGGATACTGTAATGTTAATGGATTAGGAAGATCTTCCCCAACCATTAACAGGCCTTTGTGACCACATGTGTTCAATCATGAATGTCTTGCTGCTTTGAACTCTGGCAGAGCTGTGATACATCCTAAGTCACATAGAGCCCACTGGGGGAGGAACTTGCCTAAGGAAGAGATTGCTTAGGGGGAGGTTTGCTTATGGGAAGGCTTGCTTGTAGAAAGCCTTTCACACCTTTTGGTACTAAGCCAATTAGGCACTGAGTCTCGAAGGTTGTGATGCCTTCTGGCTCTGAGTCTATTAGCCAAAAGTGTATATATATTCTGAGGCGAGATTTTGCTTTGGGGGCTTGCTCTGAGAAGGACCTTTTGATTCCCTGGACTGGACTCTGAGTAGTTTGTTAAGAGCCCCCCAACTACTCAGATGTTGATGCTCCCCCTATCTGGTGGTGTATGTAGGTGGTTGTATTGCTTTGTGCAGATAGTTTGAGCCCTGTTGAATCTGTTGAATCTCTGTGCTAATTTCTCTGCTTCTAATCTCTGTTTGTATTTTCTCCACATTCAGGGTACTGACCTTTCCACGGAACTAGGAAATGACTTAGATATGTTTGACTAAAGTAAGATTGTTGACCCCCTTTAAGGTGCCTTTCCTTTTAGAAAGGCAGATCAAAGAACCTGTACTAGCAGGCCATCTTGGGTGTGCCAGGGCACTTGCTGTAACATGTACCATGCAGGGAATATTTCATGATTTGCTGAAGAAAATCAGACTGTTGTGGATAATTAGATAGATGGATAATCAGAAGCTGTGGATAAAATAGCATGCCAGTTCAGAATCTCATGTTTCCACATCAAGCCAGTCTATGCCAGTCAAGTTCTGGAACAGCTCCAACCACAGTCATAAGAATTCACTTGATGCAATGAGAGGCCAAGATGGTGGCTGGAAAATAGGGACTCATTTAAGCTCTCCCCCAAATCCCTCCAAACACCTGTAAAAAAATGACTGAACAAATTCTAGAGCTACAGAACCAAGAAAATAACAGAGGAAAGTAGGTCTCCAGCCTAGGACTGCCTGGGTAGTCACTGGGAAGGGTGTATCACACCATGCTGAGAACAGAGTGCAGCCCAGCATGGGCCAAGCCAAGACAGACCAGGGCTGAGGAGATAGGGCGAGCAGTCCTTAGGGCCAGGAATCACTGAGCTGTAGTTCTTACCAGACTTCTCAACCCACAAATGCCAAAGGCCACAGAGCAGGTCAGTGGGAAAACTGCTGGATCAGGGTGAGAGAAGTATATGGTCCGGGCCCCAGCCCCAGCGGGGCAGTGGAAGTGGCAGGGCGGCAGCAGCAAGAAGCTCCTGCAGCTGTTTCCAGAACTCCAGCTGCTGCTGCTTCTGGCTCCAAGACCACCAGGTGGGAGGAATCAAGCAGCAGATCAGAGTGGGAGTGCAGGGAGCACTTTGCTGGTGCACAGGCAGGGCTCTCTTGCTTTGCCCTGCTTGGATCTAGGTCACAGTCCTTGTTGGCAGTTTTTGGGGGAGGAGGAGCACTGGTGTGGCAGAGCTTGTGGTGGCTTAGAAGTAGCTCTGAAAACAACAGTACAAGGCCCTTGAAGCTTGGAACAAAACATTCTCCACTCTGAAGGCAGTCATAACCTGACCAAAAGCTCAAGGCTCAAATAGTTGCCTGAGAACATGAGCAGCAGGCAGTGAAAAAGAACTCAGATTCAGACTATAGAATCTTTTTGTGGTAACAAAGAAGATCAAAACATATAGCCAGAAGAAGTCAACAAAGTCAAAGAGCCTACATCAAAAAACTTCAAGAAAAATTTGAGTTGGTCTCAGGCCATGGAAGAGCTCCAAAAGGATTTGGAAAATCAAGAAAGACAAGTAGAGGAAAAATTGGGAAGGGAAATGAGAGTGATTTAAGAAAATCATGAAAAACAAGTCAACGACTTGCTAAAGGAGACCCAGAAAATACTGAAGAAAATAACACCTTAAAAAATAGACTAACTCAAATGGCAAAAGAACTCCAAAAAGCCAAAGAGGAGAAGAATGCCTTAAAAGGTAGAATTAGCCAAATGGAAAAGGAGGTCCAAAAGACCACTGAAGAAAATACTATCTTAAAAATTAGAATGGAGCAAGTGGAAGCTAGTGACTTTATTAGAAATCAAGAAATTATAAAACAGAACCAAAAGAATGAAAAAATGGAAGACAATGTGAAATATCTCAATGGAAAAACAACTGACCTGGAGAATAGATCCAGCAGAGATAATTTTAAAATTATTGGACTACTTGAAAGCCATGACCAAAAAAAGAGCCTAGATATCATCTTTCAAAAAATTATCAAGGAAAATTGCCCTGATATTCTAGAACCAGAGGGCAAAATAGAAATTGAAAGAGTCCACCAATGGCCTCTTGAAAAAGATCCCCCGGGGGGAACTAGATGGCACAGTGAGTAGAGCACCGGCCCTGGAGTCAGGAGGACTTGAGTTCAAATCTGGACTCAGACACCTGACACACTTACTAGCTGTGTGACCTTTCTTCAGCAAATCATGAAATATTCCCTGCATGGTACATGTTACAGCAAGTCCCTTTACCCCAATTGCCCTGCCTTTCCCCCTGCAAAAAAAAAGTTCCCCCCCCCAAAAAAAATAATTCGCTTGATGAGGTGTGAATCAAGGATGCCCCATTATTACTACCATTATAAAGTACTGTACTAGAATCATTAAATATAGAAATAAGAAAAGAAAAAGAAATTGAAGGAAATAGAATAGGCAATAAGGAAACAAAACTATCTTCTTTGTAGATGATATAATGGTATACTTATAGAATCCTAGAGAATCAACTAAAAAAAACTACTTAAAATAATTAACAACTTTAGCAAAGTTGCAGATATAAAATAAACCCATAATTACAAAACACTTTCCAAGTGACCCAGCAATGCCACTTCTAGGGATGTATCCTAAAGAGATCCCACAGGTAGGAAAGGGATCTATATGTTCAAAAATATTTATAGCAGCTCTTTTTGTGGTGGCAAAGAATTGGAAATCAAGGGGATGCCCATCAATTCGGGAATGGCTAAACATGTTACAGTATATGAATGTAATGGAATACTATTGTGCTATAAGAAATAAGGAACAGATGGACTTCATAATAACCTCAAAAGACATATATGAACTGATGCTGAGTGAGGGGAGCAGAACCAGAACACTGTACACAGAACCAGAACAGCAGAACATTGTACACAGTAACGGCAACATTGTGTGATGATCAACTTTGATAGACTTAGCTCTTCTCCACAGTACAATGACCTAAGACAATTCCAAAAGACTCATGATGGAAAATACTCACCACATCGAGAGAAAGAGCTATGGAGCCTGAAAGCAGATTGAAGCATACTATTTTCACTTTTTTGTTTTTATTTTCTTTCTCATGGTTTTTCCCTTTCATTCTGATTCTTCTTTTGCAACATGACTAAAGTGGAAATATGTTAAACCCGATTGTACATGTATAACATGTAGATTACAGACAAACGGTATCTCTGATGACTAACTTTGATAGATTTGGCTCTTCTCAGCAATGCAAGGTTCTAAGACAATGCCAAAAGACTCGCAATGGAAAAAGCGATTCATATCCAGAGACAGAATTATAGAGTCTGAATGGAGATTGACACAGACTATTTGCTCTCTTTTTTTGTTTGTTTGTTTGTGTTTGTTTGTGTTTGTTTTTGTTTCTGTTTTGTTTCTTCTTTCTCATAGTTCATTCCATTAGTTATAGTTCTTTATAATTTGACTATTGTGAAAATATATTTAGTGTGAAGGTATATGCAGAACCTATGTTGGATTGCATGCTGTCTTAGGTGGGGAGGGGGGAGGAAAAAGAGAGGGAGAAAATTTGAAATTCAAAAATTTTAGGAACTGAATGTTGTAAACTAAAACTAAAATTTAATTAATTAATTAAAAAAATGAAAAGCTGGGAAAAAATAAAATAAACCCACATAAATCATCAACATTTCTATATATTACTAACAAAGCCCAGCAGCAAGAGCTAGAAAGAGAAATTCCATTTAAAATAACCCTAGACAATACAAAATACTTGGGTGTCTACCTGCCAAGACAAACCCAGAAACTATATGAACACAATTACAAAACACTTATCACATGAATAAAGTCAGATCTAAACAACAGGAAAAGTATTAATTACTCATGGTTAGGTCAATATAAAAAAAATTACAATTCTACCTAAATTAATTTATTTATTAAGTGCCATGCCAAACAAACTATCAAAATTGTTTTATAGGGCTAGAAAAAATAATAACAAAATTTATCTGGAAGAACAAAAGGTCATGAATATTAAGGGAATTAATGAAAAAAAATGTGAATAAAGATAGTCTAGCCAAACCAGATCTCACACTGTATGACAAAGCAGTAATTATCACAACAATCTGGTACTGGCTAAGAAATAGAATGGTAGGTCAGTGGAATAGATAAGGTACACTTTATAGTAAATGACCATAGTAATCTACTATGTGATAAATCCAAAGATCCAAATGTTTGGAACAAAAATTCATTATTTGACAAAAACTGTTGGGAAAACTATAAAACAGTATGGCAGAAACTATGTATAGACCAACATCTCAAAACATATACCAAGATAAGGTCAAAATGGGTACATTATTTACACATAAAAGGTGATATCATAAGCAAATTAGGAGTGGATGGAATAGTTTGTCTGTCCGATCTATGCATAAGAGAAGAATTTGGAACTTAAGAAAATATAGAGAGCATTGCAAAATATAAAATAGATAATTTCTATTACATAAAATTTAAAAGGTTCTGTACAAACAAAACCAATACAACCAAAATTAGAAAGAAAGCAGAAAATTGGGGGGGGGGGAGATTTGCAACCATTATCTCTCATAAAGACCTCATTTCTCAAATATATAGAGAATGAGTCAAATTTATAAGAATACAAGCTATTCCCCAATTTATAAATGGTCAAAGGAAATGAATAGACAATTTTTAAAGAAATCAAACCTATCTATACTCATACAAAAAATGCTCTGAATCACTATTGATTAAAGAAATGTAAATTAAAACAACTCTGAGGTACTACCCCACACCTATCAGATGGCTAATATAACAGAAAAGGAAAATGACGCATGTTGGAGGTGGTGTGGGAAAATTGGGACACTAATGCAGTATTGGCGGAGTTGTGAACTGATCTAACCATTCTGGAGAGCAATTTGGAACTATGCCCAAAGGGCTATAAAACTGGGCATACCCTTTAATCCAGCAATAGCACTGCTGGGTCTATGTTCCAAAACCATTAAAAAAAAAAAGATCAAAGGACCTCTTTGTACAAAAATATTTATAGTAGTTCTTTTTGTGGTGGCTAAGAACTGGAAATTAAGAGGATGCCCATTAATTGGGGAAGGGCTAAACAAGCTGTGGTAAATGAGTTTGATGGAATATTTTTGTGCTATAAGAAATGATGAGCAGGTGGATTTCAGAAAAACCTAGAAAGACTTGCATGAACTGATGCAAAGTGAAGTGAACAGAACCAGGAAAACATTGTACACAGTAACAGCAATATTGTATGATGAAGAATTGTGAATGACTTAGTTATGCTCAGCAATACAATGATCCAAGACAATCCCAAAGGACTAACGATGAAACATCATCTACATCCAGAGAAACAACTGATACTATCTGAATACAGACTGATGCTTGCTATTTTCCACTTTCTTTCTTTCATTCTTTTTTTTATTCAAGTCTTCTTAAACAAAATGACTAATATGGAAATGTTTTACATGATTGCACATGTATAAACCATATCAGATTGCTTGCAATGTCAGGACAAGGAGATAGAATTTGGAACTCAAAATTTTTTAAAAACTTTTTTTAAATTGTTTTAACATGTAATTGATGAAAAATAAAATATTATACAAAAAAATAAGAATTCACTTCGATGAGGAAGAGATTCTAAATCTCCCCTCCCACTCCAGGCAATCGTGTGAGCTCAGGATAAATATAGAAACCATGAGAGAGGTTCCATCAATAACTGAAGCTAGTCAGTGTCCCTGGAGCAACCATGGCTAACAGCTGCCTCTATTTTGGGAGCTGAGAAACATATAGAAGATATACATCTAGGAAAGACAGCTTCAGGGTTCTATAAAGGCACTGACCATCAGAACTTACCAGAGTTACACCAAATAGAACTTCATGAGGGGTTCAACAGAGGAAGAAAAAAGACTTCCAGTACTCAGGAACTGTGAATTACTCTTTTATTATCTGTCTTCTCTATATCTATGCCTCAGAGTCACTGTCCTTAAAATTTGTAACCTCCATCCTCACAGATCTTATGGGAAACCTTTCCCTAAACTCAGGAGATCATTCTCCATGACAATTGTTCATACTATATATACCAAAAGGCTTTTGACTGACAATCATTAGGGAATATACTGGATGTGGTATCACTATTGATCATAATTGGAAAGGCCTCAGGGTTTAGGATTAACAGTAGAACCCTGAAAGAAGGAATAGTCTGGGAGTTCTCTGTTGTTGTTTTTGGTGGTGGTGGTGGTGGCGGCGTTAGTGGTGGTGGTGATGGTGTGTGTGTGTGTGTATGTGTGTGTGTGTGTGTTTTCAGGATATTTTCTTTTTAAATTAGTCCACTTGTCCCGCTGAGGGATAATTTTGGACCTCCAGTTGGATTCCAGATGCCCTTTAGTGAACCCTAAAGAAAAAAATGAGTGCCCTGTATTTCATGGACCCAGAGAAATTTTCTATTATTAAACCTAGCTTGTATGTCTGGGTCCAAAGCAGAGGAACCTCTTTGTGGGAATAGGAGAGAAAGTGTCCTAGTCTCTCCCGGACCCAGTATTGGTTTGTTATAACACTTAATACTCAAATGAGCCTAGAACAGAAGAATCCCACAACGAGAGGCAGTAAAGATGAGAGTCTCCACACTCACACAAATCCCCCAGTGTCAAGGAATTAGTATTAATTCACAAATAATAAGCCAAATCCACTTGCTTTGTCACCTGAAGGCTGAGAGAGAGAATTCCAATTGACTGTTTCTGTGGGAAGAGCCCCACATGTTCCGGAAGCTCAAAGACAACCAGATTTTGGCTGCTGGAAGGAAAACATGATTTTATTTTATTTTTTCTTTTCTTTATTGTTTGTGGGTTGGGAAAGGCTTTTGGGAAGAACAAAAACAGACAATAACCTATGAGGATTTTTAAAAACAAATTTTTGTTACATTGTATCATCATCAAAGTTAATTTCTAAATTGGTTTATTAACTGTACCACAGAGAATTTTTCTGAGGCTCCTTAATACAAGGCACTGGGGAAGAAATCCATGAAAGATAATGCTGAACCACCCCACGGCAACAGAGATTTATCCAAAGTTTTGGGGCTTTGGACTTTGGCAAAAAGAGCAAAGGCGAGCAAATGTTTAACTAAGAAGAGAATGTTATGAGTAGATGTCCACTTCCATCCCCAATAAAATACAGAAGGTCCAGACTTCTCAATCAAAGAATCAATTTTGGAAGAGTTAAGTACTCATATCATTGGATGAAAATAAAAATGCTTAACAGGAAATATTTTGTGATTGCCTGAAAAAAATCCGATTTGCATATAGCCCTATGTATATTTTCAAAATCCAGTTCAGAAGCACTCAGTCCAACAATGAAGTAGTCTAGCTTCAAAAGCTTCTAGGCTCAGGATCTTCTTGAGGATGTATGCCCTTATGCCTGTAACAAAGAGCATGAAGAAAAGGAGGTGAGGGTGTTGCAGTCTGGAGTGCTGGGAATGCTAAAATGTAAGGGCACAAGGGGGTCTGCCTTGAAAGAATTCAACCGGCGGAGCCAAGATGGCATCTGGAAAGCAGGGACTAGAGTGAGCTCCCCACCAAGTCCCTCCAAAAACCTATAAAAAATGGCTCTGAACCAATTCTAGAACTGCAGAACCCACAAAATAGCATAGGGAAGCAGGGCTGTAGCCCAAGACAGCCTGGATGGTCTCTGGGTAAGATCTATCCCACACGGAGCTTGGAGCAAAGGGGAGCGCAGCTGAGCAGAGCAGAGCCCAGCGTGGGTGGCACAGACCAACCAGACCAGGAGCCTGGTGGAGCGTGCCCTAGTGCCCTGAATCAGTGAGCTGCGGCAGTTACCAGACTTCTCAACCCACAAACACCAAGGACAACAGAGTAGGTTAGTGGGAGAAGCTGCTGGGGTCTAGGATAGAGTTTGCTGTTCAGCTACTGCCCTGGAGGCAGCGGAGGTGGGGCAGCTTTAGAACTACAGCTGCAGTTGCTTCTGGCCTCAGGCCTACCTGGTGGGAGGAATTAAGTGGCAGATCAGAGCAGGAGTGAAGAGCCTGCTGAAGATCTAAGTCCAGTCCTGGTTGGGGTTCTTGGGGAAGGAGGAGTGCTGGTGTGGCAGAGCTGGTGCATCCCCCCCCCCCAGGCTTGGAACATAGAACTCTTCAGT
>CM053622.1:184946104-184988488 GCA_028646595.1 Phalanger gymnotis
GCTCGGCTCCTGGTCTGGTTGGTCCACGGTCTGGTTGGTCCGCGCTGCTCACGCCAGTCTCTGCTTTCCAGCAGGGACTAATATTCTTGTTTGTACTTTTATCTCCAGTGCTTAGCACAGTGCCTACCAGTTAGGCATCTCAGTGACAAAGTAGATCAAGCATTGGGCCTGGAGTCAGGAAAACCTGGGTTCAAATCTGGCCTCAGATACCCCCTGGCTGTATGACATGGGCAAGTCATTTAACTTCTCTTTGCCTCAGTTTCCTCATTTATAAAATGGGGATAATAATGGTATCTACTTCACAGGGTTGTTGTGAGGATGAAATGAGATATTTGTAAAGGGCTTAGCATAGCTCCTTGCATATAATAGGTACATAATAAATGTCTGTTCCTTTCTCTACCCCATAGAAAATACTTAATAAATGCTTTATTTATCTATGTACATATACATACATCTTTAGGGAAAGGAACGTGTATGGTAAGGTCCCCTTATAAAATCCAGGAATATGACAAGTGAGCAAAATTTTACTTATATGTGTGTATACTTGCAGTCTCATCATACACAATTCTATCATAATCTATGACTGAAAGTCATGCTAGGAAAAACTGAAAGTCTCATCCTGAAATTTTGGCTGAAATTTGACCCTCAGAAAAATAGGGGATTGTGTTTTTTCTCCCTCCTAAGATTTTCAACCAAAATAAGCTTTTACCATCTTATGTTAACACCGCTAAAGTAGGTCCATAGCAAGAACATCAACATTAGTACTAAGACTGTCAAATTCATAGCTGCCTAGGCAGGCTGCACAAGGAAAAGGACAACATTTTGTTGCATTAATTTCTCCACTAAACCCAGACTTAGCTGGTTCTGCATGATGTAGGGGTGACCCTGATTTCTCTAAGGCTAGGCCAGAGAGATACAACCTCTGATAGGTCCTGTAAGCCAGGCAGGCTTTGCATCTATACCCAGGGACAGTATCTGAGTCTGTTGTCCACAGACCAGGAGATTTACAATCAGAGAGGCTCATCAGCAGAAAATGGATCACCAAGAGATGAAATGTATTGGACATAACTACTCAAATCAAAAAGAAAATGCCCACAAAGATGAAATCATGGCTTCTTAAAGAATTGAAATAATTTTCCCCTAGCTAGCTAGGAAATGGATTGAATATAGTTATATAATTTGAAATACTTTTTTTAATGTCGAAGGTCTCAGAAAAAAAAAATTCCACTAAGAATTTTATTAATAGCAGTCTAACTCAACAGAAGTTTCCAGCTCAGCTGTATGACCTCTGTATTTCCTTCTAGTTCTAAATCTATGATTCTATAATCCCAATTCACTCTTCTGGTCACCTCATAACCTGGTGATGAGGCCTTTGCAACCACTTACAAATTTTATAAGACCTTACATAGTAACTATATATAGAGCTTCCAGGAGCATTAAAGTCAATGATAATAGTTATAGTTTATCTCTGAAAGGCTCTGTTAAAAGACAAATAGAAAGGATGGATTGTTCCAGCTATCTTCTAAAGGATAGTGAAAAATAATTCAAAGGAAGGGTGGTATGTTCTATCATTTATTTCATCAGTATTTTCCCCTCAGACCACTCCACTGTAAAGTTTCAGTTTTTATAGTCCTTGACTCAGGTATAAAATTAAACCAGTCCCTATGACAGCACAGAGTGAAAGCAGCTTCCTAAAACCCTCATTCTGGCCTCAGGCACTTTACAGCAGTCAGCAGTCAGCAGCCAACAGAAAGCTCAAAGAAATCATTTATATCATCAGGCAGGAAACACCTTCTCACATGAAATCACAGTGGGGTTAGAAGTTTGCTTTTTACCTACCTGAACACTTTCTATCTAGTTTCAAAGGAGCAGAGAATTCACCTCTTTAGGATGAAATGTTCAGGGCAGTACAGCAAGCATTTCTTTTTTAAAAATCAGTATTGATAGGTGTCATCCCCAAAAGTGGCTCAGGAAGCACAGAATCAGTATGAGCCATCTGTTCAAGGACCAAGCAGTTAACTCCATATTGTCCAGTTTATATTCTGCCACTGGAGAAGGCAGGATAAAATTTCAGTTCTTCCCAAGTATTTTGAAGGATTAATTGATTATAAATTATAAATCAATTAACAAGTATTCATTAAGCTCCTATCATGTGCCAAGCATTATTGCCGGGTGCTGGGGATACAAATACAATAAATTAAACAGTACCTATTCACAAGGAGTTTACATTCTGACAGAGGAGACAGTAAAACAAGGGTGTATATATATATATATACACACATATATATTTGATTGTACATATATATGTGGATATAGGTATATGAGTGCATATATATGTCGGTACATGTATATAGAATAAACATAAAGCATAGTATAGCAAAAAAAAAAAGAAACAAAAAGGGTCATATATAAGAAGTATTAAGAAGGTAGAAATGGCAAGATTTGGCAACTGAATGGACATATGTATGTCATTAAGGCAGAATTCATGATTTTCTTTGAAAATCATGAATGTGCCTGAATGGTCCAGAATCGCAGGATATAAGGAATTCTCTCAGTAGAAGGCAGAGGAGTTAAAGGATGTATTCAAACTCCAAAATAGCAGACCCATGGGCCAGTGTCCCCAATTTGATATCCTGGCAAGAACCTTCCAAAACAAATATGCCCATCTCACAATGGTGACCAGGAGGTTACAGAAAAATATTATGGTAGCAAACCAAGCCATACTGGTGCTTCCCCCCAGTGCTAAGGCCCTCCAGTAAGAAGATTACCCACTGGCCTCAAGCCCTGGCTCAGCACTCTCCGGTCTGCACAAGGGTCAGTCCTGTTTCCATAGTGCCTGCTGTCGCCGCCGCCACTTCCACTGCCACCACCGCCACCACCGCTTCTGCTGCTGCCGCCACTTCCACTTCCGCCACCACCACCACTTCTCCTTTTCCTGCCTCCACTATGGCTCAATCTCTAAGCTGTGCTCTCTCCTTTTATATAGTTGCCAGATGTCATCCCATCAACTAGAATGTCATCTGAGCGACCAGAACTCAGGCACCTACCATTGGCCTTAGCCACTCCTCCTAGGACCCTGAAAGCCTCCCCCACCCAAGCCTATTCAAATGGTCAGGAAAGATCTTCTCATTTACTGATTGCCTTTACAATATGAGATGAAGGAGAGTAAAGAGTTGAGTATAACACCAAGCTTATACACCAGAAAGATGGGAAGAATAGTGGTGCCCCCCTGCCAAAGAAATTAAGAAGTTTGGGAAAGGATTAGGTTTGGAGGGAAAAATAATTATTTCTGTTTTGGACCAGTTGAATTTAAGATGTGAATGGGGTGTCCATTTTGAAATTTCTAAAGGAAATTACACACTAAAAGAACTTCATTATTCTAACTATGTTGGGGTTCATGAGACTATAAGTTCCTTGAGGTAAAGGAACGTGTCTAATTTAAATGTTACATTCTCCTACTACCTTCCATCATGCTCTACACACAGTTTATACTTATAAAAAAGTGTCTGTTGTATTGGATTTGTTGTTATTGTATTGGTAATATACATAAGAAAGTACATAAATAAAATTAATTACAGTTAATATGCTTGCAGTCATAGTAAAGGACTAATTTCTAATCTTGGGTATTCAAATCCAGCTAGGAAAATCAGACAGCAAACTCACTCATTACAGATGATACCTATTTTGCAGGTTTGAATACTTAAATGCATGCAGGCGTTTTATATTCATGTTTAATATCTAATCCATTTGACTTTAAAGAACATTGTTCATACCAGTATCCAGGATCAAGCACACTCCTGGCAGTAATTGTTAGCCGATTCTCAGAGAAATTTTCTAGTAAAAAGTGCATATATGTGATGAATTCAGGAGAGAAACTGTGGCTGTATCTATAGATTTCATAGTCATCTGCACAGAGATGATGCTTGAAGCCGTGGGAGCTAATGATCTCTCCAATAAAGTGATTCCCTAATAAATAGAGAGGAGGAGGCAAGACAGAGCCATGGAAAACAACCACCCATAAAAGGCTCTAATCTTGCAGGATATAGTAGGGTCTTCTTGTTTGTTTTGTTTTTGTTTTTACATTAACATCCAACACACATGCACTTGAACAAAATTATATCTAGCCATAGCAAGTTTCAATCAAGTCCTTGGAATCAATGAACCCCATCTCCCACCTTCTGATGGATGAGAGATAACATCCAACCCAATCATTCCAAGGCAGCTCATTAGAAGTCCTTGACCCTGTTTGTCCTGTATCTCCCTTCATTTTGCCACCATTTGACACAAGAAAGAAAAAAAAGAACTTTTCTATGTCCTTCCATTATTTCACATGTCCTCATTATTTCAGGGATATTTTCTTCCTTGCATTTCAATCATGTAGCTTGGGGAAATTATCTTTGATAGCTTCATTTCCTTCAACTTCATGTCCAAATTGTTATTAAATATTGAACTTAGTTCCATATCTTTTACTATATCTCTTAGCCAATTTCTCTTTAGTTCAAGGACTAAAATCCTCATTAGTCAGTTCTCATTCAAGCTTTTCAGTGGAAATCAGGCAGGACTTGATGCCCAGAAAAATTAATCAATAAATATTTATTAAGCACCTACTATGTGTTAGGCATTGTCAAATCCTAAAGCTGATATAAACACCAATAGCCAAGTCACTTGATGTCTTAGAGTCCATTTCTTTATCTGTAAAATGAAAATAATAATACTTTCACTACCTACTTCACAGGGCTATTGTGAAGAAATTGCCTTAAAGTTATATAGAAACAGAAGTTGGTATTATTACTGATATCTGTAATATTTGCCCCTCCTCATCTTCTCTTATTCTCCACTATATTCCTTCTGAATACTATGAATGTACATGATAGTCAACATTTTCTTAAGCTGGTCTTGGGATTCCACTGGTGCAGAGAATCCCTGTGAGAAAATTTCCCCTACCCACACCCAATTTGCAAAGGTAAATCAAACATGCAACAAATATAAAGACATTCACTACAGATGGTTGCCAATGTTCTGCCCTGCATGTCTGTTGTTCTATCAAATGAAAACAATCTGTCCAAGTTTTTGAGGCATGACAACTTCCAGCCCCGATCTCTCTTGGACTTTTTTATACTCTCATCTTCATTGAGAATAAGTTATTCTAAATAGGGAGTACTTAACATTTTTTGTGTCATGGATTCCTATGACTTTCTGGTAAAACCTACAGGTCCTTTCTCAGAATAAGGTTTGATGTTGTTGTTTTAATTCATAATTGAAGAAAATGCTGTATTTCAGTTAAAAATTAATAAAAATAAGGATAAGGTTTTCTTCCTAATCAAATTTTTGACTCCTTAAAATCTATCCAACAACCCTTTAAGGGAGTAATAATAAATAAAAATAAATAAAATAAATAAATAAATTCTGAAATAAAAAATTCTTACTCTAAGTGAAAATGCCCTTCTGTCCCTAAGATCAAAGATCTTGTTTAGTCAGAAGCTACCAAAACAGACCCATGACAGAGTTTAGGCCAGAGGTGTCAAACATGCTGTGCCCTGCAATACTCATAATACTTACAAAGCGTGGGAAGCAGATCAAAATGTAATTGTGAAATACTTAACACAATAAATCAAAATATAATAAAACATAGATAACATTAAATTTTAAAACTAAGTCAATATATGGCCCACAGGAATCCTTACATACAGATTAATGGCCCCCATTTCCATTTGAGTTTAACACCATTATTCTAGGCTATTGAACAATCATTTTCTAAGAAATCTATTTCTGCTAAATGTTATTCAAGGCCATACTATCCCAGAGGGATGTTCCTCAAGAGAAGCTTGGCTCACCTCCTTCATGGAAAAAGCACAGCATTCGTATCACCTATCTTTCTCCTAATGCTGCTCTTACATCTCTCCCTTTATTTGGGTCACCATTCAGGTATGTATAATAAGATCCGAGGGACTCTTCTTTTTCTGCCTCCTTTATTGTCCCTTCTCCTTTTCCTGACCCATTAAAATGGCTGTTCCTTAACACCTATCCTTGGCTCTCTTTTCTCTCTACACTCTTCCCTTAGTAATCTCTGGTGTGGTCTAGCCTTGAGTAATACTCAGAAGAAATAGGATTCTGTGGGCTAAGAATGTTCAATGGCAATTAGTTAGCATCTCATATTTATCACCTTTGGCAGCATGAGAAATAGCTGGTAACAGTGGATAAAGTCCTGAACCTGGAGTCTGGAAGAGCTTTGTTCAAATCTAGCCTCAGACACTTATTAGCAGTGTGACTCTGCTCAAGTCACTTAACTTCTATCTGCCTCAGTTTTCCTAACTGTAAAATGGGGCTAAAAATAGCACTTACCTTTCAGGGTTGTTTTTAAGGATCAAATTAGATAACATTTTTAAAGTACTTAGCACAGTGCCTGACACATAGTAGATGCTTAATAAATGTTTATTTCCTGCCTGTCTGCTTTCTTTCCTTATTTATTTCCTTCCTTTCTCCCTTCTTTCCTTTGTAAGTAAACACTTTCTTTGGGAGTTATTTGTTCTCATGAAGGTAACATTATAACAACACACAAGAAGAGTTAGGGATTGTTTTCTAGCACACCTTCTAAGTCTTTCCAAATTCAGAGAATCTGCCCAAGTTTGCATTGTCAGAATAGCACTCTTGAACCCTGTCTCACCTCCCTGCCACTGTGAGGTACAGGATGTTAGAGGGCCTCAGATATTTATCATGTATACATTAGAAATAGTTTAATACAGAGAAACATTAAGGTGCTTTGAAAATAGGGCTGGACCTGAAGTCAGAGAGCCCGGGTTAGAATCTTTGGCTCTGCCATTCACTATATATGTGACCTTTCTAGGCTTCAGGTTCCACCTCTGAAAAATGAGGAGATTGGACTTGATGGTCCATAAATTCTGTTCCAGCTATAAATCTATGATCCTATTGCTTACATTCCACTGCGATATTATAAACTAACTTTGTAGTGATGATGATGATGGTAATGATGTTGTTGATGGTGATGATGATGCTGATGATGGTGATGATGTTGTTGATGGTGATAATGATGGTGACGATGTTGTTGATGGTGATAATGATGGTGATGATGGTGATGATAGCATTTATATAGTACTTTTAGGTTTGCAAAGCACTTTAAAAATATAATATCATTTTATCCCGGGAGGCAGATGACATTATTATGCCCATTTTATAGATGAGAAGACTGAGGCAGCATCTTATAATTTGCCCAAGTAAGTGTCTGAGGTCAGATTTCAACTTAGATCTTCCCAACTCTAAGCCCCCTATCTTCACTACACTGCCAGTTACTGAGAGTGGAAGAGGCAGATAGATTTATGTTTGATGAGAGAAGAAACTTTCTAATAATTAGAGCTATCAAAAAGTAGAATGGGAAGAGAAATTAGATTTGTCCTATTTAACCCAAGAGGGCAGGATTAGGAGCAATGGATGGAACGGGTAAGATGCAAATGTAGACTTGATGTTAGGAAAATTTTTCCCAGGCTCTGACTTCATTGTAGTGGGGATTCTTTTTCTACAATCAATTAGATCATATGGCCCTTGAAATCCCCATCAATTCTGAAGTTCTAGGATTCTATGACCCTGGCTAAATCTGTCTCTTAAAAAAAAAGTCACATCCTTGACTCAATTTACAGTAATTTTCAACTTAAGAAAAATGAATGTCCCTAAACCAGTGAGCATTATTGTACATAACAAGAATAAGCTAGAAGCCTTCCCAATAAGATCAGGGGTGAATAAAGGATGCCCGTCATCACTACTATTATTCAATATCATACTAGAAATGTTAGTTATAGCAATGAGAAGAAAAAGACATCAAAGGAATTAGAAGAGGCAATAAGGAAACAAAACTATCACTCTTTGCAGATGATATGATGATATACTTAGAGAATCAACAAAAAAACTACTTAAAATAATTAACAACTTTAGTAAAGTTGCATGAATATAAAATAAACCCACTCATCAGCATTTCTATATATTACTAACAAAACCCAGCAAGAAGAAATAGAGAAATTCCATTTAAAATAACTCTAGACAATATAAAATATTTGAGAGTCTACCTGCCAAGACAAACCCAGGAACTATATGAACAAAATTGCAAAACACTTTTCAAAGTCAGATCTAAACAACTGATATCAATTGTTCATGGGTAGACCAAGCCAATATAATGAAAATGACAATTCTACCTAAACTAATTTACTTCTCCAATACTATACCAATTAGACTACCAAAAAATTATTTTATAGAGCTAGGAAAAAATAACAAAGTTCATCTGGAAGAACAAAAGATCAAGAATACAAAGAGAATTAATGAAAAAAAAACTACAAAGGAAAGTGTTTAGCAGTACCAGATCTAAACCTATATTATAAAGTGTTAATCATCAAAACAATCTGGTATAGGGCAGCTAAGTGGCACAGTGAGTAGAGCACCAGCCCTGGAGTCAGGAGGACCTGAGTTCAAATCCAGCCTCAGACACTTGACACACTTACTAGCTGTGTGACCTTAGGCAAGTCACTTAACCCCAATTGCCCTGCCTTCCCCCCTCAAAAAAAAAAAACAATCTGGCACCAGCTAAGAAATAGAGCGATGGATCAGTTTTCTATAAACCTAAAAGACCACAGCCTCTAGGATGAAAATTCACTATTTGACAAAAACTGCTGGGAAAACTAGAAAACAAGAGCAGAAACTAGGTATAGACCAACATCTTACACTGTATACCAAGATAAGGTCAAAATGGGTACATGATTTAGACATAAAGGGTGATACCATAAACAGATTAGAAGAGCAAAGAATAGTCTACCTGTCAGATCTACGGAGAAGGGAAGAATTTAGGACCAAACAAGAGAGAGAGAGAGCATAATGAGATGTAAAATACATTAAATTTTAAAGGTTTTGTGCACACAAAACCAATGCAACTAATTTTAGAAGGAAAGCAGAAATTTGGGAAACAATCTTTACAGCAAGTATCTCTGATAAAGGCCTATTTTCTCAAATATAGAGATAACTGAGTCAAATTTATAAGAATATGAGCCATTCCCCAACTGGTTACAGGATATGAATAGGCAGTTTTCAGATGAAATCAAAGCTATCTATAGTCATATGAAGAAAAGCTCTAAATCATTTTTAGAGAAATGCAAATTAAAACAACTCTGAGGTTAGTGCCTCATACTTATCAGATTGGCTAACATGACAGAAAAGGAATATGATTAATGTTGGATAGGATGTGGGAAAATTGGGACACTAATGCACTGTTGGTGGAGTTATAAACTGATGCAACCATTCTGGAGAACAATTTGGAACTATGCCCAAAGGGCAACCAAATTGTGCATACCCTTTGATCCAGTAATACCACTACTAGATCTGTATCCCAAAGAAATCATAAAAAAGGGGAAAGGACTTCCACGTACATAAATATTTGTAGCACTTTTTTGTGGTGGCAGAAAACTAGAAACTGAGGGAATGCCCATCAGTTGGGGAATGGTTGAACAAGCCATGGTATAGGAATGTAAGAAATGATGAGCAAGCAGATTTCGGAAAAACCTGGAAAGACTTGTATGAACTGATAAAAAGTGAAATGAGCAGAACTAGAACACTGTACACAGTATCAGCAACATTGTGTGATGTTCAACTATAAATGATTTAGCTCTTCTCAGCAACACAATGACAAAGGACTCATGATGGCAAATGCTACCCATATCCACAGAAAAAAACTGGTGGACTCTGAATGCAGATCTAAGCATACTATTTTCATTTTTCTAATGTTTTTTTTTTGGTCTGATTCTTCTTTCACAACTATGACTGATATGGCAATATGTTTTACATGACTGCACATATAAAACCTATATCAAACTACTTACTATTTTACAAAGAGAGGAAAGTAGGGAAAGGGGAAGAAAAAATCAGAATTCAAAATTTTGTAAAAACGAATGCTAAAAAATATCTTTACATATAATTGGAGAAAATATTATTAAAAAAAAGAAAAATGAATGTGCTTAGAACTCATTTCTTGATTGCACATTCCCTTCTTCCCCTTCTTTCCTATCTCCACACCTTCCCCAAACATTCACATTCTTAAATCTTGGGGTAAATACACAAAGAGTCAAGCAAAACCCAATGCGTTTTCTCACTAAACCCATAATGTCTGTTTCCAGGAAAATGTTCAGAGATAGATGCCTTTGGACAAATATCAAGAGACTCCAAAATATATGCTACCTTTTTCAAATCCAATAAAAACTGACTCCCCCGAAAGAAACTTAAACTTTCTCAAATAGAATACCCATGATTTTCAAGCACTTGGTCTTCATCTGAGTTCCCTTCATTCAGCTGAAACCAAAATATTCTTACCTAGTAAAATCAGGCACATTTATTTCTTCTGACAATCTAACTTTCTGCTCCTCAAACACAGAGGTCAGTGTAAATCTTTGCGACACACCCTTGCCTAGACCAGCCCTAGAGACATCCTTAGATATAATGGCATTAAAACCGACAAGAGCCAATTTCTTAGTCAGGGAAGGGGAGAGGAAGAGAATTGAGTTGCTCTCACAATTCCATGGAGTCAATCAATATTCCTGAAATATGAGTTATTCATCACGGCTGTCACCTATCTGAATCAATTTTTCTTGTGAACAGGGTGGTCGGCCAACTAAATCTATGTTGAATATCCCAGGAAATATGTAAGGTTGAAGGGGCAGGGCAAAAAAAAAAACACCCTCCCAACATAAAGGAATTTTGCTCAGAGTTTATTGTGCTCCTACAAGACCCTTGTAAATGCTCAGGCCCCTACTTTTCCAGCAACCTCCACTCCCTTCCCCTCCTCCCCCCCCAAAAAAATAATTCCATAAATGTTTTTGAAAAGAAAATAGCTATTTTTGTTCAAGGTTAAAAAAAAACACTTAAGAATCATAGGATCATAGATTTAGAACTGTAAGTAATCCTTACAGATGAGGAAACTAAAATCCAGAAGAGTAATATGATTTGTTTGACATCATAAACCTAGTAAGTTCTGAGGTGGGATTTGAACTCAGGTCTTCCCAACACCAACCTTTCAGAATCATCTGGGAGAAGGGCTCAGATGAGGACCAAAGGCCTGAAAATGATGGATATATTTACTTAGAAACACATTATTTGAATGTGCTTGAGAGCATTTATTTGTATCCCCAGCACTTGGCACAGGGCCTGGCACATAGTTAAGTATCTAATAAATGCTTATTGATTCATTTCTTTGAGAGGAATGAGTATTCAGGGGATTTGGGCAGGTTGGTTGGTAGACATTTGGGAATTACTTGAGACATTCATAAAGGAGCACAAGAAAAAGCTACTGTTGGTATCTAGAAATGAATTTTCCCCTTTTGCCAAAAGTGCCAGAAAGAGCTAATATGGAGGGCTTTTTTTTTTTTACTTTCCTCATTATGGAGAAAGAATTGTTAATAGTCTCCCAGAAAAAGAACTGGTTTCAATAGACAATAATTACCCATTTTAGCCAAAGAGGCAAGAGATGATAACTCATGAATCAGGACCTTCTCCTTTCTAATTAGGGAATAACACCGGAACTAAAAGAAGTCTCCTCATCATACTAGGACCATAATAAAACATAGTGATCTACCTTAAAGGAGATGCCCAAAATAATTGACTCATTTCTAGAAAGCTCTTTAAACACCTTCAGTGTTTGTGAGCAACGAGATGATTATGAAGCTTTATAGAAAGCCACTCCCTGGGAGAGGTCACCTCAATGCACTGTCAGCACAGCTGGGGTCAATTTCAAAAGGTAATCCAACAGGCTGCTTTAAAGAGAGTTTAATCTCTAGTAAGTAACTGAACATCACTTTCACTACAAAGATAATAGAAAACTAGTCTTCAAAGAGAGGGAATGCTAACATGGGCACCTTTTAAGGGAAACATGTACCAGATCATTATTTCCCAAAATGTGATATGGGACTCAGGAGGTCTTCTATAGTTACTACGAAGGTCAATAATTTTTTTAAAAAATGGTGGGGGAGAGAAATCCGGGGAAAAAAATCTGAGTAGAGGTAGCCAGAGGTGGGTAAGCAATGGGGCAAAAGGTTACCATGTACAGTAAAAAGACTGCTGTGAATAGATAGCTGGCCTTATAGTCAGGAAGACATGAATTCAAGTCTCATTTCTGACCCATATTGTCTGCGTGGCCCCAAAGAAGTCACTTCTTACTGCCCCAGGATCTCTCTAAGACTAAGATCAGAATAGTTGTTGATATGCACTAGTAGAGGGAATTTTCTCACTCTTAGAGTTCATCATACATATGAAATCATAGCTCTAGATGGGGAAAAATAAGTATCAGGTATACTGGGGATAGAGAGACAAAAAAAAAAAAGAAAAAAACATACTACCCTCTAGGAACTTAAATTCTATTAAGGAAAAACATATCAAGTCAAGAAACATTAAGTGTCTACTATGTACAGGTCACTGTGCTAAACTCTGGGGATACAAATATATGCAAAAGGAAAGATAATCCCTCAAGGAGTCCTCAAGGAGCTCACATTCTAAAGGGGGAAGACAAAATATTAAAAGGGGGTGGGGGTGGGGGGTGTCGAGGGAGCAGCTAGAGAAGGTACCTGTGAGCATGACAAAGTCCAAAGAATCAAGAATGGAATGCATATATGACTAGGCTGGATGCTTTAGTTAAAATGGGGGTCCTGACAAGAACCAGCCAATCAGAAGAAGGAGCCACAGGGTTAGAGTCTACTTCCACTTTGAGAAGTCCAGGGGTGAAGTAAACTTATCAGGTGAGGAGGCTTCTGTAGCATGGTAGAGAAAGTCCAGAGAGTCATGAGTGAAGCCCATCAGAAGAGCCTATGATTTAAGTGCATTACATATACATTTACATATAATGAGTAAATTTAAAATTATATAAAAATTAATGGGGGCAGAAAATCAGGAAAGGACTCATTGGAGCCAGGAAGCTTTAAAGAGACCTAGGGGAATGAAAACAATTGTAAAAGTAAAGTGGGATGAAGCTGGAGAAGCAGGAAAACAGGGGTCTGTTGATAATGTGAAGTTTAAAAAAAGTCTACTTTACTAATTCACACTAATTAAGAGGAAGGCCAGACTAAATAACATCTGGGGTGGGGCAGAAGTCAGAGGAATTCATTTTTAGTTTTTCCTGGTACCTATGGTAACTCAAGACTCAAAGCTAATAAAATGCTGACTATAAAAAGTTCTTAGAAAATTCTCAATCATTAACAGATAAAAGTAGTTGCACACAGTAGAAATTATGTGTGTGTCTGTATGCATTTGTAAAGTGATTGCAAAGAGTCCTAAGTATTTTAGACTCTTACCCCTACAATCTTGTTCATATCCTTAAGGCAATTGTAAGGAAAGTATCTCTTTCTATAAAGCACTCTATAAACACTAAAGCACTCTCAATGTGACTATTATCGTAACTATATTTATTTATAGAGGTAACATGATGTAATAGAAAAAGAACTGGCCTCTGAGTCAGGTAGACCTGGCTTCAAACCTAATATATACTGTCGATGAGAAGAGGGTTTGTTAAGCTAAAGTAAACTTCAGAACCAGTCTCTGAATTATCACAAATTCCAAACCAGTGGACAAATTCTAACCAAGGTTTACTCTATGCAAGGGAATGAGAAGGGGTGTTCCTACCTTCTAAGTTAAAAAGAAATACATTTTAAAAGTTTTATCTTACCCACCAGGGGGCACCTACCCGCAGGTGAATTTTCTTTGGGTCTCAATTTAATATTCATTTGTCTATTCAACTAGTATTTGTTGAATGTCAATGCAAACCACTGTATTAGGTGCTATAAGGGAGAGAGTAGAATCCTTACCCTCAAGAACTTTGAAGGAGACAAGACAATTTTATAGTTTGGTGGGTCCATGATTTTATCTGCATGCATCCCTCCACTAATAAAGATTGTAATCTTTGCCTGCCTTCTCATTCTGCTTCCCCTACATCCTTTGCACACTGTGTGAAAAATCAAATAATACTACAAGGTAGAATATGATTGTATAAAAGTCACAATGTGTCAGAGCCATAGCCACATTGAGTTATTTGCCTTTCCCAAACTTCTAGGCTTCATAAAGCAATATCCCTCTCGCTTATAAATTGTCAAAGGAGGCAGTGAGCAGGAATCTGAGGATTTAGAAATATCCATTGTTGTTCTAAAATTCCCAGGCCATCAGCAGCAGGTAATTTGTATCTTAAAACTGCTACCCTGGCCCTTCTTCTTATGTTGAATCAGCAGAGGGAAGGAGAAAGGGCTGTGAAATATGCCCCACCACCAGCTGGATGAATGAGCTGTCAAGCAGGATCAGATCAGCCTCCTACATAATTTTGTCTGTATTTCATATACTCTTTTTGGTAGAGACAAGAGAGTGCCTTCAGTGTGATCTGCAGAAAGTACTGTGATTCTTTGTCAAGAATCAAAGTGAGATAAAGATGGGAGTTTTGAGCATGAAACATGTTCCAGATTTAAGCCAATACACTCCATAAGCAAGTCTACAGAAGATACTGTTTTCATTTTCAAACTATTACAGAATTCCTGTCTTCTCACATGAACCTTTTGTTACAGTCATGATTATTGGATAGGGATATACATCTTCCAATGCCTTAAACCAGAAGACATTTCATTTGAAATGTGGGAATTTGACCAAGGAGTAAGATGTATTTTGTTAAATTAGCTCCTTGCTGTAGAAAACAAATGGTCGGCATGTTTCCTTTTACTATCCCAAAGTTCCTCTTTCTTTATGACTGCCTTAGCAATGGATTTTGCTAATTAGACAAATAGCCTTCACCCATAGGGTGCCAAAGTTTCCCATAATAAGGATAAGAAAAAGGACATGGGACACAGGTCAGGAAATTTTACTTCTGGGCCTCAATTCTCCCCTAGGGACCTCAGATCAACTAAACCACTCTCTTCCATCTACCTTCGAACAGAGGACCTCCATTCAAATTTTATTTAACACACTGAGATCATCCATTCAAGCTTCCTCTTTTGTGCAGCTCACATCCAAGCAACTGGATTCCCCCCATTCACTCCTCCTTTGCTCAAGCGTCAGAGGAAGACGTGGCCCTTCTCATTGCCAACGTCGATCTCTTTCTTTACTTGTGCCCTTAATCCCTTTTCCTCTAGGACCCTGGCCTTTTGGTTATCCCTTCTCTTTCCTTAATCTTCAGTCTTGCCATATTCATTCATTCTTTCTCTGTGGCCTCCAAACATGTCAAGATTTTTCCCTGTCCTGAGAAGGAAATTTTAAAAACTGTCACTTGACCATTCATTGAGCTATCATCCCCTATCTCTCCTCTCTTTCCTAACCAAACTCCTAGGAAAAGCTGGCTACCTTCATTGCTTCCACTTTCTCATCTTATGTTGTTGTTGTTCAGTCTTCTCTGACTCCTCATGACCCGATTTGGGGTTTTCTTGGCAAAGATACTAGAGTAGTTTGCTATTTCCTTCTCCAGCTCATTTTGCAGATGAGGAAACTGAGGCAAAGTTAAGTGACTTGCCCAAGGTCATACAGCTAGTAAGGTCATACAAAAGAGGCCACATTTGAACTCAGGGAGATAAGTACCACCTTGCTGAGCTTTCAAAATTACTTTGTCTTTATTTTTATATGTTTTTCATTTATTTATATGTGTACATGTTGTATTCTCAAGTCAAACATAAATTCCATGAGGGCATGGGCTGCCTCATTTTTGTCTTTCTATCTAGCCTAATGCCTGGCATACAGTAGGTACTTAATACATGCTTGTTAAATTGAATTGGCACAGCCCCTTACCAAGGCTGCCATACTTGTTAACGGAGCCTTGCTGTAGAACTGGCTTTAACACTGTTCTCTAGAAAGAAAAAGTCCAAGGGACCTACCTACTGCCAAAAATCAAGGCAGAATATTAGAGCCTTGTGGAGGCAATCCAAAAAAGGGAAAGAGGAGAAGCCACTCCGTAGTGAAAGGTATTAGCTCTAGAATGAATAAAACAATCATGTGAATATTGCCAAATCTCTCCTCCTCCTAAAGAACAACTTTAAATATGTAGCAATGTCTACATTGGAAAAGAACAGGGCAGAAAAGAAGTACTCTGGCGGATCCATGATTTATTTAATCTGTATCGACATTCCTTCCACCAATGCAAATATTAGCCCCCTACAACTTAATAAGTTGATTTTATGAATTTCTGGGCTAAAAGTCATCATTTGTGTCCAATCTGATGATATCCTCTCAGAATAAGCTAGTCTGGACTTCTGATGACATATAATCTGTCACTGTATCTACAATTGAAGCCTTTCCAGTTTGGTCCCTCCTCCTTTTAATTTGTAATTCACTCAGGTCTGACCATTTTACTGCACTATTCAGCAACCTTTAGGAGATTCCTAATGACTTTATGATGAAATACAAATTCCTCAGCTTGGCATTCAATGACCTTCCCAATCTTCCTGGAGTCACCCTACCAATTCAGATTTATTTCATATTACTCCCCTTCCTAAACTCTACATTATAGTCAAATTGGACTACCTGCTACCCTCAAAAATGGCATTTCAAGTTCTACCATGAACATTTCTACAGGATGCCCCATATGCCTAGAATACCTTCCTCCTCAACCCTGCCTCTTAGAATCCTTAAGACTCAATTCAGGTGCCACTCTTTCATTACAGGAATCCTTTCCTGATCCATAGAGTTATTAGTATTCTCCTTCCTCAAACTTTATCTGTTCTTATATTTATGTCAGTATTTTATTTATCCAAATAGAACGTAAGTTGCTTGAGGACATAGACTATTTTCATTTCATCTTTACATTGCCATCATCTAAGACACCGCCTCCCATGTAGTAGACACTTCATAAATGTTGCTGAATGAATGGTAAAATTTTGCCACAATTTGTGTTCCACTGCCATAGTGGCTGGTTCACCTCTCAAAACAGCAATTTACTACAGATGATTCTGGATACTATGATCAAAACAATTTTAAAAGAGTATAGAATTTCTAACAGCTCTGTTAAGTAAGTGAAAAAATTGTGTGAACCACAAAAAAAATGGTGCACATATTTCTTTGTACTCTATAACTCTTTCTAGGACCATATTAGTGGGAGATTCTTATTAATATCCCTTTAATAATACAACTGGAGTTACTAGAAGAAAGATTATGGTGAGTTGGTATATCAACAATCCAGCTAGCAGCTTCTGTGGGGGTGTAAAATCCACCAACAACCAGCACCCAGAAAGCTACCAACACAGGTCCTTTTGATCTACTTTACTTACAGAAAGCAACGTTAAGGGGTTAACAATCTTACTTTAATCCAGGATACAAATAACATCCACCTAGTTCAGGGGAAAAAGCCAGCACCTGAATTACAGACCAAATACAATTCGCAGTTATCAACATCTGGGTGTACAGCCGGGGAGCTCATTAGAATGGCTGGCCCAGAGTCACGCTCTCGTCTTGCTGAGGCTCAGAGCTCAGAGCAAGAAAGCTAACCTTTGTGCTTATATATCCTGTTCAGGGCCAGAGGGCCTGACCTCACCCAGGCTGGGCATGGAGAAGTTCCCCACCCCCAATATCACATCAGATACAAATCAATGGCTCCCAATTGTCTCAGTGCTGAGAAATACAAAAACATCCCACTTTATCTGCCCCATTCAAACAAAAGCCAGAATCATTAAAGGTCAACAGCAAAAAGTCCCATCTTAATTACTATTATAGTTGGTGAGGTCACATATATCTAAAAAAGGCAGGAATATAAAACAAAGAATTGAGGTATGAGTTGAAATCTAGAAGATGCTTCAATTTTTGTTCCTTTGCTTTTTTATCTCCTATTTATTTTCATAAGACCAAAAAGGATGGGGGAGGGGGGAGAAAAGAAAACAGAAGGGAGCTTAGACCTTGGATTTTCATTTGTTGAAGACAAAGCCCCTAAAATCTTTCTAAAGGAGCATTGTTTGAGATTAAACTTAAGATTTCCTTAACTAAACTAAACTAAACTAAAACTTAACTAAAGATTTCCTTAAGAAAAAGGGATTTTATAAAACTAAATCCAGATAGAGGCTTAGGACAGTCACTGCCTTTGAAGAATAAGAAGTTAAGGCTGAAAAAAAAAAGACAATGCCTCTAACAGGCTATTCTATATTTCCACATTCCAAAAGAGCTTTGTCCCTTTGGGCAAGGAATCTTCTTTAGGAGAGGAAAACCTATTACAGTCAAGACCCAAACAAATTCTCCTTTATGTGAATAAATAAAGCTAAGGCTTTTTATTTACTCAAATAATCAGGTACATAAAGACCCTGCCTTTCTAATAGAGCTAAAACTTGAGCCTCTGATCTCTAAACCAAAAGAGCAATGGCAGAACCCACTTTTCTTCTTATGGTGAAGGACTCAGCTGAGGACTTCGGCTAAAGCCAGAAGCTGAAAGCAGAGAGAAACTCAACAATTTCAGGTTCAATAGGTCAACACCTGCCAGGGACCACTGACCACTGAATCAGTGGACTACTGTTCAGCAATGGCCAGAAGAGGCAAACAGGAAGTGATACAAAGAAAATATACATTATGCCAGACGTAACAAAAAATAAACAATAAAAATAGGACCAGCATGTTCATATCACCAGAAGATACCAAGTGCCTTGTAGTGATAGACATGTTACCCTTCATTGTATGTGCTCTGACCACTTGAATTCCCTACATGTGTACATCTCTGTGTGTCTTAGCAACACTTCTTACTGATGAAGTGGGCATTTGTAGTAGAATGTGCCTCAGATTTATAAGGAAAATGCTTTAATACTACTTTTCTCATTATGATATTTCATTAAATGTCTTTGCTTTGAGCCAATTATGTCTATGAGTGCCAGAAAGGACCATTGTTAATTTAGGTCAGGGCTGTCCCAAATAAGGCCCATGGGCCATATGTGACCCCGCCATGTGATTTTATGGGGCCCACCTGTGAGTTTTAATTTTCACAAGTGAAAAAATGAAATAATTTGCATGGAATGCGTATTAGACTTTTTAATTCCATCACTAATAAATAATCTCATTGACGTTAATTTTCTTTGGTGTTTTTAAGTGGTATTATGGTTGAAATGTTTCACATGGAATTTTCAATCCATCTGTGGGATGCATTCCATCTGTACGATGCAAACTAGTCAGCATGTACCTACCTTTATACTGTTGTGTTGTCGCTTTGTTGTTTTGTGTTTGCTTTCATGCTTCCCACTTCCTGCCTTAACCTATTGTATCAATGACGTTAGTTCCCCCACTTTCTATTAGTGTACTGTATTTTTTATTCTGGGTGTGGCCCTCAAATAATTATTTTATTTTAATGTGGCCCTAAGATAACCTAAGGTTGGACAGCCCTGATTTAGGTGAAAGGGTAAACTGAAGATTCCCCCTCCCATGGAGAACCTGTGGATTGAGTTGTATCATAGCACATCCTTCTATGAGAAAGGTCTCTAGATACCATCCCCAACTTTTCCTGCAACCCAATCAAATCCCATAGTCCACTGAACTTATAGATAAAGGTAGGATGTCTACTAGGACTGCCAGCATGGGGCTTGTTGAATGTATTCAAAAAATTCCAGAGAGAAGGCAAGCAGTTGAAGTTTAATAAATAGATTGTTACAACTAAAACTTCCAAAACTAGCACAAGATATTTATTCCAAAAAGGGAATATGATAGAAAAAAAAAGTTTGGGACATCTAAAACCAAGGCCTAGAACATGTGCGAAAAGTCACAGTGTGATTTGTGTAAAATTCTTCCACTTTGGTGTGTGCCTGAATGGTTCCTTTCATGTTAAGTATACAAACTTACACCTTGCTGCAGTCGGTTACATTCACACCTCCTATTTATTGTGAGCCAATTAAAATAAATATTTTACTTTGAAAGAGGAAATGTATTTTCCCCCAGACTGCTGCCAGCCTTCATTCCACACCTTGCTCCCTGCATTTAATTAGCCATGAAACGAAGGGAGCTTTATTTGCGGCCAGGAAGAGACAGCAGGGAATCAGTGACTCATTGCTACCCCCGAGTTTTTTTAGGTCAAGGGGACACCAGCTACATGCTACTCCACTCCTTCCAAATGGAACTATGCATGTGGGAACTGCTGTGACCTTTGGTTAGAAAGTAAGGAAATGAATCACAGGGCTTAACTGAAGCTTAACAGCTCAGTTTCCAAATGAAGAAACAATGATAAACCCGATGGTTGTCTGATAACCAAAGAGGGCGGGTATGTGACAGAAATACTTTAACAATCATTTTGATCCCTTTTCAAGGGAGAAATGCTGGAAGTGAAACCACAATCAGCTAATTTCCATTTTAAAGGTTTGCCCCTGAAAGTATAATGGACCCCAGAAAGGAAAGCTCAATTTTGAACCTATTAGCATTGCTAATAGGGGAAATTTTGACAGCAAGTGCTTTGTTTTACTCTCATCCAAACTAACTGTGTGATCTTGGACAAGCTATTCTGTCTCTCTAGGCCTCGTTTCCTGATCTTTAAAATGAGAGGGTTGGATAGATGGACTGAAGTATTTCAAAGGTCCCTTCCAGCTCTAATATTCTATGTGAGCCAAGTGTAAAGGAGACAGGAAACATATACCAGTCTTAGACATGGGTTGGAGTCCTGGCTCTTCTACTTACTATGTAGTCTCTCTGAGCCTCAATTTTCTTTTCTGTCAAATAAAGATAATACTTATACTATCTGCCACTTGGGGTTGTTAGGAGGAAAGTGCTATAAAAATGAAGTTTTGAAACACTGAGCTCAACACTAAATCCCTTGAATTGTGCATTTTCTTCAAAACATCCATGACAGTTTACAGAAGTAAAAGTAAGAGAGATAAGTTCCTTCCTCAAAGAAATACTCGTGTAACCTCCACTCCTCCTCCCACTGCCACAAAAATAAATAAAATAAGGGAATAGAAAATAGAAAAATAAATAAATAAAATCTGCAGTGTGCAATATTAATCTTGGCCAAAGTAACAACAAGCTTGGTAGCTTGGACTACAAAGAGAAGAAAAGATTGAAAGAAAAGGAAAAAAATGAATTCCACTACCTTCAGCCTGAGGTTTATTTGCTTTATGAAACAAGGGTGGCAGCAATTTTAAGATGAAAATTACCTTGCTCCATTATTCGGCAATGTGAAGGAACTATTAAAAAAGACCAATCTTACCACTAGGAAATGTTACTACATATTTCACGTTTCCTCCAAATAATACAGATAGCTAGAAAAGAGAGTAGTAGAGATTATTACCCCAGGGGTGTTTTCAGCCAACAGAGTCAAAGTCAATTGTGACAACATTTATGGTCCTATTGAGAAGTCAGCTTTGTACATACAGGGAAGCCAAAGTGGTTGAGGCAGGGCTAGGTTCCAGGGTAATATTACCTCTCTTTAAAGAAGAGGCTGTGTTTCAATGGCATTGTTTGTCGGGAACTTCATAACAGAGGAGGAAATAAAATAGGGATGCTTTACAGAATAAGATAAAGAGGGTGAGGTACAAAAATCATTCACTAAAGCAAATTAAAAACAAATGTTCTCCAAAACAGAAAAGAGGCATACATGGTACAGAGACGATAGGAAGCTGGGTTTAGGTTAAAGTTACATAAGTAATGTGTCTAGCTAGGCATAGAAGACCTAGGCAGTAGAAAGAACTCTGGCTTTGGAGGCTGATAATGTAGTGTGCAAAGTCAGCCATTAGGGCAGAGTCAGTCTGAGTGACCCCCCTGTTTTAACCTGGATGAACCTCTGTGTATGGTGCTCAGCCAGCCAACCAGCAGGAGAGGGAGAGGTCCTTTTCCAGACTAATCCCATATCCTTCAGACTCCTCGCATCCCCTAGGCTATTTCCATCTCCTGGGGGCTAATCTCATCTCTCAAAAATGCTCTAATGGGAAGGAACTTGAGGTGACACCAATCCCACTTCCCTTTTGGGAGGTCTACCAATCAGGGTTATTTTACCCTTCCATGCAAATTGTTTTACTCCTGTGTATAAAAAGCAGCTCTCAGTTTGAATTAGATGGCAGGCTCCACTCTAACTGCTTGATACTTTAGTGTGCTAACAAACTTCTTTTTTGTCTTTTTTCTTGAGTTTGCCTTCAGTTGACCAGGATGAAGCCCTGAACCAGGATTTTCTTTTAACAGTAGGTTCAAATCTTCCCCAGATATTTATTACCCATGAAATTTGGGTTTTTTTTCTTTAAATTTTTTTAAAAATACTTTATTTTTCTCCAATTACATGTTAAAACAATTTTTAATATTTGTTTGGTTTTTTTTAAGCTTTGAGTTCCAAATTCTATCCGGCCCTCCCCTCTCCCTGGGACAGTAAGCAATCTGATATATGTTATACCTATGCAATCATGTAAAATATTTCCGTTTTGTACAAGAAGACTCAGACAAAAATAAAAGACAGAAAGAAGGAAAGAAAGCAAAAAATAATATGCTTGAAAGGGGGGAATTCACCAACAATGAAGAAGAAATTAAAACAATTATTAGGTGCTATTTTGCCCAACTATATGCCAATAAATTTGACAATCTAAACGAAATGGATTAATATCTTCAAAATTATAAATTGCCCAGATTAACAGAAGAGTAAAAAAAATACTTAATTAACCCAATCTTAGAAAAAAAGATTGAACAAGCCATCAATGAACTTCCTAAGAAAAAATCCTCAGAGCCAGATAGATTCACAAGCAAATTTTACCAAACATTTAAGGAACAATTTAATCCCAATAAATATGAACTAATTGGAAAAATAGGGAAAGAAAGGGTCCCACCAAATTCCTTCTATGACACAAATACTGTTAAGTATAATTCACTTAACCTCCCAGGGCCTCTGTTTACTCATCTGAAATAACAATAGCTAACATTTGATATTTAACCAAAAATGTTTTCCATTAAATGTTTTACATTTAATATGTCTTACAAAGCACTTTACCTGTGATTTCATTTGATCCTCACAACAACCCTAGCTCCTATTCTTATTCCCATTTTACAGATCAAGATACTGAAGCATAAGAAAAAGAAAATCTTAAATGTTGGAGAAGATGTGGGAAAACTGGGACACTAATACACTATTAGGGTAAATTGATCCAACCATTCTGGAAAGCAATTTGGAACTATGCCCAAAGGGCAATCAAATTGTGCATATCCTTTGATCCACCAAAACCACTGCTAGGTCTGTATCCCAAAGAGATACAAAAAAACCCACAAACAAAGCAAAAGGAAAAGAACCTATCTGTACACAAATATTTATAGCAACTCTTTTGTGGTGGCTAAGAAAGAATTGGAAATTGAGGGAATGCTTGTCAATTAGAGAAAGGCTGAACAAGTTGTGGTACCTAATTGTAGTCAAATGTTATTGTGCTATAAGAATTAACAAACAGGATTATTTCAGAAAAGCCTAGAAAGACTCACATGAGCTGATACAAAGCTAAGTGAGCAGAAACAAGCAATATTGTAAAATGAACAAACAGTGAATGATTGAGCTATTTTCATCAAAACAATGATCTAAAACAATCTCAAAGGACTCATGATGAAAAGTGCTATCTGCTTCCAGAGAAAGAACTGAGGTCATCTGAATACAGATGGAAACATATTATTTTTTATTCCTTCCTTCCCTCCTTCCTTCCTTTTCTCTTCCTTTAAAGAAAGCTTTTTCTTATTTCCTTCCTTCCTTCATTCCCCCCTTCTTGTTTTCTTGAACAAAATGACTAATATGGAAATATTTTATATGACTGCACACATATACCTATATCAGATTGCTTACCTTCTCAGGGAGGGAAAGAGGAGAGGAGGGTGAAAGAAATGGAATTTGGAACTCAAAATTTTTTTAAAAATGAATGTTAAAATTTGTTTTTCATATAATTGGTAAAAAATAAAATATTATTAAAAAAAGAAACAGAAGCATAGATTAGTTAAGTGACTTGCTCAGGGTCACGCAGGTGATAAGCATCTGAGGTAGGATTTAGATTCAGATCTCATTTGTTGTTCTTTAGTCTTTTTAGTTGTGTCTGACTCTTTGTTACCCCATTTGGGGTTTTCTTGTCAAAGATACTGGAATGGTTTGTCATTTCCTTCTCTAGCTCATTGTATAGATGAGGAAACTGAAGCAAACAGGGCTAAGTGACTTTCCCAGGGTCACACAGATACTAAGTCTCTGAGGCCAGATTTGAATTCATGAAAATGACTCTTCCTAGAGTCAGGCCTGTGACTCTATCCACTATGTCACCTCGTTGCCCTCAGATCATATTTACTATCTGCTATATACCTATGTGCTTCTAAAAATACAAGGTTAGAACCACTGCCCTCCATAGCTCTTTCTAGTTCTATATATGTGATCCTATGATGCATGTTTCTATATGTGTTTCTATATATGTGATCCTATGATGCATGATGCAGACTTCACTGAGAAAGAATCCTAACCATAGTGCCCCAGAGGGACTCTAGCAGGGCAGTAAGGGAAAGATGTCTCTCTTTCTCTTAATAGGAGAGTTTTTGTTGTTGTTGTTGATGTTGTTTTGCAAAGAGGAAGCTAGGTGGTAGAGGAGGAAAAAAGTAATGACCATGGAGTTAAGGGGCTCTCCCAAGACATGCCTCAACCAGCTTCCTCTTTCCCCTCTGTCACTGACCAAGTTAGTAACTCTTGAATGGGGCTAGAGACAATTTCTAAGGTGGCTTCCAGCTCCTAGATGAAGGGTGGAGAACCTGCAGCCTTGGGGCCACATGTAGCCCTCTAGGTTAGGGGTGGGGAACCTGTGGCCCTCTAGGTTCTCAAGTGCAGCCCTCAGACTGAATCCAAACTTCACAGAACAAATCCTTTTACTAAGACTTAGGCCTACGATTATCCTCACTCTAGGTTTACATTTCAGACCACTAAGCCAAGTAGGCAGGAGGCAATTTGAAGGAGCAACTCCCCTCCCCAAGTTTTCCAACCTGCAGGCTGCTATCTGAAATTCCTTTGATAAGGAAAAAGCTTCCTGTTTGTAATTAGTGTTAATTCTGCGTATTCCCCTGTGGTAGCTGCATTGTGAGTGTTTTCATTCCTTATGATTCCTGATTAGTGTTTCATTCCTTTTGATTTCCTATCAGTCTAGGCTATAACAATTTCTAGAATGAGATTTACTCAAAGTATCTCACACTTACAGAAACACTGAATCTCACACTTGGGAGGAGTCTCAGAGGTCATCTAGTACAACCCAAAACAATAATCCTAGCTACAAAATACCCAACAAATGATTGTCTAGCATTTTCTTGAAGACTTGGGTGGGTGTGGGGGGAGTTTTGGGGAAAACTAATTGTTAAGAAATGTTTCATTATATCAAGCCTAAATTTTCTTTTTTGTAGTTTCTAAACATTTCTTCTGGTTCTGCCCCGACAGACATCACCGGACAAGTCTAATCTTTCTTGCATATGACAGCCCTTCAGATACTTGAAAAGTTTTCAAGAAACAGTAGTGGTCTTAGCTGCCTGGCACACCTATTCTGGCAAGGGCAATTTTTAATATGTATAACACCAATTTACAATGTAGAAAATAGTAATCTCTGCTCTTTCTAAAGTTTCTATTTAATACTTGGGGACTTATTTATTGGGAAATCAAATCTCTCACTCCAGTGGAACCCAAGAACTTTAGCATCTAACACTTCCAACAACTTCCATAAGCAATCAGGCTCACAAAGTTTCCAAACATAAAATGGTTTATTTACAAAATAAGGACACAGAAAGGATTTGTGTGTAAGCCTAGAAAAAAATTGAAAGCCTCTTCTTCTGTCAAGCAGGCTTCCCAGGCCCACTCCCAAGGCCCAGGGCCTTCTATGGTCTCCATGATTCATGCTAGATTGCTCCCTGTGTTGCTCTTGCCACCCTGGGTCTCTGACTATATTGAACACTTCCTCTCCAGGAAGTTCTCCTGGCAGTTTCTCTGTTCCTCTGTCTCTTTTTTATTGCTACCTACTTCTAGTTCTTTCCTTCAACCACCAGAGAAGGTGCATAAGCAGGCCTCCTCTCCCCTCCCTCTCCCTCTTCCCCCTGGTCCTGATGGGGTGAAGGGTCTCTCCTAGGGAAAGAGCCCTCCCCACTGGGGAAGCAAATTTTACAGTTCTCATAGTATTTAGATTGAATTGCAGAGTAGTAAATAGAGCTGGATTACCTGGGTCTAAATTTCACCTTGGACACATCCTGAGCAAATCATTTAACTTCTCAGTGTCCTTAGGCAACTTCCCAACAGGAGCTGATCTATATTGGAAGAGTTTCCTCACTGTGAAAGTCTTAACACTGATGAAATCATAGATCTGGTCCCAAAATAATCCAAACATAGTCTGATAAATTTTAACAATTTCTTTTAACAAACTCTACCTGGATCACCAGTCATACTGCATCCCAGAATAATTATGACCATTTAAACCTCAGTATCATGAGCCATCTCTATATTCAGTTACATAGAGAATTTTGGGAAACTCTGAACTAAGTCGAATGACATGAATTATTGATTCTATTGGTCTAAAGAAAGGTGGATCTTCAATTTCAAGCCTGAGAGACTTTGGCAGGGCAATGTTAGAAAAAAATAGATTCCTATGGTTTATTTCGAACTTGGATCAGCAATTCACATGGTACTCTCTTTTTGTTGTTGTTGGGTTGTTTTCTTGATAAAGATACTGGAGTTGTTTGCCCTTTCCTTCTTCAGCTCACTTTACATATAAGAAAACTGAGACAAACAGGATTAAGTGACTTGCTCAGATTATCTGAGGCTAGATTTAATCTTCCCAATTCCAGGTCTTGTGCTCTATCCACTGTACCATTTAGCTTCCCATGGTACTGTCTAGAAAGTCACAAGTTTTGTAGTCTCCACTCAAGTAAGCAATTATTATCGCAGTAGTGTGTTTGATAATATCCCTATTGTCATGATATCTATTGATGGAGTTGAATTTTCTGTTATCTTTCAAACTAAGACAAGCATACAAAGCACCCTGGAAGGTTTAAGAGAGATCTTGAGATGATTCCCCCCCCCAACCCCCACCCCATATCTCATAAGTATTTCTCTCATGCAACTGAAAATCCTAATTGAATAAAATTGCATGATAGAGTGAAAAAAGTCCTGGCCTTGGAGTCAGAAAATCTAGATTCCTGATCCAACACTAAATAGCTATAGGAGATAAGGGGAAAGGTAGCAGGGAAAGAATGTGAATCTTTGTGAAAATAAAATAAAATTTCATTTTAAATAAATCTGATTCTGAACAAGTCATACCTCTCTGACCTTCAGATTTCTTATCTGTAAAGTGAAATAATAATACTTGTACCATCTATTTCACAGGATTGTTTGGAAGAAAGAACTTTCCTAAGCCTCCAAGTACACATAGATGCTATTTTTGTCATTATTATTAATAATTAAATAAAAATTAACTCATATGTTTGATTATAGTGTAATGATTTCTCTAAGGTTTCTGGATTCTTCAATTTCTATTCAAGGTATCTGATATCCCTTTAAATTACTAGTCTCAAGTGATTAAAAGCATTCTTTATCTCAATCAGGCCTAGGGCTAGACTCAGTAAAATAGTTAATCCTAGACTAATCTGGATTGCAAACCATACTGATCTCCATCTTCCTTTAACTTTTGATGCATCCAGTCCCAAGCCCCTCATCTCTAATATATGGTGATTATATACTTTGCTGGATGTATAATTTCAGTAGTGTGGACATTCCCCTTACTTATGTGGATTTCCGTAATACTTTTCCTTCCCATCTTGTGTGATTCTTGTCTATATCTTTCCATGGGATCTTTTTAGAAGAGGATTTACCCAATGCCCTAGAATTCTTCTTTTGTTGTTTTACTATCTCAGAAACAGCAGCATAATATTAATTATCTGCCATGACTGGCCCACCTCTTTTTTCAGTTCCACATATATTTGGTAATATGTGTTATAATACTTCTAAAGCAAAAATCATTCTGTAGGCTGAATTTAGCCACTATTTATCTTTCTATTCCCTTTGGCTTATTTGTCATTTTAATTCTTCTGAAATTGTGATGTTCCATGATTCCCAGGCATAGTATCACTGGGAGGATACTTTGATATTTACCCACCCTGCTAGTGATTTTATCAATAGTTACTTCTCTCAGTGCTGCAGATCATCACAATCCATCTATATCTTTCCACCTTGTATCACTCTCTGCCATGTCTTCTAAGCAGCACTGGGAAACTAGTAGTGTTAAAATGCTGAGCTTTGATGGAAAGGACGATTTTCCAAGTACAGTTCAGTTTGGCATCCTCTTACTACTCAGTTCTGAACTAAGCTCATTGTCCACTTATAGCATTCATCTAATATACACATTTTGATGGAATAATCTGATGGGGGTACCCAGCCAGCTACATGTCAATGTCATGGTCACATATGTCATTGACACAATGTATATTTTCATCTAATTTGTTCTTCTAATGTGGTTAGACTGATCTCTTCCACTTGACTTGAGTAAAACTGACATAATTGATTTGTGTACATATATTATCTTACATGATATATCACTTTGATTCATTTTCTCATTTAATATTCATTTTTTAAAAACATGAGACAAATAGCGGAGGCATTATATTCCCACTTTTACAGAAGAAACTGGGGCTGAGAGGTAATTTTCCCCAAATTGTACTGCTAAGTGGGAAGGTATAACTCAGTGTTATACAGTGAAAAGAAAGCTATATTTGACTTGGACAATCTGGGTTCAAATCTCCATTCTGCTAATTTACTGTTTGACTTGGGGCAAATCACTTAAACTCTCGGCCTCAGTTCCCTCAACCATAAAAATTAGGGGGTCACACTACTCAGAGGTTCCCAAAGCAGGTGATACAGCCCCCCGGGGGGCACTGGAACAATCCAGGGTGGGGCAGTAGTAACCTCGGGTACAAATGGGGGGAACTGAATAAAAATAAGAGGGCAGTGGAAACATAAGGAAAGAAGAGAAGAAAATTTTGAAAAACCATTCATACGTTTCAATTGTTGTATAACAGAGTTAAAGTCGCAGTGATTACATTATTTTTCAAATAAACACACAAAATGCAAGTTATGACCAATTGGTGGTCAAGTCCATGTACAAGCAAGTGTTGGCAGGCAAGCCTGTCATGCATTGTCACAAAGTCTAGTATGCATCGGCAGGAATATGTATGTGTAATGACTTGTTTATAATATTGTACTATATGGTTACATGATACAATATTGCATCATCAAAATTTCACCACAAATTTACCATAAATTATTAAATTTAAGATGCTTCATTTAAAAAAAATTATATATTTTTTTGAAATGACATTTTTTTAAAAAACTGTTAAAGGGCTAAAGAAAGGGTTAAAAAATTTGGGGGGCAGTACTGAGTAATTTTTCTTTTAAAAGGGGGCAGTAGCCCAAATAATTTTGGGAACCTCTAGACTAGATAATCTCCAAGGTCCCTCCTATGATCCTCTGACTCAAATCTAGATCTTCTCACTTCAAATCCAGTTCTCTTTCTATTAAACCAAAGAAAGAAGATGATATAAGCAAGCTACTCTTTTTTAAAAAATTTTATTTGCATGTTTTTAGTTTCCAACATTCACTTCTATAAGATTTTGTGTTCTAAATTTTCTCCCTCCCAAGATGGTGGGCAATCTGATATAGGTTATACAGGTACAATCATATTAAACATATTTCCACATTAGTCATGTTGTAAAGAAGAATTAGAACCAAAGGGGAAAACCACGAGAAAGAAGAAACAAAGAGAGAGAGAGAAATAGTATGCTTTGTTCTGCATTCAGGCTGCATAATTCTTTCTCTGGACATGGATAGCATTTTCCATCATTAGTTTCTTGGAATAATCTTAAATACTTGTATTACTGAGAAGAGTTAAGTCTATCAAAGTTAGTCATCATACAATGTTGTTGTTACTATGTACAATATTCTCCTGGTTCTGTTCACTTCACTCGGCATCAGTTCATATAAGTCTTTCCAGGTTTTTCTGAAGTCTGCCTGCTCATCATTTCTTATGGAACAATAGTATTGCATTACATTCATATAGCACAACTTGTTCAGCCATTCCCCAATTGATGATTATCCCTTCAATTTCCAATTCTTGGCCACCACATAAAAGAGCCGCTATATTTCTTTACATGTGAGACCTTTTCCCATTTTTATGATCTCTTTGAGATACAGACCTAGAAGTGTTATAAGCAAGCTACTCTTGACTTTTTTTAAGAGTAGCTCTCCTCCTTTCTTTGCAGCTCCAGCTATTTTTTCCCCAAAAAAATTATGTAAAGAAAGTAATGATTCCTATATACATAGCACTCTCAAAATTACAAAGTACTTTTTCCTCACAACAACCTTATGGCAAAGAGAGTACAGCACTATTCAAATTCAGAACTGAAGTTCAAGACCAGTGCTCTTCGCACTATAGCACACTGCGCACAATAGTTCATTTCAATGGCACTTTGAGGACTGCAAAGTGGACCATGCATCTGTCATTTACCTCTTGTTACCCCATCCCCTTCCATACCCAATAGAATGTGAGTTCCTTGAGAAAAGAGACTATTTTTTCATTTTCTTTCTATCTCCACCACGGTGGTTTCTTAATACACTCTTGTTGGGTTGAACTGGATTCCATGGACAAACTCAAATGGATTTGTATCCTTACTTAATTTTATAGACGAGTAAAGACAAAACTATGGCTCAGCAAAACTAAATGACTTGCCTGTGGTCAAACAGTTCTAAGTGTCTAAAGCAGGACTTGAACTCAGTTCCCTTGTTCTTTAGTTTAATACTCTTTCCCACTGCCTCACCGCTGGAAATCCATTTCTATTCTTGGCTCACTTTACTGAAGAGGGAAATAAAGCCACACCTAGACTGGAATGCAGTAATAATTTGACCCACTCTATAACTTTCTTTTTCACTTGACATCATCCTTGTTACTCAGGAAATATTTAGATAGCATCCATCCTTGCCTGAATAAGTAGTCTAACCACTGAATAGTTCATCTTATGAGTCAATTTATTCCCACCTCTCAGAAGACATTATGAATAGCTATGGCCTATGACATTTTTATAGAAAAAAAATTAAAACTTGGACTCATAACCAAGCCATAATTGGTTAGGATGTTGGAAAACTAGATGTTGCCAACTTTGACTTTCGACAACCATGAGGAAATTATTTTTGCAGAGCAATAGTTGTCCAGTTCAATCCTACGAGTTTCATCAGAAAAGCTTATATAATATGTCTAAGTGAAGTTAGCGCCCATACCTCCATAGCAATTGCCACCCAGAATTTTTAAAAGGGACCCTCATAGCTATCTAGCTAAGTATGAATGATGATCAATTCCAGGTGAATTCCCCAAGATTTGAGGTAGCATAGTCTAGATATGATTGGAAAATATCCAAAAGAGAAGAGAAGGAGAGTTTGGTCTCACTGCTATTAGACTCTGACAATGGAGAAAATATGAGATCAAGTAAATTCTCTGGCTGTTGCACAGATCTAAGACACACTACAGAAGCCTGAAAAGTCCAGTTTAGTCAAACCAGGGCAGCCAGCTGATCAAATCACATAGAATGGTAATGGGGGTGGCAAGAATATTCTGCAAACAGAGTCATAGGATCCAGACTTGGAAGGGACCTTAGAGATGATCTACTCCAATACCAGGTTTCTTGAGTAAGATTGTACTAACATTAAAAATTAAGAGAATACCTAGGTACCCCTGTATGTGTGGCTTGTCCTTTGTTCTCGAAGAGGACCATGACATTAGGAAGATGATGACATGAAATTGCAATTGACTTTTGAGTGAAGGACAAACTGCAACCTGTGAGTAGTCCAAGCTGCCTGAAAGGGGACCCAGCTGACTAGTTCAGCTTGGGCAACTCAGCCCTTCCCCTTCCCTCCCCTCCCCTCTCTTCCACTTCCCTCCCTTCCCCTCTCCTCTCTCCTTACCTGAGAGTGTTCTGCCCAAAGGAAGATGAATTTCGATGACCAAAAGCTACCTACTTAATTTAGGGTTTACTGGCTAGGTTTCTTTCTCAAAGACCAAGCCTTAAACCCAATTCACTCTGGATATCATGGATTGGACAATAGGTCCCTGCCCAAGCACCATTTCATAATTATTTTTTGGGCCCTCCTGGCTCAGAGTGAATATAAATAGTAACTGTTTCTCTTTTAGCCAGAAATAACTTGAGGGTCTTCCCCTTCCAGTTTGATTTTTTTTTTAATAAAGGGTCCATCCCTGACTCACTTAGGAACCATAGGAGCAGTTGGAATGTATGAGCAGTTATTGTGCCATTATTTCAGTGTATGAAGACGGCCTTAGCCTAGGGTATTGATAGAAACATGGATCCCTGTGCACAACTGGTCAAAACCATATTGGTTTAGGGAAAATGAGTTTAGCAGCAGAGAGAACTGACCTAAGTAAGGCTTCTGTGTACAGAAATTCAAATACAGACTAAGCTGTTTATCTGTGATCAGAAACCCCAACCCATGTTTCTATGGGCATGTTTTAGAACTCTTGATATTTCAGGATGAAATTAACTCGAGTTTATTTGTGGTTCTGTGGTCCCCAAACCTATTCATATAAACCTACCATGATCTCATTAAAATGCATCCTTGGATAAGACTTCCATACCTCATCTCTTTAACTTTTATTATTCTTTTTGCATCATGCCTTACGATAAATATGCATCAGTTTCTACTGAGTATATGATTCTCACTTTGCTCAAAGAAAAATTCAGAAATTTCATTCATCTTTTCTCATTGTATTGCCAATAGCCCATGTGGCCAGACATCCTAAAAATGAAGCTTTACCTTTATGACCAGTCCTAAGCCTAGTATTATTTCTCTCAGGGTACAAAAACATTCACAGGTACAAAATTTGACAAACATTAGAGAGAACATCACTTGGGATTTAGTCTGAAAAGGAAGCTCTCCTCACACAATCCAGGGGGTTCAGGAACAGTGTCCAGCTCTGAGAGAGAGGATGAGTCCTCAGTAGTCCTAGCTCCCTTCCTTTCATCCCTGTCTCAAAAAACCCATTGGAGAAACAATGGTCATAGCTTTCAAAAGATAGCACTGGAATGCCATTAACTTCTATAGACAGATAAGAGCTAGAATTTAATGGGGCACTTTTTTTTAAAACCTAGTGATTAAGAAGAAAAATGTTTTGTTTTGCTTTTAATAATCGTTCAGTGTAATTTGGAGTTTTCTGGGGAAAGTACTTAAAAACACTACATAAAAGTAATTAATTATTTATACATTTGTACATTTTATACATTCATATTCTGTAAGTCAGTAATGTATCTGCTGAATTTTCACTTATGCTCTTTCCACAGGTTGGTCCAGACCTGGACATGGGACATCTTACCCTTTCCCAAATATCAGACATATAGTAAATCACAATGTTAATGAATATCAACTACCTAAAGCAGCAGCACGCTTAACAAAGTCCTAATGACTAGCAATAATTTCTTACTACTTGCCTTCACTAAGTTAAAAAAAGCTGGATCCCTTTCAAAACAATTTGCTACAATAATTAAAAGGTTAAAGAACACAAAAATATATGGGAAAAAATCAATCAGCTGGTATTCAAATTTATCTGGGTCAATTAGTTCAAATGAACTGCTATTATAGTTTTTAAAATTTTTATATTCTTATATTACTCTTATAAGAGATGAAAAGCTTTTAAGAAGACTACGTTTCTCATGATACCCTTGGGCTCAAAGCAGAGACTGGATTGGACAAAGGAAAGTCTTCATTTGATACATGGTTGATACATTGGCTCAAAAGGGGGTAGGGGTGGGGGGGAGACAGAAGGAAAACAGAAGTGATGATGGTGCTCCAGTCACAGCAGTGGAGTCAACAATGGCACAGTCTTCAAATGACAGCCACAAAAAGCATACTAATATGAGCTGAGAAGAGAGAGAATATAAACAATCAAATTGGTTAACGAACCAAGTAAAGATCCAGGCGCTAAATGAGTAAAATTTCCCAATATTTAATATAATCTAATTTCACCAGGAATTTTATGATATTTTCTCCACTTTGTAGGCATGAGGCATGAACGAGTTTGTTTCTTATACTATACTAGAAGGAAAGAAAAGTAAGTTCGCACTCATTTAGGAATGAGTGCTGAGATTAATTTCTCATTACTTTCCTTTCCAATTCTGTCCTGATTTAAATATTCTACTCATTCTGGGCATGTTCTTTGGCTGTCATTTAGCATAGGGAAAAACTAAAAGTACTTGTCCCTAGAATTCTCTAGTCAAAAAGAAATGCTAAAACATTTATAACAACATATTTTGTAATATGAAATAAATGAAAATGAAATATATGCCTACCAATTAGGAAATGGTTAAAACAATCAGGGTAATGGCACACATTACTGTATTATAAATATAATAAATACAGAGAAGCATGGGAAGATCTATACAGATTGATGCAATGTGAAGTAAGCAAAACTAGGAAAATTAACATACACAAATGACCATAATAATATAAATATAAACAACAACAAAAACGGTCATAACTGAATGTTGTGAAATTAGAATGACCAAGCTTGAAGTCGGAAAAGAAGGTACTTCCAGATACCAGAGAAATTGGATGATTATAAGGTAAAGTATTTCCAAACCTTAAAAATTAATTTATTTTTGGAGCACATAGGTAGATATCTATAGACAAGTCCCTACGAAGTCCCCCTTTCTCCTTCCGAAAGTTAATATTCCAGGCACATAATATGAGAAGAGGACATTTTACTACTCACAGCAGAGGGCATTTAAATACAGTTTAGTGACTTTTATAGACTAGATTATCATTTTCAAACTCTAGAATTATTATTTACATGATAATACTGAGTCGATTCTTGCTCGAATTATTTTTTCCAGAAGCTACTGGACAATCTGGATTATCCTGTGGATAATCTAGAAGTCACTGGATTATCTGGCATGAATGTGACTCTAGTCAAGACAGATTAGGGAGGACAAGCCAAGAAACTGCTAGAATTAATGAAAAACTATGAAAGAAAATTGTGGTAAGAGGGAGAGTAGCTAACCAGGAAACTAATGGCTTAATGGTTTAAATAATAATTTAATAATTTACATATTAGGAGTAATCTTAAAAATAGTCCAATGGACAGAAAGTATCTACTTCTGTGTTATATACAATACTTGTTCTAGAATTACAAAATTTCAGAGAAGGAATAAACTTTAGAGATCATCTTGTTCATATCTCTCATCTTGCAAATGAGGAAAAGAGGTCCTTATTCCAAAAATAATAGTCTAATATATAGTACTTTAAGGTTTACAAAGTCTTTTCCTCACAACTGAGTCCCCAGGCAGTTGAGTGCTTTGCAAAATTTGAACTCAGGCTCTCTCAAGAGACAGTGTTCTTTCTCTTGTGCCATGCTAATTCTTGGGTTGGAGGACCCTGGTTCAAACTCTGCCCCTGATATTTATGTGTGACCTTGAATAGGTCCCTTAACTTTCCTCAAAGGTAAAATAATAGGTTTGAACTAGATGACCTCTGATATTCCTTCCAGCTCTAGAGCTCTGATTCTATGATCCCTCAGAGAAAGGTATAATGGATTTAGCCATCATTTAAATAAGAATTTTAAATTAACATGCAATGCTTATTTTTACTTTATTTACATATTTACTTTATTACATAATTATTATTACTTTGCTTTATGGTTATGATTTCCTGGGTTTATTTTCTAGTGACCTTTCCTTCCTTTCTTTTAGCTAACAGTCACTTGAGGGATCTGCCCAACTTCCCAGAAGTTTTCTTTTTCTTTTTCCTTCTTCACTGCTTTTTCTATTTTTCCTTCTGAGTTTCTCAGCCCCTCTCTTCTCAGACATTTTTGAAATTCCCTTCCTTTCTATTTCTATATAGTCTTATTTCTTCCCATTATCTAGCATAAACACCTGTGTTCTGTCCACATTATTTATTTTCTCTTGTTTATACCTTTTTATCCTTGTTCTCTACTCTTTCATGTTCTTTTTAACTCTCACTGAATAAAAATTGTCATTATCCAAAATATTCTCTCATTACCTTCACACAAGCCAATTCACTCCATACATTAAAGAAATATACACACTCATCAACCTCTCCTGCCCATACATACAATCTCCCCACTGTTGGCAATACAAAATACAAATAGCATGAATAACATAAGGTACTTGTTAATGGCACAGAATATCATATATTGCTACAGTTGGAAAAAACTTCAGGGACCACCTAATTGTCAATCAATCAACAAGCATTTAGTAAGCACTTAGTATGTGGCAGGCACTGTGCTAAGCACAGAGATAGGAAGGGAAAAGTAGTCCCTACTCTCAGGAAGCTCATATTGTAATAAGGAAATCAACATATAAATACCTAGGTACCTAGGAGACTAGTATAGAGGAAATGGAAGATAATCTCTGAGAGAAGGCAGTAGCAGCTGGAATAGGAATCAGAATGAGATAGAGAAAAGCCTCCTGCAGAAGGTAAGATTTTGGCTGAATCTTGAAAGAATTCATGAAACTAAGAGGTAGATGTCAGGAGATGAACATTCCAGGCATGGGGAATGGCCAGTACTATAGCTATAGAGTTGGAGATGGAATATCCCATGCTTTGTATGTGGTTTGTCCTTCTTTCTCAGAGCAGACCAGGACATCAGGAAGATGACGCCATGACTTGCAAGTGAATTGGATTATACTGAGGGAGGGCTCTGCAAAGTTCCCAGTCTCACTTCCTCCTCCAGAGTCATCTGGGTCCAGTGGCCAGATATAGGTCAAGATAAGTGGAGATGGCTTCATGTAGTGAGAGCCTCTTTAAGCTAAGTTCTTTGGAGTTCTCATTTTGCCTAAGGCAATACCCATTCAGTGATTAGGGCTGTTTAGGAAGTGAGCCAAGGGATGGCCTCTTTAATAAAAAAAAAAAAATCAAACTGGAGGGGAAGCCCTTCAGGATTGTTCTGGCCAAAAGAGAAACAACTACCATTTACATTCACTCTGAGCCATCAGGGCTCAAAAAATAACCATTAAGTGGTGCTTGGGCTAGGACTTATTTTTGTCTAGTCCATGAGAGCTAGAGTGAACTGGGTTTCAGGCATAGCATTTAGGAAATAAATCTAGCCAGTAAACACAACAATATCAAGGTATGCTTCAGACATCAAAATTTGCCTTCCTTTGGGCAAAGTACCCTAGGGCATCAAGGCGGCTCAGTGGATAGAGGTCTGGCCCTGGAGTCAGGAAGACCTGCGTTCAAAACCTGCTTCAGACACTTACTAGCTGCATAATCATATGCAGGTATTCCATGTGAGGAATCCAGTGAAGCTGCAGAAGGGGGAGTAAAATATAAGAAGACTAGGAAGGTAGGAAAAGACTAGGTTGTAAAGAGCTTTGAGTGCCAAAGTACTTTATATTTGATCCTGGAGGTAATAGGAGCCATTGAGATTCACTGAGAGGGGGGAGAAGGTAAAGGCAAATGTGTGCAGACTTATGCTTTTTGAAATCATTTAAGCAGTTGAATGGATAATGGATTGATGTAGGGAAGGTTAAAGCATGGAAGCCAATTGAAAGGCTATTGCAAGACTTCTGGTGCCAAGATGGTGGAGTGAGGAAGGAATCCTCTGAAGTCTTCCCAAATTCCCCTCCAAACAACTAGAAAACTGTCTCAGAATTGATCTAGAGCAGGGAAACAGCTTACCAGCAGGGCACAAAAGGTCTGTCTCACTGGGGTGGGAAGAGAGCAAGGTTCAAGAGCAGCAGCAGCCAGCCCCACAGCAGGGGGCCTGCAGCAAGGTTCTAAGCCTGGGGCAATCCCCCAGCAAGGCCCTACCTCCTGCAAACCAGCAATCCCTAAGCAAGTAAGCAGTCAATGTAGCACAGCAACCCCACCCCCAGCACAAGCCAACAGTGAGGCCTTGACCCCATTGCTGATCAGTAGTGAAGCCCCACCCCCTGTTGGGCTGTCTAACAGCAAAATTCTGCCCCTGGGGCCAACTAACAGAGTGACCTTATTTCCATAGCAACCCAGCAGCAGGACCCCATCCATTAGGCTAACCATCAACAAGATCCTTCCTCCAGAGACAGCCACCAGAAAGACTCTGTTACCATAGCAACCCAGCAGCTAGGTCTTACCCCTGAAGCAGGCCAGCAAATAGACCCTACACCCAGGAGTAGCCAATGGGGAAGTCCTCCAATACCCTCCAGGGCAAGCCAGAAGACTAGCCCACTCTCCGGAGAAAACAAACAATGAAGCCCTGAAGCCCTGTGAAAGCCAATAGTGAGACCCAGACCCAGAGCCACAGCACAAAAAGCTTGGGACAGTGTATGACCAGAGCCCAATTCTCACATAAACACCAAGTCACAAAAAACGCTGAAAAAATGAGAAAAAAAAAAAGAGCTTGACTATAGGAAGTTACTACGGTGATAGGGAGGCTCAAAGCATAAACTTAGAAGAGAACAATAGTATCAAAATGGCTACATGAGAAGCCTCAAAGAAAAATGTAATTTGGTCTCAGGACCAAAAAGAATTCCTGGAAGAGCTTAAAAAGAAAATTAGAAAAGTAGACAAAAAATGGGAAAATAAATGAGAGTAATGCAAGAGAATCATGAAGAGAGTCAATAGCATAGGAAAAGATATACAAAAATTTACCGAGGAAAATAACTCCCTAAAAAATAAAATTGGCCAAACGGAAAAGGATGTACAAAAGCTCACTGAAGAAAACAATTCCTTAACACTTTGAATTGAACAAATGGAAACTAATGACTCTATGATACATAACAATATGATAAAAAAAATTTTAAAATAGAAGAAAATGTGAAATTTCTCATTGGAAAAAAAAAATTGACCTAGAAAATAGATCCAGGAGAGATAATATAAGAACTATTAGACTACCTGAAAGCTGTGGTTAAAAAAAAAAAAAGCTTGGACACCATCTTTCAAGAGATGGTCAAAGAAAACTTCCCTGATAATATAGTAGAACCAAAGGGCAAAAAAGAAATTGAAAGAAACCATGATCACCACTCAAAATCCCAAAGATCTCACCCAGAGATCCCAAAATGAAAACTCCCAGGACCATCATAGCCAAATTCCAGAACTCACAGATCAATGAGAGGAAGTATTGCAAGCAGACAAAAAGAAACAATTCAAATATCATGTAGCTACAGTCAGGATTACACAGAATTTGGCGGCTTCTACATTAAAGAACCAGAAGGCTTGACATACGATTTTTAGAAGACAAAGGAGTTAGGATTATAACCAAGAATCACCTACCCAGAAAAACTGAATATAATCTTTCATGGGAAAAATTGCTATTTAACAAAATAGAGGACTTTCAAGCGTTTCTTTTTGGGGGGGGCAGGGCAGTTGGGGTTAAGTGACTTGCCCAAGGTCACACAGCTAGTACATGTGTCAGGTGTCTGAGGCCAGATTTGAACTCAGGTCCTCCTGACTCCAGGGCCGGTGCTCTACTCACTGCACCACCTAGCTGCCCCTCAAGCATTTCTAATTAAAAGATCAGTGCTGAATAAAAAAATTGACCTCCAAATAAAAAACTCAAGGGAAACATAAAAAGGTAAGAAAGAAACAAGAAAGAAAAAAACATAAGAAATTCAATAAGGTTAATGTATGGCAAGATGATATTTGTAACTGTTAACAACTTTATTATGATAAGAGCAATTAGAATAGGTATATGCTCGAACACCCAGGGGGCTGCCGAATCCCACTGCTGCTTCTGATGAGAAACGACTCTATGGCCTGGGCCGCCTATGTGCAAGATTATGACTATAGCTCCCAGTGTATCCGCACCTGCTGCTTTGTCACTGGCCACTTTGTCACCACGGGACTTTGAGATAGGTATAATGGTAAAATGGTATGGGTGATATCTTTTGATTTGTGTCTAAATTGGATTTAAGTGAGGCAGAGTTGCATGAAGTGGTCAGCCTCATTCTCTCCTCCAAAGTCATCATAATCCAGTGCCAGGACAGAGTCAAGACAACCTGGTGATGGCTCAATATGCAGTGGATGACCTTAGTGTCTTCGATGTCTAACCAATCTCTAAGCACTCCATAGCACCTGCTTCAGCTGTCTTCATGGTCATTGAAACGAATTATTCTCATCTGCCCATTGTGCCAGGAGAAGTCTTCACATACTTGGGGTGTGTTCGAGGAAGACTAGTATTTCTGGTGTGATGGCTGCTGAGCCCTTTTCAGGGATGCTTTCCACCTTTGGTGTCCACCTGTTCCATCCAACTCTCACTTGTGGCTCTAAGAAGCTATAGCATGTGCAGCAGCCACACTCCAGTAAACCATATCCATATCTTCTATCTACATATGGGTTTGAGAGACCCTACAAGGGGTCTCAAATCTATATGTTGACAGAAGGTGTGGATATAAAGTGACTTTGGTGGTATGATACCAAAAAAAGGGTGGCGGGAGAAAGAAAATTGCACTGGAAGAAGAAGGATGGGAGAGATTGAATGAGGTAAATTATCCCATGTAAAAGAGGCATGAAAAACCTACTATAATGCAGGGAAAGATGGAGATGGGAGAGTGGTGGGCAAAGCTAAAACCTTACTCTATCAAAAGTGGCTCAAAAAGGGAAAACATACACACTCAGTTGGATATAGAAATCTATTTTACCCTGTAAGGAAGTAAAAAGGGACAGAGATAATAGAAGGGAGAAGGGAGTACTAATAAAAGTGAGAGTAAATTGGGGAAGGAGATGATCAGAAGTAAAAACACTTGTGAAGGGGGAAAGGTTGGGTTATAAGAGAGAGAGGGGGATAAACAAGCAAAAAATAAGATGGAGGGAAACACACAGTTATCATAACTATAAATGTGAAAGGGATGAACTCACCCACAAAATGGAAGTGGATAGCAAAATGGGTTAAAAATCAGAATCCTACAATATGTTGTTTACAAGAAACACATTTGAAGCAGAGAGAGATATACACAGGGTAAAGGTAAGGAGCTGGAGCAGAATCTATTATGCTTCAACTGAAGCAAAGAAAGAGGGATTAGCAAACATGATCTCATACAAAACAAAAGCAAAAATAGATCTAATTAAGAGAGATAAAGAAGGAAACTATATCTAACTGAATGGTACCATAGACAATGAAGTCATATCAGTACTAAACATATATGCACCAAATGGTACAGCATCTAAATTTTTTAATTATTTTATTGTTTATTCAATATTTTAGTTTTCAACATTGATTTCCACAAGATTTTGAGTTACAAATTTTCTCCCCATTTCTACCCTCCCCCCAATCGAAGACGGCTTATAGTCTGATTGCTCCATGCCCCAGTCAACCCTCCCTTTTGTCACCCCACTCCCCCCATCCCCTTTCCTCTTACTTTCTTGTAGGGCAGGATAGATTTCTATGTCCCATTCCCTATACATCTTATTTCTCAGTTGCATGCAAAAACCACTTCTTTTTTTTGAGCATCTGATTTTAAAATTCTCTCCCCTCTTCCCTTCCCACCCATCCTCCCTAAGAAGGCAAGCAATTCAACATAGGCCACACGTGTATCACTTTGTAAAATACTGCAACAATACTCATGTTGTGAAAGACTAACTATATTTCCCTCCATCCTATCATGTCCCCCTTTATTCAGTTTTATCCTTTGACCCTGTCCCTTTTCAAAAGTGTTTGCTTTTGATTACCTCCTCCCCCATCTGCCCTCCCTTCTATCATAACCCTTTTTTATCCCCTTCACCCTACTTACCTGCAAGGTAAGATACCCATATGAGTGTGTATTTTATTCCCTCCTCAAGTTAAACCTGATGAGAGCAAGATTCATTCATTTCCCCTCACCTGCCCCCTCTTCCCTTCCTACAGAACTGCTTTTTCTTGCCACTTTTATGTGAGATAATTTACCCCATTCTCTCTCTCTCAATATATTCCTCTCTCAACCCTTAATTTGATTATATTTTTTTAGATATCATCCCTTCATATTCAACTCACCCTGTGTCTTCTGTCTATATATATATGTATATTTCCTTCAACTACTCTAATACTGAGAAAGATCTTATGAATTACACACATCAACTTTCCTTGTAGGAATGTAAACAAAACAGTTCAACTTTAGTAAGTCCCTTATGATTTCTCTTTCTTGTTTACCTTTTCATGCTTCTCTTGATTCTTGTGTTTGAAAGTCAAATTTTCTATTCAGCTCTGGTCTTTTCACTGGGAAAGCTTGAAAGTCCTCTATTTTATTGAAAGTCTATATTTTGCCTTGGAGCATTATACTCAGTTTTGCTGGGTAGGTGATTCTTGGTTTTAATCCTAGCTCCTTTGATTTCTGGAATATCATGTTCTAAGCCCTTCAATCCCTTAATGTAGAAGCTGCTAGATCTTGTGTAATCCTGATTGTGTTTCCACAGTACTCAAATTGTTTCTTTCTGGCTGCTTGCGGTATTTTCTCCTTGATCTGGGA
>CM053622.1:184988988-185018874 GCA_028646595.1 Phalanger gymnotis
GAAGGGTTTTACATAATGATACACATGTGGCCTATGTTGAATTGCTTGCCTTCTTAGGGAGGGTGGGTGGGAGGGAAGAAGGGAGAGAATTTAGAATTCAAAGTTTTCAAAGCAGATGTTCAAAAAAAAGTTTTTGCATGCAACTAGGAAATAATATGTACAGGCAATGGGTCATAGAAATTCATCTTGCCCTACAGAAAAGGAAGGGAAAATGGGATGGGGGTGAGTGGGGTGACAGAAGGGAGGGCTGACTGGGGAACGGGGCAATCAGAATATATGCCATCTTGGAGTGGGGGGGGAGGGTAGAAATGGGGAGAAAATTTGTAATTCAAACTCTTGTGAAAATCAATGCTGAAAACTAAAAATTTTAAATAAATAAATAACCCCCCCCCCCCAAAAATGAGGCAGCTGGACTAGATGGCTTCCAAGGTGCCTTACGGCATTAAGTTTATGATCCTGTGATAAGTGACTGAATCAAAAAGCAGTTATTAAGCACTTGCTATGTGCCAAGCACTGTGCTAAATCCTGGGAATGCATATAGAATAGCAAGATAGTCCCTATTCTCAAGAAGCTTATCTTACGTTCTAATGGTAGAGACAACATAAAAAAGGTTTCAGCTGCCAAGTCGAGTGGAAAGGTCTAGTGGTCCTAAGCATGCAATGCAATAGTAAAACAGATGGTAACGCATCTTCTTTAATGTCATTTCCATTGATACAACCATTTTTATTTCTGATATTGAACCACTTGGAAGTGCCAAGGACTTTGGTGGCAAGAACTTCCTGACAGCACCATGTCAGAAAGGATCATCTAGAGGACCACCTCATCTAAGAAGATTCTCTAACTGACTCTGTTTTGGGTCTCCTTCATGACAATAACAAATACCTTAGGCAATCACATGTACGTCTGGTTTATGGTTCACTTAATGTTAATCATGGCAAGGGCCGATAAGGTGACCTCTGATGTATCTTTCAAAGAACCTTGATTATTTTGAAATATGCATCATTGGAGACACCTTGCTGGAGAAGAACCTTTAAAGTGATACTTGCCTTACTGACTCAAATGGTTTTCTATAGTCAGTAAACAATAGGAATAGTAAGATCCTGTATTCTCTGAATACAGATTTCAGTCAATTGTATGATGGTAAAGATGTGGCTTACTGTAGAATATTGTTTGTGAAATGCTATATGTTCCCTTCTAATTCCCCCAACAAGGATGACCTCACTGTATGTGTAGACTATTGCCATAAATATTTTACATAAATATACATTTCATATTAAAATTTGGTCTACCCATCTATTGTGAGTCAAGATACTGGTAGAACTGGAGAAGCTAGAATTAACAAGTCTCCACCCACTCTTCCACAATGTCAGCTACAACTATTGTGGGTAAAGAAGTTATGATTAGATCTGGGACAGTTTGAGTTAACTTTGCTCTCAGATAGATTGATCTGGGAACCATCTGTGAGCCCTTTTGGCTAGGAGGATATAAAATCAGGTTTAAGAACCTGAAAGTGGGCTGTCAGAACCCCATAGAACTTCTTTGATCATTTCTTTTAACCTCCTGACTGGCAGGAGTAAAATTTTATTTACTTTTATCTTTTTGTGAACTGCATTAGAACTGCATTGGGAACTGCTTTTACTTGGAGGTATTTGGATTTTGGGGATATATTTTTATTAAGGAAATTGATAATTTGAACCCTGAGGCTTTCAGTGATCCGGTTCATTGGACACTGAACCACAACCAAAATACCATCTACACAAGAAAAACTAAGTAGATAGAGAATTCCTGTCATCCAGAATATGATGGTTGGAAAATTTATAGTGCTTTTTCATCACTATACTTATTTTGAACAGGCATAACATATTGACAGTGAATTAGGTCCAAAACAGGGAGAGAGGACTGGATTGTTCTTGGGAAACTGCAAAGTTCTTTTAACAACATGAAGCTTTTTCCTATAATAAAGGCTCATCTTTAAAATATATATGGATATCTTTTGTTCTTACATTGCCTAAGCTTCTCCCATATCCCTTGCCCTCCCAGGGAATTACACTATATAACACAGATTTTTTAAAGGAAAAAAAATGAAAAAAAGAAGAGAAAACAATTAGCAAAACTGATCAGTACATGGGAAAATCTAAAAATATATTCAGTGGTCCACACCTGTGTACCTCCCACCTTTGCAAAGAAGAGGGATGAGGTATCTTCCTATATCTCTTCTTTGGTCTAAGCTTGTTTTTTTTTTTAATAATTTCACAACATTCATTTTTAATTATTTTGTAGTGGTCGTTCTTCCTGTTTGCATTATTGTAGTCACTGTGTATATTATTTTCTTGGATCTGCTTAATTCATTCTGTATGAGTTCATGTAAGTCTTTCCATTCTTCTCTGTATTTATCATGTTCACTGTATCTTTCAGCACAGTAATGTATCGCAATTTTTTTTAGCCATTCTCTAATCAATAGATATCTGCTTTTTCTTTCCAGTTCTTTGTTAGCATAAAAAGCACTGTTATAAATATTTTGGTGCATAAGGAGACTTTTAAAAAATGAATGACCTTTTTGGGGTTTATGTGAAGCAGTAGAATCTTTAGGTAAAAAATATGGACATTTTAATCATTTTATTCTCTTATTTCCAAATATTGTCTAAAATTATTCTCCTAAACCTGAACCACAGCTCCAACAACAATATATTAGTGTCTCTATCTTCCTATAATCCCTCCAATATTGACTATTCCTATCTTTCGTCATCTTGACCAATTTGCTGGATATGAAGTGAAACCTCAGGTTGTTTTGATTTATATTTCTCTTATTATTAGTGATTTGGAACATTTGGATTTAATATGTTTGTTAATGTTTAGTAATTCTTTTAAGAGCTATTTTTTTCTGTCTTTTGACCACTTATCTATTGGAGAATGACTTTTGGTCTTATGTATAGATATCCATTAGCTGGTCTATATTACCTTAGATACCAAACTCTTATCTGAGAAATTTGATACAAAGGTTTTTCCCCCATTTGACCACTTCTCTTCTTATCAAGACATATTAATTTTTTTATGCAAAAACTTTTAAACTTCATACAATCAAAAATATCTATTTTATCACTTGTAATTGCCCCTATACTTAGTTAAGAATCATCTTTCTAATAGTATTTTTTTCCAGTGATGATACAAGGCTTGGGGGGGGGTAGTCCTAAAATTTGAGGATGACCCAAAGGGCAACAGAGAGGCACAGAGTTGTCTTGAACAACCTACAACACTTTAAATACAAGGAGTTATGTGTAAGAAGTAGTGCATAGAATGTCATCAAAGAAATGCACGATCAGAAAAGAAAATGGACTGATTTAGGGGCAACGACAACCAAGCATTAGTTATTACTGTAATTAGTAACTTCACCAGCATCTTTGCAATGTCAAGAGAATATAAAAGAAGGTCCACAGAATATTAAATGGACCTCCTGTTGTGAACTTAAGTATAAGGATGAGAGTCAGACAGGATGGACAGGCAGAGATGGGATATTATAATCTGCATGACTGGAGGATCATTGATGAGATCACACATCTACTTGAATATCACAAAAACAACTTCACATTTATATAGCACTTAAAATTTTGCAAAGCTGCTTACATCTCACTTGGACTTCAAGCCAGGGAGGCTGGTACTACAGGTATTATATTCATTTTACAGATGAGGAAACAGAGTGTCAGGTTAAATGCATTTCCATTTTAGATTCTTCCTCCCCAGAACAGAGCCCTGTGGCATACCCAAAGTTAGCAAGCATGATCTGAATGAAAATATAATAAAAGAGGGGCCAGATAGACAGGAGGTGAACCAAGAGAGTATCAAGAAGAGAGTGATTAATAGTATCAAAGATTTCAGAAAGGTCAAGGAGAATGAAGACTGAGAAAAGGCCATTGGATTTGGCAGTTAAGAGATCATTAGTAACTTTGGAAAGAACAATTTTAGTGGAATGATGAGGTCAGAAGTTAGATTGTGAAGTTAAGAAGAGAGGGAGGAAAAATGAAGTGGAGGCACCTATTTTAGATGACCTCAAGGATTTTAACCACAAAAGGCAAGTAAGATATGGGAAAATATTTAACAAAAGTTTTTTGAAGACAAGGGAGACCTCGGCATGTTTATAGGCAGTAGGGAAGATATTAGTGAGCAAGAAGAGATTGAAGATAAGTGAGAGAATGGGGAAAAATACCACTATAGCATGTGGTATTTTTCAATATAGTTATCTCTTCCACATTGCCAACCTTCTCCATTGTGGTTTTGATATGTTGCAGGTCGGCATAAGAAATTAAATGGGAATTTTGGGATAGTTTTGTGGAAGCCACAGACCACATGTGAAGATTAACAGATGACACAGAAAAAGTTTAAAAACTCAGAAATGCATAAAATATATGTATAACATTATATAACACCACCATACTTTCAATATCCTAATAATTCAGACTTCTTCTCTGATATGAAGGGGACAGCCAAAAAATTTTACACATATTTTCTAGCTCTGCACCGTGCCCATAACCACCACCACCCCAAATATGGAAGGGCTTATTTTGTAATTGCAAAAATATTTATCATCTATTCAAAATTATAAATGTTGCCCTGTTCGAGGATACAGTAATGGGCAAGAACTCCTCTACCTCCATTTGCAAATTACCCATGCCTACATAAAGATGGTATCTACCCCTTGCTCCCTTCCTCTCCCACTACCTGAGCTTCTGCTACCATGCCAAATAAAGGGAAAAAAAAACTTTGTATCACATGTAGGAGGGGTTCTTAACTTGGGGTCCATAAATAGATTTCAAGGGGTCTGTTGTTTTATTTTAATATTTTGATAATTCTGTTTCAATATAATTTGTCTTTCATTATAATCATCTACATTTTATTTGATACATTTAAAAGCATTATTTAGATAGGGGTCCATAGGCTTTAACAGCTTGCCAAAAGAGGTCCATGACACAGACAAAAAAATTAAGAACTTCAGATGTAAAGAGAGAGAGGCTGTGGATTCAAGTTGAGAGAAGAGAGGGAAATCCAGGGACCTAGGAAAGCATATGAAGAAAAGTGCCCAAGGAGAGAGGAACACTTGGAAATAGAAGATGTGAAAAGCCGGAAAGGTTGACAAAGGGAGAAAGCTGGCCTGCTTTCATAGTCTTCATATCCACATATCCTTATGAAACAACCTGTTTCCCTTAGCTTTGTTACACTATCTAAATGCCATTATTTCAACACACTTTGGGATTAAATAATATCTTCTTTTCAAAATGTTGACACTCCTGGGAGGGCTAAGTAACTATCAGCTACTTACACATTAATGTCAATTGTTTCCATTCTATTGCCTTCTTCCCAGCACCTGCTTGAAATCACCTGGTACTGTGAGAGTGGGAGTTTTGATGACGGAGTTAAAGGGTGGGGGCGGTATCAGGAGGGAGAGAGATATAATTTTGGAGCATAGAACACTTGGCAGGGGGCAGGGAAAATATAGGCAATGTAATGCAGTACAATACATTTATTAAGAGCCTACTATGTGCCACACACTATGCTAAGGATGGTAGGGGAAATGCTTAAGTAGGGACCTCAGACAGCATGGAGAAAGGTAAGGGAAAGAAGAATGAAGAATGGGAGGTGTGAAGGTTGAAAGAAGAAATGTTATCTAAGCTATTTGAAACCTATTCTTAAGGTTAACCCTGCAGCCCTGAAGGAAGTCTTCTTTCCCGTCTTTCCTCCTACTCTAAAGGCTCCTTAAAGTTCTAAAAACTAAGATTCAGAGCTCAGGTTTGTTTCACAAACAGCTTGAGTGATACAGTATTGGAACCTAACCCCTATTTATAACTGTTCCTATGAGACATTTTCTTCCGATTTTCCTCTAGGTCTGTAGTGGAAGACTCCAGGGTTCTTACATAATTTTACAATTTTATTCCAGTCATTAAAATCATTCCTCCAACTCCACATAGGTCTTTTGTTTTTTAATTCTCTGATGTACTTATAATACTGTTACACTTATCAATAAATGTTATCTGTATGCTTGTCCTCCCCTGAACTGAATTGCAAACTCCTTAAAGTCAAAAATAAGTTTAGACTTCTCTAAACTTTGTATCCCTGTACTCCCCCCTCAAAGGATAGCACCCAGTAGGTGCTTAACTGATTTTTGGTGGTGATCAAGGTGGTAAGTATTGTTACTGAAGAGTCACTAAACTGATCGAAGACACAGTGACATTTGATTGTGAAAGGAGAAATGTATACTATATAGAATCATGGAAGTCTAGAATGAGAAGGGACCTTATAAGCTACCTAATCAAACCTATTCCCAATTACGAACCAAAATCCTTGACAATTCCTTTCCCAGCTTTTCTATAAAAACCTCTCATAGCAACTATAACAGAGTGAAAAACACAATGGACTAAGTCAGAAAACTTGATATCCTAACTTTGATACTGTCACTATCTAATTGTATGAATTTTGGTAAGTGACCTTTTCATCTCTCTGGATTTCCATTTCGAGCATCGAGCTAGATCAATGATATCAAACCAAAATAGAAATGGTGGTCACTGAATCATGTAAAATGATCCCCACAGATACATATTAATTTAGAAAACCACATAGTAATATTATATGATTTATTGAACCTTTTTTTGGTTAAATATGTCCTAATTACATTTTCACCTGCTTCCTGCTACACCTGGTAGTGTTGTGGGTCACATTCAGCCTATAGGATCACAACTCCGTACTAGGTAATAAAAAAGCCCCTTCCGGGTTCAAAGTTCAATGATTTTATAGACTATGCCTAAGGGTAGCTCATTTCAATTCTGTATGGCTCTAATAGTTGAGAACTTAAAGGATTCAAGTAAATTGAGTCTTTGTTTCTATTTCTACTTAGTATTTTAAAGGTACTAAAGAAGACTGCTTTTACAAATATCTTGCAATCATGTATTTAGAACCATAGCGTAACTGGATATTTGGCAATGTTCTGGCTGACTCCTATTGGGGTATATTTTTTTATTGATTTTTCCAGAGCTATGGATGGGGATTTAAAATCTAGATGGGAACCCTGAGAATTTTAGTTTGGAGAGGCAGCATTCCCACCAGAAGTTGGTGTCTATTGTGAAGACTAGAACTTGGGAGACAGGGGATTTTTGAATCATTTTTGACTGAGGAAAGAAGGAGAATTTACTATGAAGCAGTGAGTGAAAAGGAAGTAGAGGAAATTGGGCACGGTCAACACCTGAAGCTGGAGTTACAACTATCAAATTACAGCAGGCATCTTCTTTGCGTTTCAGCACCAAGAGCTCAGTGTAACAAGCCAATTTCAGTGGCCCTGCTTCTCTGCAGTGGAGCAAAGAACTGAAGTTGTCAGAGGCAACTACCCTCTTTAGAAATGAGTAGATGCTACAAAAGATTTTACTCTCCTCGATTCACATTCCTATTGCTTGTTTGCCAGCAAGCAACTCCTATGGATTTTTTCTATTTCTTTGTCATTTCTTGATTTTGTTTCATATAACTATTAATGATCACTCATGGATGCTTTGTGCTGCATATCTGTATTTTTGTTCTAAGCAAGGGAGGAACAATTGAAGGATGCCAGTGGCTAGTTGGAAACACACAGAATTTAACTAGGTCAGAAATTTACATCTCAGACTAAACACTAGGACAGGGCAGCTAAATAGTACAATGGAAAGAGTGCTGGTTTTGGAGTCAGGAAGATTCATCTTCCTAAGTTCAAATATGGCCTCAGACACTTACTAGCTATGTGACCCTGGACAAGTCACTTAACCCTGTTTGCCTTAGTTTCTCACCTGAAAAATGAGCTGGAAAAAGAAATGTCCAACCACTCCAGTATTTTTGCCAAGAAAACCCCAAATGGGGTCAAAAAGAGTCAGACACAAAAATGACTGAACAACAACACACATTAGAGCACCCTCCACCTAAGTGGGGGTCCAAAAACTACACTTGTGATAGAATTTTATCATAATGGTAACTCCATATATATTTATAAACTCCATGAAATAGCAAAGAGAGAATCACTAGGCTGAAACTAAGTGAATCTTTATCGTACCCAGATTGTGCAGCTTCAAAGTGTGCTTCAGGCAAACCTCTAATCTCCAAAGGGAAATGAGGGGAGAGGAGAGGGATGAATTATGGGGAAGGTCATTCCTGCTGAGCCATCTAGAGAGAGATGTGATTTGAAAGGAATCAGCTTCCCCCAAAAATTCCTACAGGAGGAAGTTGTTTTTTATTTGTTTTTTAAGGAAAAGCCCAGTCAAACTTTGCTCCATAGCAATACCAGCTGGTTGCAACAGGTTCATAGACTTAAAGAAGAAACCTCAGAATTCACCAGGTCTAACCCACTAATTTTATAGATGAAGTAATCGAGGCCCATAGAGACCTGGCCAAGGTCACAATGTTAATAAGAACATAAGTCAGGATCTGTACTGATTAAAAGTTCAGGGCTCTGCAGGAGTGTGCTGGAGGACCCAATGTTAAATTTTCATTATGAGAATTTAAACCTTGGAAATCAGCATATACTACAAATCAGGACTACAAATCAGTTTCCCCATTTTGTGTTGAAATGCTTACTTTGTCTTTTAATCCAGCAAACCTTCATTGCTAAATTCTGTTGTTTGAATGCAGCATTGAAGGGTTGATTTAGAACATCTGGGGAGATGGAGAGTTTGTTGTTTTTTTTTTTTAAACCACAGTATTTTATCAAAGTAAGATTTCTGGGTAGGGGCTTAAAGCTAGAAAAGAGAAAAATTATTTCATTTTTATAACCACTCAGGACAAAGAGAATACTTTTAAAAATATTTCTCTAGATAAAGGAGTTAATAGCAATGCCTAAAAGCAACATCCTGGTCTAATACTAAGGTGGCCATCCACCATATTAAGGACCAGATTTGAAGCAGAGTTTGCTCTCCAGAACACAGGAGCTAAGGGAGTGGCTAGAAAGAAATTCACCCTAGGGAAAGGAGTTCAACTTGAAAAAAGGTGTGTAAAGAGGGGAGGAGATAATGAGGTGCCTAACTGATTGCTCACCAACTCCGCTTAACAACTACCTCTCTTACATTATGAGTAGAGGCTTAAGTGTTTAGCTTTTCTGCAGTGTGGCAACACACTTGGCATGTAATTTTTCCTTGATGTCTAAGTAACTGTGGAATATTTTGTGCTGTTTAAATACCTGTAGGTCAGTATGTAGCATTCTGAGCATGTCCAGTTTTAACATGGAGCTGGCCTTGAGGAGCCGCTAAGCAGGCCTAGTATGTGCAACACAAAGCTCCCTCCCCTACCATAGTAGATGGGAGTTGCCTCTTTGATTGGCTGTGAGAGTTCAGCTGTGCTCTTCTCAGCAACTTCCATCCGATGGGCCCAGCATGTATGCCATGAATTGAACCAGTGAGAGGGAAATGAAAATCCTTCTCCCTCTTAACTCTTTTGCCCCAGCTCTGAGAAGTGGACCCAATGGTATTTGTTTATATTCTGTTGTTTATCCTCAAGCACTTGAAACTGCCTAAAATAAATATCCCCAGATCCATTTCTCTGAAGGGTAGTACCTCCACTATCATGGGTTCAACTCATGACATCCATACTATGAAAAATACACATCCAGAAAGGATGGAGTAAGTAAGGTGAATTTTAATGTAAGTAAAGTGGATTTTAGTGTGTGTAAAGTGGAATTTTGTTATTATTTCTTAGAGTTCAATTTCCCAGGATCTATGGCCGTAACAACCTCAGTTTCCCAGGATCTGTGGCCATAACAAACTCTGTTTCCCAGGTATTAGATATGAGTTCCCAGGCTTATGGTTCAAAATATCTCCACCATGCTTGTGCAGCATTATATAAGGATAAATAATATAAACATGTGTGCTGAAACTGTAACATCCACTGCGACTGTACAGTGAGATACAGCGAGGAGGTGATGTAAACTTGTGAGGCTATTGCTGGCAATATGCCTTCTTTGTCTGATGTCCTATAAAACTGGTAGTCAGTGATCAGTGAGTGGGGGAACCTTTATGGTTGAAAGCACAAGCTGGGATGCTGTGCACCTTGATTGGGCCTCCATGAAGGATTGTTTGCCTCAACCAGCCCCCATTGAGGCTTGAGAGGACTTAGGGGAATCCTTTAGGGTTGGATGCACAAGTTGTGCCTGTCTCGACTGGCCCCATTGGGACATAGGGGTAGTTGCCCCACCCCGCCTTCTCGCCAGCCCCTTTGAGAAGGGTGATTAGGGAATACTGTAGGAGTTTATAGTGCTTCTGTTATCAGCAATACTGTGTTAGAGAAAACTAGACTAGAATAAAGCTTATTATTAACCCCTTTGAAGGTGTGCTTCCTGTCTGACCAGATCAAGAGTGAGCCTGTTAGAGGCTGGAGTCCAAGCCTCCAGTGCTTCCTGTGCATCATCTATCTAACATATGGGGGTAAAAGAGAGTGACCTGCTCAATTTCATTGGTTCTAAAGATACAGGCAGCCAATGAAAGTAGCTACCCCCATCAATGTGGTAGGGGCCAGAGTGGGCTCCATATTAGAGAAACTAGACATGCTCAAAGGCCCCCTCAAAGTCATCTCCATGTTAGATTGTTGTACACATATGTTTTGGCCTTTATTTGTCCTATGGTTTGTGTTTGTTTCCGTCCAAGAAAAAAAGAATTTGGTTCTTGACCTTGGCAATAACTTCCCCTTACCTTCTCTACCCTCTTTTTTCCTTGTTTTTCTCTCCTTATAATTAAGGTAAAGAGATGTTCTTTCTTTAAGATAAGAACTTTGGTGCATTGTGCAATTGCCTTAATTCTTTGCATCTGATAATAGGTAGACATCTTGAATCTCTAGAATAGCCTCAACTAGATCTACTCTAAGTCCCCTTCTCAGTTGGTTGGGAAGTTATTGTAAAATGAGGGTCATTTCTATGAGAGTAAATCATTTTAGGACCAGGTACTAGAAGCATATCCCTAATGTGTTTAGAATTCTGCTTTAAGACACCCAATTCTCTGGATCTCTCCTACAAATTAACATTGCCCCAAAATACAATTACCTCTTACTGTGGGTCATTTATCTTACCTTAGTAAAGGATCAGGATTCTTCCAACTAACATACTAAACTATGCCTATAGGCCTAGAGTGCCTGACTCAATAGTATCCAAACGTTAACACAATAAATAGATAAATAGATAGATATTCATACATATATGTATGTGTATGTATATATGTACATATATATGCATATATATATGTATATATGTAAATCATTGGTTCTACTAGAAACAGAGTAGATTGTCAACTTCTACTCTGTTATCACAGCACCAATAATCTAGGTCTTTTAGTTAGAACTGAAACTCTACTTAGAACTAAGGAAGCTATTTAAGCAATGTAAAAACTTTAAAATAATTCTTTTAATAAAATCTTTGAGTTAATGTGTATAGACTTAAAATACTTAGGCACACCTGAGGGACTCTGCCTTCTGTACATTTTGAATAAGATTAGGAAGACTATGTCAGCATTATGTTTACACTACCTGTTTCTCCACTGTTCTGTATTCCACTCCCCTACCAGGACCTTTGTTTTGTTTCCCAACCTTCATGATGCCTGAGACACGGTCACTGAACTTCTACTTCCTAGTTTTCTCCAGCTTTTCTTCTCTCCCTGAATCTAGGATAACCAGATTCAGTGGGGGATTTGTCCTAATTCAAAAGCTTCTCAATGGAAGTTTAAGAATAATGCAAAATAAAGTAAGAACCAGAAAAAAACGACTACAACAAGATAAATGGAAAGAAGACAGTAACAATTAAAATAATACTGAATACAATTTAATCATAATGACTAAGCAGGGCCCTGAAGAAAAGAGCAAATGTACCTCCCTACTTACAGAGGGTGACAGTAAGTCTAAAACATAAAATATACTTATCGGCTCCCATAGGTTCAATTATCTTATCTATACAAATGCTTCCCAAATCTATACATCCAGCCCTAACCTCTCTCCTAAACTCCAATCCAAAATCACCAGCTACCTTTTGCACGGTTTAATTTGAATACCCCATAGGCATCTCAAACTCAACATGTCTAAAACAGAGTTCATTATCTCTTCCTAACTTTCATATTACTGTCAAAAGTAACATTATCCTTCCAGTCACCCATGATCAGAACCTCAATGTCATCTTCAACTCATCCTTCTCATTTATACCCCAATATTCAGTATGTGGAAAAATCTTATTTCTGTAATAATAATATCTCTTGTATGAGTTTTTTTTTCACTCACACAGCTACCACTCTAATAGAGGCCTTTATCATCTCTCACTTGAAATACCATATTTTTCTAATTAATCTCCATTCTAAACTGTATCGAGCTCCCTATATTAGAGAACTTAATAAATGTTTTTTTACTAACTCCACTCAGCAGCCAAAGTGATCTTCCTAAAGCACAGATCTAACCATATCACACCCTATCTGTATTCAATGAACTCCAATGGCTCACTGTGACCTCCAAAATAAAATATAAAATCTTCTGGCTGGCATTTAAAATTTGGCCCCTTCTTATGCCTGTCCTTATACTCTATGCCCCTTCTCACACTCTAAGTTCTAATTACATTGGCCTATTTGCTCTTCCTTGAAAATGACACTTCATCTCCCAACTTTGCACTGGCTATTCTCCACACCTGGAATACCCCTCTTCCTCTTCACCTCTGCCATCTAGCTTCCCTGATTTCCTTCAAGAGTCAGCTCAAATCCCACTTTCTTCAGGAGGCCTTTCCCTGTGCTCCACCATGCCCTTCAGTTAGTACCTTCCCTCTGAGATTACCTTCCATTTAAACTGTATATATAGTGTATATACACACTTATTTATATGTATATAGTTATTTAAGTGGAATAGAACATGAGAATACATTCAAATACGAGTTTTTGAGAATATTAGAATATGAGCTCATGGTTACTGACTAGGTGATGAAAGTTTTTTGGATAAATCAACTGACGAATATCATTTACTAATGGAGGAGTTGCAGATATGCTTTGGTAGGAGTGCCTGCGAGTCACTTTAAATAAATGTGGAAGGAGTACTTACTGTAATAGTCTACAGAGACACAGAGATAAGTTTAAGGAAATAAATACCACCCCTAATAATTGAATATCTTTAGTTTCCCATTGAAGAGGAACTAACCCCTAAATTAGATTCATTTCTAGAACACAGAACATTTTATTAAGAGAAACAAAATATTAAAAGCAGAAGTGAGTCCATAAACGGCACACAAAGTTTGTTTTTTCCTTTAAGCAGTCAGGATACAAATATGATACTGTCAGTTTTCTCATTATCAAAAATCCTAAATGATGAAATTTGCAGGACTCTAGTATCTCCAAGAGATGTTCCCTTAGAGTTAAAATGATTCCATGAAATGTTGCAATAAATGATTTGATTTTTAACAATAGGAAATGATTCAGGGGGCTTATAAGCACTATTATCTTCCTTTCAGATATGATCATACTTGTACCTTGTTATTATATTTTCAAAAGTCTCCAAAGAAAGATTCCATAGTCTCTCTTTAGGATCTATTCCAATGTTGAAGTGCTCTCCTGATCGGGAAAGGTTTAATCTGACCTAAATCCTTCATGGTGCAATTTAAGGCCTTAGCATCTGGCCTCTTTTCTGCCAAAGATCAATCAATAGGTATTGACTGAGCATATACTTTATGCATAACACTGTGCTAGGTGCCATGAGAAAATACAGGAGTGTAAGACATAGTCCCTTCATTGTAAACTTACATTCTAACTGAAATGAAACTAACACACAGGTTAAAAAGAGTGCACATACTAAAGTATCTGGTACCAACTAAGTATTGCAGGGGTTCAGAGAAGAAATATCTCTCCCATGAAATAGCTGGGCACTACTAGTAAATAAAGTATTTCTCTCTCTCTTTCTCTCTCTCTCTCTCTCTCTCTCTCTCTCTCTCTCTCTCCTCTCTCTCTCTCATTCACTCTCTCTAAATAGATAACTAGATTGATAACCACACACATATGTATATATACATGAATACATGTATATATGTATGCATGTATGCATTTTATATATATACATATATGTGTGTGTATATATATATATGCTTTCTGAACTAAATCATTGCCTCAATGACAAGATTTTCCTTTGATCTTCTGTCCTTACTCAACTTCCATCTAGTATATGCACAGTTGTTCCCTACCATCTTTCTGTCAAATATACTACCCAGAATTTGTACCCACTAAACTTAATTATGCTAGTTTCTGACCACTTCTCTATTTATCAAGATCATTTTGAATTTCAACCTGAAGTTCAAATGAATGGTATTTCCCACTTCTGCCAAGTTGGTGCCAAATGCAAATTTACAAAGGAGCTTCTCTAGTCTATTTCCAAAGTTAACAATAAACATTCTTTAAAAAAAGAAGAAAAAACCACAGGGTCTAGGACTGAGAGGTACAGAATTTTATTACTATCCCTAATATTGCCAACACTGACATAAATAATTGTGTATTGTTACACAAACCATTACTATCAAGGTATTTCATCCTGAAGATGAAACTCTCAAGAAAACAAATTTAGTAGTATCATTGAAAAAGTATCCAATAAAGGTAGAAGACAGGCTGAAAGACAAAAAGACAAAAAGAAGTATAATGTTATTCACATATGAATAAGGCAGATAGATGGATAGCTAGGTAGGTAGAGCACTTATTAATCACTTCCTAGCTACTAAAACACTGTACAATAGTACTAAGGATTGTAGATAAGAACATAAGCTAACAAAATAGTCCCTTCTTTCAAGGAATTTACATTCGACAAATATTTACTAAGTGCTTACTATGTGCCAGACACTCTGCTAAATGCTATACAAAGAGAGGCAAAGAATGGTTTCTGCCTTGAAGGAGCTCACAATCTAATGGGGGTGACAACAAACAAAACAGTATGTACAAATAAGCTATAAGGAAGCATTATTAGGAAATAAGAGTGGGAAGGCACTACAATTAAGAGGGGTTGGAAAAAGCTTTCCAAAGAAGGTGGGATTTTAGTTGGGAATTAAAGGAAGCCAAGAGAAGTCATAGGCAGAGATGAAGATTATTCCAGACATGGAGCATAGCCAGAGAAAATGTCTGGAGCTGAGAAATCACGTGTCTTGTTTGTGGAACATCAAGGAGGTCAGTGTGACTGGACTGAATAGTACACAGTGGAGAGTACATCATAAGAAGACTGGAAAGGTAGAAGGGAGCCGGGTTATGAAAGAATTTGAATACCAATCAGAGGATTTTGTATTTTATGCTGAAGATGATAGGGAGTCACTAGAGTTTGTTGAGTAGGAAGGGTGATGTGGTTGGACCTGCATTTTAGATAAATTACTTGTGGTGGCAGAATGGAAGATGTTTTGCAGGGAGGCAAATAGTTGAAGCAGGCAGATCTACCAGTAGGCTATTGCAATGGTCCAGGCATGAGGTCATGAAGGCCTGCACCAGATTTGTGGCAGTGTTAGAGGAGATTGTATTTGAAAGATGCTGCAAAGGTGAAATTAATAAGCCTTGGCAACTGTTTGGATATAGAATATAGGGCAAGGTCAGGGGAGGGAAGAATAAGAGATAGTGAGGACTCAGGAATGACACCTAGGTTTTAAGTTTGAGAGACTAGGAGTATGGTTTTGCCCTCTACAGTAGTAGAGAAGGTAGGAAGGGAGAGGGGGCTAGGGAAAAGATAATGAGTTTTCTGTTTTGGACATGTTGGGTTTAAAATGTCTACTAGACATCCAGGTTGGGATATCTGAAAGGCAGTTGGAGATATGAAATTGGAAGTCAGCAGAGAGGTTAGGGCAAGATAGATAGAATTGAGAATCATCAGCATAGAGATTATAATTAAATCAATGGTGGTAAAGCAACAATGCGATATTCATAGCACCTATGGAAGCTATGAATATGCCAGCATAGTTCTGAATCACAAAATATAACAGACTCTCTACATGGAAGACAGAACCAAAACATTTATTCAAACACCAGAAGGCTGTATCCTAACACCAGAAAGCCAAATCCATCATAACAACAAAGAAATATATATATTAGCAATACAGGGGGTACCACCAACCCCAAGCCTTGACCCCTTAGGGCCTTCCCACAAATGAACACCCTCAAGAAGAATCATTCCCTGGCTCTCACTCACGCTAACTGCTGCTCCCTGACTGCCTCTTCTCTCTCCAAGCTGCATCTCCCACTGTCTTTCTCCTAGCTCTGACTGCTTCCTCTCAGCTCTGCTCCACCCTTCCTGCTCCACCCCTTCCTGTTCTACCCTTCAGCAAGCTCCTCCCACCATAGACTTCCTGTGACTCAAACTCATGTGACTTAGGCTTCCACGTGACTTAAGCAGGTGTAATGACAAGCAAAGTGGGACTTTTGATGCTTTTTCTTTTGGAGTGCTTCTCAGAACTAAGGCAATCAAGTGCCTTTGATTGAGTCTTGCCTTTGAATCAAGAATCTTTGATTGAATCAAGAGTTCTTGATTGGAAAGAGCATATATACTCAGGTTAGTATTTTGCTTTGGGGCTCACTCACTGGAAGAGTGTTTGTGTGATTTGGCCAGACAAGACCCTGGGTAGCCGTTAAGGAACCGCCCCCCCTCCAGTTTTAAAAACCCAGATGTTGGTGCTTCTCTGTCTCTGGTAACTATGTATGTATTGCTATGGACAGACAGTTAGAAGCCCTGTCTGCTGACTTGTGTTATTTGCTCTGTTTATATAATTTCTGCTTGTAATTTCTGTTTGTGTTTTCTCCAAAGTTCAGAGTGCTGACTTTTTCCCCCTCACCTAAGTGAATGATAGAAATATGTTTAATTAAAGTGAGATTGCAAACCCCTTAAAGGTGTGTTCCTTAGAAAAGCAAGTCAAAGAACCTGTGATAGCAGCCCTCCTGTGTGTTGGTGTTATTGGCCTTATACTTCCACAGCAGCTGCAAGCAGCATTGTTGTTACAGCAGGTCACATAGGCCTATTAATGGATAGGAGAGATCTTCAAGAACTTTAAAATGTAATGAGGCAGATAACGTTAAAAAAAAAGGAAGCAGAAAAGTGTGAAGAGAAGGTATCTAGAGGAATGTAAAGTCTGGAGATTTGCAGCTGGTTGGGAAATGGAGTGATAGCTAATCTGGGCTCACTAAAGTGGCAGTTCTGGGAAGAAAGGTCTGGATTCCAACCCCTACTCTGCCATTTATTTAACTGTTTCATTCCTAGATAAATCGCTTAACATCTAAATCCTCAGGCAACTCTCTAAGACCTATCTACTAAATTATAGATTAGTTGTGGTCTTTAGAGGGGAAAGTTCCTACACTTACATAATCAGAGATATCTTTGATATTAGGGCATATACCAAAAGTAAATTAAAAGAAATAGCACTGTGTGCCTTCTATGTATTATGCCACTGCCTACCTTGATCCCAGCTCTAGTCAGAAAGTTTTGAGTTTATCCTCAATCCTAATTTTAGATAATTCCTCTGGTTTCTCTTTGTCTCAAACAGTTTTTTTCAATCTGTTAAATTTGATAATAATGTCTGTCTCAAAAGAAGCAGTGTTGCATAGTGAATAGTGTGGTGGCAGTAGGTTGTTTTTTGCCACAACAATAGAGCAGTCACCTTGAAGTCAGAAAGACCTGTGTTCAAATCCCCTCCTCTGACACATACTAGTTGTATGACCATGGGCAATTCACTTAACCTCTCAGTGGCCTTGGCAATTATCTAAGACCATATTTTGCTGAGCAAATGCTGACCTGTATTGGTAACGGGAGTTTCCTAATTTGAGTGTTCCCTACACGAATAAAATTATGGGTCTGGTCCAAAAAAATCTGCCCCATGAAGTTTATATGTTAAGAATGCCAGGGGCAGCTAAGTAGTACAGTGGATAGAGTACCCTGCCCCTCCTGGAGTCAGGAAGACCTGAGTTCAAATCCAGCCTCGGACACTTAACACTTATTAGCTGTGTGACCCTGAGCAAGTCACTTAACCCTGATGGCCTCCAAAATAAAAATACAAATAAAAAAGAATTCCAAGATCTCTCTAAGGAATCAAATGACAACTCCATTTTCCAGAACCAAGTTTCACAGCTTTTCTATCAGCAATTCCTGTTTGCCAGATTCTGGGTGAATAGCACAGGGACAGGCCAGGAAACTTCAGGGAGAAAAAAAATCCTCAGAAAAGCAATTACCACTGTCTAAAGAATGAACCTGTAATATAAGAAGACAACTCACCAGCACCACCACCACTACCACCACTCTTGTGAAGATGAGGGTCGCTAGTATGGAACATTGCATATAATATTTTTTTCTTTATATTGATTGGTTTTGCCTATTTTTTTCGCTTCTATCTTTTTATATTTTTAAAAACTTTGTTGTAAGGCAGTGGTTTTTAATCTTTTTGTATCAGACACTTTGGCAGTCCAGTGAGCACAAAACTGGTGTTGTTTGTTGCCTATATCCATAATTGAAAGAAATACTAAATTTCAATTCCAGGTTAGTAAAAATAAAGATTTTTTTCCCATCCAAGTTCATGAACTCCTCGAAATCTATCCACTGATTTAAGGACCCAATTTATAAGATATGGCTTTCTAGAAGGAAAAAGGAAAGTGATTCAAGGCAAAATCTCAGCAATGAAAAATCAAAACTAAAACATTAAAAACTAAGACTGTTGGTCAGAGGCACCACAGTAAACCCAGGATGAGTAGGTTCAATATCAACACCTAATAATCTCAAGGAAACAGTTTTATCATTACAAAGCTTTGAACCTTAACAATGTTATCTAAATTTAGTCATTTGAGCAGCCCTCAAAGAATGAGCCTCAAGTACCACATAACTTGCATTCTGGAAACAGGACAAATTTAAGTATATGTAAATGCAACTCAGGCTTCTCTACAGACAGTAGTAGAGAAAATACCCTGCCTTGATTACTTCAAAGATACAATAAGGAGTAGGTAATACAGAAAAACTCTAAGGTTTGGAATTCTTCAGACATTCACTAGATTGCTTTTTCTCCCATGTCATGCAATTTTGCAAATATAACACATTTAGCTGATAGATTTTAGATTTGTACAGTCCCTTGTATTGTTAATGTAATGTTAGTACAATTTCAAGATCTTCCCATCCACTAATAGGCCCGTGTGACCTATCTGAGTCACATGAACCTGTGATGGGAGGAACTTGTTGAAGGGGTGGAGCAGGAAGGGTGCAATAGAGCTGAGAGGAAGTGAGACAGAGCAGTCACAGCTGGGAGAGAGAAACAGAGCAGCAGCTAGTGTGAGAGGGAGTGACTTTGCGTAAGGCAGCTTGGTTTGTATGAAGGCCCTAACAGAGGGAAGGCTTGAGGACGTTGGCACCCCCTGCACTGATAACGTGTATAGATTTCTTTGTTGCTATGATGCATTTGGCTTTCTGGTGTTGGGATTTGGCTTTCTGGTGTTTGAATATATGTTTTGATTCTGCCTTCAATGAAGAGACTCTGTTATATTTTGTGATTCAGAACTACACCAGCATATTCATAGCTGCCCATAGGTGCTGTGAGTATATCACATTGGCACTACACCCCTATAAGACAATCTAGGACCATGGCCAAGATTCTAGTACTCTAGTATTTCAACAGAACTCATTGATATGAGAATTCCTTCCAATGATACAAATCGCAACCCTTTCATGTCTGCTTATCTCGTGCAACTCTTAGCCATGTCTTTCCATAAATTCATTGCACAGCATCCTATTCTGATGGCTTATCATTCTATGCAGGTGACTTGGGGACTATGCCAATAGAGTACAAACTATGGCAGGTCCTACTAAACTGGAGAGGTTTCAAGTATGGGCCTGGCAATAGACTTGCCATCCCAGGATCAACCCAGGTAAACATTGAGGTATGTCAACAGAAAGTACGCCACTTTGACATGAATTACTTAACCATGGCAACCCATCAAAAATAATAAAAATAAGATGGCCTTTAGTTCTATGTGCCCTCCTTCAGTAATGGAATCAGAGTGATAGAAAACAACGTGAAGAGTACTAAGGATTAGAGAGCTTTTATTGAATGATTATAAATACTAACTTAGCTATTAGCATTCCAAATGTGAGATCCTTATCCAATAGCCAACACATGGACATAGAGCGAAAGGCCAGGATGCTACATGGAATCTCTAAAAGTGGCAACCACTGTTAGTTCTTCCTTCCTTATTCTACCACTTAAAAGCACAAAAATGCAGATTACTCCAAACAGTCATCTATCCTATGGAACTATTTAAACCCAGTGAGTCTAAGAAGCTAGATAGTTCCTTTAAGACCTTGAATATTGTGTGCTTGATTTCCTAAGTTACAGGTGGTATTCCCTAAATTAAGGGTGATGACCATCCATTTAGCAATAAGTAACATTTTTATAGTGTTCTAAGGTTCACAAAGCTTTTCCCAGGCATATAGATAGTCTTAATCCTATCTCCATTTAAATTTGAGTGAAATAAGCCTCAGAATGTCCAAATAACTTGCCAGTGGTCAATTCGTAGTCTTACATCCAAGGACGTGAACTCAGATTTTCTGATTCTAAGTCCAATGATCTTTCTACTACAACTCTGCCCAAATCATTGCGAGAGAGATACAGGAGATTCTCTATAGTCATGGGATCATATATTTAGAATTGAAAGGGATATAAGAGTTCATTTCAGCCCAACTCCCTCATTTTATAGACAGAGAAATAGGCCCACAGATGTGAAGTGACCTTTCCAGAGCTATGCAGTGGCAAGGAACAGAGCCAGAATTTGAACCCAGGCCCTAGAGCAAAGGTATCAAACTTGTAGCCCACCGAATGCAGCTAATAAAACTCCTAAGTACAGTCTGAACCAGGTTAAAAGGTAATTGTGAAAATGTTTAACAAAATAAACAAAAATACAACATACATATAAATGTGTGTATATATATATATGTGTGTGTATACATATTATACATATACATATATACACACACAATACATACTTATATGTACATATATAAAATGTTAATTGCTTCTGAGTTTGATACCACTGCTCTAAAGTCTTCAGTCTGACGTTGTACCTTAGCATCAAAAAGGATTGCTTTCATCTTGTTGATTTTTTTTCCTCCTAAGACAGTTGGTAACTGTTCAAAAAGACAGAACCTTATTCTGGGAGGGATTTCAAGAAATCTGAATTTCTCATCTGCTTTAGTACTTTCCACAAATTTCTCATACAAATGTAACACCAAGAAAGAACCAAAAGATAAAAGAGCTCACAAAAACGTCAGATCCTACAACCTATGCTCATCATCCTTACAGACCAAGCAGAAAAACAACTGCCTCCTTGGTGTGACTGAAATGGTAGAGGCAGATTCACATGTCTGCTGTTATAGTTGAAATTTACACAATTAGAGTCATTTCTTTGGGAAAAGACATTGACTCCAAAATACTACATTCTGGGCCATCACCAGTCATCTTGACTTTTGTCCCACCACTGGACTCTGATGACACAGGAAGAGAGAGTAAAGATGACAAATTTGTGCAACTCCACCTCACTTAAATCCAATTCACTCATGAGTTAAGACATTACCCATGATGTCATTGGTCCTCTTCGAAAACAAAGGACGTACAACAATGTGTTTTTAAAAGGTGGAATAGTTCAAAACAAATATATCATCATATTAACAAAGATAGGACTTGGAGGGAATAAGGAATGGAATAGATAAATTTGACTGAAAAACCATGGAAGGAATATGTAGAACAACAAATTATCAGAGCTGGAAGTAACCTCATAGGTGATCCAGTCTAATGTAAATCTAGGTCATAAATCTGGACTATAAAATCCCTAACAAGTTATCATCCAGCCTGCATTTACAAACTTCTAGTCCCTGACACAGCTGAAACAACTGAACAACAATAACAAAAAATCTTTTGGAACTGACCACCTCCCCATGACTTCCTTATCTATTTTGGGATAGCCCTAAATGTTAGGAAACAGCTCTATAGTAATTTTTGCTTTAGGCAAAGCATTTGACAAGGGACCTCATGCATTTCTTGTGAATAAGATGGAAATAAGATGGGTTAGTAAAATTAGGCAAATTCAGAACTGGTTACGTGGTTGGACTCGAGAGTACCGATTAGTAACAGCAATTAGTGGTTAAATATCGTCCTGGAAGTAAGTCTCTATTTGAGTACATCAAAAATGTACTTGACCCTGAACTATTTAACATTTTAATCCATGATTTGGCTAAAGGCATAGATGGATGGCATGCTTATAAATTTGTAGGTGACCTAAAGTTTAGAGGGATTTCTAACATATTGCATGATAGAGGCAGATATTGACTATCTAGAACACTGGGCCAAATCTAATAAGATGAAATTGAACAAAAATAAATGTAAAAGTCTTACATATTGATTCCCCACCACCACAAAAAAAACCTTTTAAAGTACACAACAGAGGAGGTCTAATTAGACAACAATTCATCTGAAAAAAGTCTAGTTCTTTTGGTGGACCATAAGCTCAATGTGCATCAACACTGTGATATGGTAACAAAAAAATTATTAATGTGATCTTAGGCACAACTAAAAGAGAAGTGTTCAGGAACAAGGAGATGATATGTCCCAGCCGAGATTGCTTCTGGAATTCTATGTTCCCTCCTGTATACTACATGCCCAGAAGGGTACTGATAAGACCAATAACATCCATAACAGGACAACCAGGTTAGCGAAGATGCTATGGTTCATACTATACAAGGATCAGTGGAAGAGACTGAGATTGTTTACACTTGAGGAAAGAAGACTCAAGAGAGATATGACAGCTGTGTTCAAGTGTTTGAAGTGTTGTCATATAGATGAAAAATTAGATTTGTTCTGTTTGACCTCCCAGGAATAATAAGTGGAGGCTGCAGAGAGGAAGATTTAGACATGATACAAGGAAAAACTTGTATTAGAGCTATCCAAAAGTTGAATGGAGTAACTTGGGAGGTAATAGGAAGCCTCCTCCTAGACATAATAATAGTAACTGATGCTTACATAGTAGTTTAAGGTATACAAAGTGTTTTACAAATATTATTTGATCTTGACAATAATCCTATGAGCTAGGTGTTACTATTATCCCTATTTTACAGATGAGGAAACTGGGATAGACAGGGGTTAAGTGACTTGCCCAGAGTCATACGGCTAGTTTCTCAGGCAGGTTTCAAATCCAGGTCTTTCTGACCTAAATTCAGTCCTCTAACCACTGTGCTGCCTGCTACAGAATTATCATTTGTCAAATTTGCTATAGAGGTCATTCTTTTTGGTCAGCCTATAGGTCATCATTGATGGCATCATTTCAACTGTAAGATTCTGTGATTTTAAATTTGATATTGTAGAACTGATCTAAGTCCAATATGCCTTGATATTTGGTTTTTAATTCTACTTTGGATTTCTAGATCACTATGGAAGGTAGTGTAGTATAACGGATAGAAAATTAACTTTGAAGTCCAGAAGATTTCAAATTCTACCTGACACAAAATGGTTGTATGATATTGCACAAGTCACTCAACCTCTAACTGCCCCAAGGAATTTTTTGAAACAATAAATTACAAGTTTTGACTTATATTGATAGAGGGAGTTTCCTTACTAAGAGTGGCCGAAGCCAATGAACTCAGAGATTAAGTACAAACAAAGATGTGTATGTATGTATGTATGTATGTATGTATGTATGTATGTATGTATGTATGTATATATGTAAGCATTTGAACTTAACCAAACATATATGTCTATATGTACACATGCTTTATACTCGTGGATTTCTTAAAATTCTTCACTGACATCATCAAAGAATGTTTGTAGATTATCTGAGTGTCCCTGGAGATTTGACTGCAACATACCCTCAGACCCAAATTCAGGAAATCCAGCAATAAACATAGGAGTCAATAACAAGAAATACAGAAACCATTCTTTGGAAGTTAAAGAAATTCTGGCATAGTCACTCCTTCCACAATATCACCAAACACAAGCTTGATCATAGTGCTATAACCAGTGAAGAGATGGAGAATTCATATTCTGAGATATTGGAAGCCTTTTCATAAACCATATGTTTAAAGATTTGGCAGCTAGAATCAGGCTTAAATATAAACCCTAACAATCCATTTTCCTGCTTACGTGCATCTCACTATAAAAATCACAGAAAGGGAGAGAGAGAGAGAGGTAAGTTTGCTGTATCTCTTTGATTGGCATCAAGCCTGACACAACCCAGGGATAAGATATTCCCTGATCCAATTTATGTGTTCTAAATGTGTTTCTTTGCTCTAAACCAAAACATGCAAGCATAGGGTATTTTCTGGATCAAAATGTAAATGTCAAGTCAAATCAACAAGCATTTATTAAGCACCTACTTTTTGCCAAGCATTGTGCTAGAGATAAAAAGAAAGAAAGAAAGAAACAGCTCCTGATCTGAAGGAACTTATAATCTAATGGGAGAGAAAACATGCATACAGCTATGTACAAATAAATATATGCTGGTAAATTAGAGATAACTTCAGAGCATCAGAGATACTATTTATTGCAATAAGCCATGACTGATATGAGAGACAAGTTAATTTGGTCAGGTTAAACACATCCTAGTGGAGAAAAGAGTCCTCTTAGAGGGAAGTGGGATGGAGAGCTAGAGGGATATCTGGAGGGAATAGAATTTAACACTAAATAGCTAGTAACAAAGCCAATACAGAAAAGTAGAAAAGCAGAATATAGGAAAAATGAAGATAAATTTCATTTATTTTATACTTTTGCCTAAGGCCTCCAAGCACCTTATCATTAGTATCTATTCCTTTCAGGTATATCTTCTCTGAACACAAAGAAAGTACTGATTCCCCAAATACCAAAATTGGCCACCTTCAGTATGAACTGTTTATCATCACCTCTTACATTTGGTATAAGGACTATGTCCTCAGGACTTCATTTTTATAGTGTTTGTGGTTGAGAGAGCATCTTGGGAAAAGGATGTAAGTGAGACCAGAGCCTGGTACTATCAGTGATAATATCAGGCAAGGAAGCATAGGTGAGGAGTTTCTGCAAGGCAGGAAGATTAAAAGGAAAGGCTAAAAGGTGACCAATCATGACTTCTGAGGGCTAACAATAAAATGTGCTTCCTGATTTTCATTTAAAAAAAGGGGTAGACTACATATATGGAATGATGCTTATTTACCTTGTCACTTGTGGCCAATGTGGTGAGGCATTTTGCTTAACTGTATCACTTTGTTACAAGGGAAGTTTCTTTGGTGGGGAGCTAAGAGGGAAGAGGGGGAGGGGAAGTTACTGGGAAGTGAAAACAATGTTAAAAAAAAGGGCAAGGCCAATACATTTTTAAAAAGTAATTCAAGAACCTTAGGTAGCAATCATATGGGAACAGCAAGTTACTGAGCTGCTATCAAGAGTACAGAAAATGAAGACCAAGCATGTGAATCAATAGTCATGATGATCCGAACCTCTCCTGACCACGATCACAGGTTCCAAGGCAAAAACTGTCAGTTATTCTCTAGCCTGTCCAAAGGATTCTATGAAGCAGACAGCACCACAAACTAAACTTCCATCTCTAAGACTATGTTTCACTAGGAAATTAGAGGGGAATAGAGAAATTAAAGGGGAATTAGATGCTAACTAATTCTAACTGGGCAGCTAAGTGGCACAGTGGATAGACTGCCAGACCTGGAGTCAAGAACATTTGAGTTCAAATCTGGCCTTAGACTAGCTGTGTGACCCTGGGCAAGTCACTTAACCCTGTTTGCCTCAGTTTCCTATTCTGTACACTGAGCTAGAGAAAAAAATTGCAAATCACTCCAGTATCTTTGCCAAGAAAACCCCAAACAGGGTCACAAAGAGTTGGAGATGACTGAAGCAATTGAACAACAATAAGATTCTAACTCCCCTGGAAATGGAGGAGAGTTGCATTTTCTTGTAAACGGATGCAAAGAGTATTTTACTATTTGGTTTCCTTCTTCTCCTCATTCCTTCATTCTCCTCCTAGCCCTGTTTCTGACCCTCTGGACTGTGAAACCATGCACACTCTGCTGCTGACTCATCTTGGAACGTCTCAGTACCTGAGGTCTTCTCAACCAGGAACAGCCTACTATACACACAGTCAGAAACATAGATCAGCCTACAAAGGACTCAAGGCATGGCCCTCTTCTCCCATTAGTAAGTTCTACAAAGAACATCCATTTTGTGGAGAGCATGAGCCTGGTTTGCCTTCATTCTCTTGTCTATTGGATTCCTCACTTCCTTTGGATTTCAAAACCATGCCCTCAAAGCTGGGTACTTTCATACGCCCCACTCCCCCCCCCCAATCATTTTTTATATGTTGTCTTCCCTCATAAAAATGTAAGCTCCTTGAATATAGGGACAGTCTCTTTTTGCTTCAATTTGTATCCCCAGAACTTAGCATAATGCTTAGCACATAGTAAGTTCTTAATAAATAAAGGCTTGTTTCCTTCCTTCTTTGTTATTTATGTTTAAATATTTAATTAAATGCTTTTCAATTGGATTTCTTTTGCTAGTGTACCTCGCAACAGAATAACATATCAACTGAGTGTTCAGCCTGTTGGTTAAATACTTATCTATCAAAAACCACATTGATCCTGAGAGTAGCTATAGGAGTGCTATATTGCTTTCTTAGTTAACAATAGTCTATGGCAAATTATCCTTTATGTAATTATTTATAATAGCTAACATTTAATAGTGTTTACTATGTGCTAAGCACTTTACAATCATCTCAATCATCACAACAATCCTGGGAGGCAGATGCTATTATTATCCTCATTTTACAAATGAAAAAAACTGAGGCAAACAGGGGTGGAGTGATTTGCCCAGGATCACACAGCTATTTAGTGACTGAGGCTGGATTTAAAGTCAGATCTTTCTGACTCCACGCCTAGCCCCCTCTCCACTGTGTCACCATTAAAGATTAGTAAGTCCTTCTTACTGAAACTCCAGATAGGTGTACTTTTCATCTTTCCACTACTTTAACAGAAGGATTCAGAGACCAAGAAATAATAAAGGAAAATATAAAGAATGAAAAAATAGAAGAGAATGTGAAACATAAAAGAAAAACAACTGATCTGGAGAACAGATTAAGAAGAGAAATAATAATAATAATCAGACTACCTGTAAGCTACTTGATACAATAATACAAGAAATAATTAAAGAAAATTGTCTAAAATGTTAGAACAAGAGGAGAAAGTAGAAATAGAAAAAGTCAACCAATCACCACCTGAAAGAGATCCTATGAGGAAAACTTACTGGAATATCATAGTAAATTCTAAAATCCCTAGCTCAAGGAGAAAATATTATGAGCAACGAGAAAAAAAAAACAAATCAAATGTGGCAGTGCCACAATTAGAATCACACAAGACCCAGCAGCAGCGACAGTAAAAGACCATAGGTCTTGGAACACCATATATAGAAGAGCAAAAGAATGGAGGGGGAGGGGTCAAAATATCATACCCAGCAAAGTTAAACATAATCCTGATTGAAAAAAAAATAGATATTCAATGGATTTTGTTTTTAAAAAACCCAACAAACCTGAACTTAATAGAAGATTTGACATACAAGATCTAAGAGAAATATAAGGTACATATCAAAGACTAATTTCAAGGGACTCAATAAGGACTGACCACTTTTTATATGAGGAGATGTAAAACATATATCTAAGATTGTTATTAGTAATTGGGTAGTTTGAAAAAAAGATTGGGGTAGACCTGAGTATGATGTGATTCTAAAAACCAAAAGCATTTAGGAAAAGGTGAAAAGAGTAATTATCTTACAGAAATGAGGTGCGAGAGGAAGAACTGACACAGAAGAATTAGATGGGAGAGAAGGGCTGGTAGTTCTGGAACCTTACTCTCATTGGAAATGGGTTAAAGAAAAAACAATGCATATATATCTAGAAGGGAAACAAATTTTTTTTTTTAAAAAAGGAGAAGGATGCAGAATAGGGGGAACACAAGGTTTCCTGGATCAGCTGTCATTATCAACAATGGAAGAGGTTCAAACCACTGGCCCAGACACAATAGATATCAGAGCACATTTCCAGCTATCACTTGAATAGTCTCTTGTTTTCTAAGATCACACCCTGAGTCAATCTCACTCAAATCTCTCAATATTGTTTCCTTCTAGAATTTTGTCAGTGCTCATCTGATGTATTGCTATTGTCAAGTCCCGAAATAAATTAAAACCATGAGTTAAGGAATAAGGTGTCTTTAATTGAGGTAACAGGGTAGCAAACCTGCCCCCTGGAGGATGGCAAGTGGATCTCCCAACTGAAGAGACCTAAGAAAAACTTTTTATAGTTTTAGGAAAGGGGATGGAGGTAGCAAGGCCTGGTCTAGAGACCCCAGTGGTCCTTGGCAATCCAGGCAAGGAAAGCCACTTTATTCTGGCTGTTTTGCCCTTCATGCTAGGAATCCCAATGGAAGGGGCCAAGATCCAGTTTGAGCTGGGCTCCCCACAGGCAACATCCCTGGGGGTGGGAAGGGGCACCTGGGATGTGATTCAGCTCAATCTAATCTCATCATCTTAAGTGTAGGGATGCAAGGACATTACTGGAATTTTGACATTGTCATAATGACTAAGAGACTTAGGCAGTCCATATTACAATTTGTATCAACAATTTTCTGTGATTACATTAACAATTGTATTAACAATCTTGTCACTACTGTGAAAACTAACCAGTTTGGGAAGGGATAGGAAGCTAGAGTCCTTTTAATTCCATCCTTTCAGAAAAATACATCCTGTATATGTTTAGACAAATAAATTAATATGGACCTATGTATAAAGAAACAGCATACGACCACCCTGGCAGTAGTCAGCACCTAAAAAATCAGTCAATACTCAAGGCGGAATAGTAATTTCACATTGAAAAAACAATCCACAGCATATTTACTGTTCTTGGCTCACTGTCATCAGTACATCATCCCCAAGATTATCAGCAAGCGTGGGATGGGTGTTGAAAGCTCTGGGGGCTAGGAAGAATGTTTACAATTGATCAATTTAAGGACCACTATGACTATAAACAATTGCTGCTCTTGTTGAGGGTTAACACACTTGTGGAGTGGCTTTCTAATTGATTGATCCTGAATCGACCTAAAAAAGCTTGGATTTATAATTAATTACGAGGCAGGCAGAAGATGACATTTTAGCAACAAATCACAAAATCATTATTTGAGCTGCCACGATACATCAAATATCTGAGACAAAAATTCTAGAAGTTTAAAAATAAGAAAAAGAAATAGAAGGAAAGAATGAGACTGGATATTTAAGGAGTAGAGAGGGAGGAGAGAAGATGAACTAAAGTCTAAGTACGGTTTTTCCTCTATATGTGTGTGTGTGTGTGTGTGTGTGTGTGTGTGTGTGTGTGTGTGCATGCTTGTGCTCATATTTGATGAGGAAAGACAGCAAGATTAAACTTTGTTCTGCCCATGAAACTAAAGTGACAGGTTAAAAACACTAGCAGCCAATAAAAGTTTTTGTTTTCTTTAAACAAACTTACTGGTTACCAGAGCAACATATCAGGGAGAATAGTAAATTGCTTTCTTCACTTTAACTAGGAGTGTTTTATTAGTATGCTCTTGCAAAAAATGATCTTTCAGTAAAAGGGCTCACACTGTACCAAGAGCTAAGGTGGGGTATTATAAAAACCTTTGTTAGTCATTATACTTGTACCATTTAAGGCAAACATTTCTTAAGTAATTTATTGTCTACCCACCTTTGTGCTCAGATATCCATGTAGCCTGGCACTATTTATTTGACTGTACCATTCATTTGGTATTTGGAAAATTAATTTATATTGTTAGATCCATGCTGTATTTTTTTCTTTTTAATTTTATTTAATATATTTAGTTTTTAGCACTGATTTTCACAGGAGTTTGAATTACAAATTTTCTCCC
>CM053622.1:185019374-185037583 GCA_028646595.1 Phalanger gymnotis
TATGTTCCACACTTGGGGGGATGCGCCAGCTCTGCCTCACCAGCACTCCTCCTTCCCCAAAAACCCCCAACGAGGACTGGACTTAGATCTTCAGCAGGCTCTGCACTCCTGCTCTGATCAGCCACTTAATTCCTCCCACCATGTGGGCCTGGGGCCAGAAGCAACTGCAGCTGTAGTTCTGTAGCTGCCCCACCTCCCCTGCCCCCAGGGGCAGTGGCTGAACTGCAAACTCTATCCCACTCCCCAGCAGCTTTTCCCACTAACCTACTCTGTTGTCTTTGGTGTTTGTGGGTTGAGAAGTCTGGTAACTGCCACAGGTCACTGATTCAGGGTGCTAGGGCACGCTCTACCCGGCTTCCGGTCTGGTTGGTCCACGTCGCACACGCTGGCCTCTGTTCTGCTCAGCTCTGCTCCCCTCTGCTCCCAGCTCCATGCGGGATAGACCTTACCCAGAGACCATCCAAGCTGTCCTGGGCTAGAGCCCTGCTTCCCTCCACCACTTTGTGGGCTCTGCAGTTCTTCTCTGTTGTCTTTGGTGTCTATGGGTTGAGAATTCTGGTAACTGCCACAGCTCACTGATTCCCTTAGTCTGACATATGATCTGGTCCATGCTGTATTCTTTTAATTTCAAAGGACCTCAATTAAAATGTTTAAATTTAAAACATACCATAAGATATTTTGGCAGACATTCAAATTGTTTGAAAACATTCCATCCCTTTGCCTCCCTGTTGCCAGTGCTGTACCAGTCACCCCCTGGAGATTCAACCCTAACCATCGACTTATTTCATGTAGACACATCCAGTAGCTAACAGATGGTAGAGGCTTTCAGTCTCTGTTGACCTGTGTCAAGACCTAATAAGTAACCAGTGCTTACAAATTGGCTGTCACCATGTGAAAGAAAGAAAGGCTGACTCAAAGGGAAGAGATCAAGAGAATATCTAGAACTAATAAAGAGGCTTCTAATATGAGAAAGCAAATTCTGAAGAATCATTAAACAGGGATTTTTTTTTACTTAAAGCACATTTTTATGGAAATTTATTTTATGGAAACTTAACTTGACCACACAATGAGTTTGAGGGTCTTTCCATTCTTCCAGTGAAGAGATAGCCAGGAGAGGATGTGTTAGAGATATAACAAGGAATTTTTAAACCTGGACCAAGTGGCATAAAACATTTCTTCAGTTACACATGAAGGACGCTTTTCTATGGGGGAAATAGAGAGTGAAGCAGGGCAGGGTAGGATAGCACTTGCCTCAGCCTGTCATCTAGTAGCTTCCTATTTTAACTAATTAGCCTGGCCAGTTCCAGTTGCCCAAAGCAGCTCTTTCCTTCTCCCTCTCCTCTCCTCCTATCCTGTTCTCTCCTTGACTCTCTCCCCCTCCCTCTCCTTTCTTCCTTCTTCTCCCTCTGTCCACATAGTGTTTAGCCTCACTTGTGGGTGCTCTGCCTAAGAAATGTATATTTTCATCACTGAAACCTCTAAAGATATATTGGGGTTTAGTGGCTAAATTTCGTTCTTAAAGGACTGAGCCTTAAACTCAAGTCACTCTGGCTTTCACTGATTGACCAACAGTAGGTCCCAGCCCAAGCCCCAAATTGGTTCTTGTTTAGGCCCTGATGGCTCAGAGTGAATGTAAATAGTAATAGTTTCTGTTTTGGCCAGAAACCCTGAGGTTCTTCCCCTCCCAGATTGTTGTTGGGTTTTTTTTTTTTGACTAGGTAAAAGAGGTCATTCTTTGCCTCATTTCTTACCTAGCTTTACTCACTGAATGGGCATTGCTTCAGTCAAACTGAGCCCTGGGAAAGACCTTAGCTTAAAAAAGCCAAGGTCTTGCACTACATCTAGGGTCATCTCCAGTAGTCCTGATCCATATCTTCCCACTAGACCCAGAAGGCTCTGGAGGAAAAAGTGAGGCTCTTGACTTTGCACAGCCCTCCCTTACTTAAATCCAATTCCCTTGCAAGTCCTGGCATCACCTCTCTGATGTCATGGTTTTCTTCCAGAACGAAGGACAAACAATTATTCTTGATAACCAAGATACAAAACTTTGTTCTGTGTTGCTAAAGGATTGCAATTGCTACAGTTTAAGAAGGACATTGGTAGACTTGAGAGTGTCTTGAGGAGGACAACCAGGATGGTTCAACATACAAGATCAGTTGAAGAAAATAAGCATGCTTGGCCTGGATGTGAAAAGATTCAGATGGAAATGATAGTTGTCCTTAAGTATTAGAAGAGAAATTGTATGGTGATATTAAACTTGTTCTGGTTGAAGTTGCAAAGAAGCCAATTTAAGCTTGATGTCAGGAAAAACTTCCTAACAATTAGAGCTGTTCAAATATGGCATGGCCTACCTCAAGAAATGCTTCATTGCTCTTCCTTGAAAGTCTTTAAGCAGAAACTGGATAACCCTTTGGTGGATAAATTTAAGTAAAGGTTATTTTCTTGTACAGGTTGAAGTAGATGCCCCTGAGGTTTCTTCCAACTGTCAAATTCTGTGATTCCATAATACTTTTATTTTTCATACCTTTTTTGGAGGGGGGAAGGTATTAATTTCTCCAGGTCCCTATTAACTGAACCTAATCCACAGCACACTTTGGCCCCTGCCTCACCATACACACAAGGTTGGGATGGGGGGTTGGGGAGAAAAATTCAGTAGAGTTTTTCTTTCAGTTCAACAGTATATAGCCTAAGATGAAAGACATTATTTTTATGAAATATTTCACTGCACCACCATTAATCACACTACCAAATGACTTTTGCACCTAACTGGAACAAAATGTTGACTATATCAATCCCTCTGATTTTATGGTCTTGAGATAGTGTGAAGGCACAGTCTGAAAGAACATGAATCATTACACCTGAAAACTAAAGACTCAGCTAATGCAAAGCAGTGAGCATTCCTGACATTGCTCATTTTAAAGGAACAAACTAAGTAAATAAATCTGATGTGGAACCTATTTCTGTCACACCAATGTATAATGAAGTACAATTGAGGATAATTTTCTCAGTCCATAAACAAAATCAGGTTAGATTTGCTCAAACAGCATGCTAAATGTTTCTCTCATGCAATGGTTTTTCATAACAACTAGCCATTTTAGAGACTAAGTTGACCTCCTTTCTGCTTCCAGAGAGCAAGTTTCAATTCCATGAAGGTTACTTTGGAACAAGATTGTGGAACATTTTTCTCATTAAAATCCAATCTCCATAATTTTTCCTGTGCCTATTTCTACTGGTTTCCATGTAAGTTAACATCTGCACAATGAGATGCTCTTGTTCAAGTCATCTCTCTTACAGATTATTCCTCTTTTATTTTGAATGTTGTGTCCTTTTCCAAGGAGCAAAAAGGACAAGTTAAAACAGTGAAACTCCTTTTCATAAGAGAGCATTTTTGTCAGGGGCTATACCGGTGCTTGGCACATAGCAGGTGCTAAATAAATGTTTATTATTTGATTTATATCTTTTCAGAAAGCCTCATAGTGACCCAGGCATGTCTTCACTGGAAAGTTACTATAAGCAATCACTATAATCTATACTTGCTTTAATGTAACCCTACACATATTGCTTTAGGACACTAAAAGTGGATAATGATAATAAAAATAATAATAGTTAACATTTATCTAGTACTTATCATGTGCCAGGCACCATGCTAAGCACTTTACAATTACTATTCCAATTATTATTTGATTCTTACAACAACCTGGGAGGTAGGTATTATTGTTATCACCATTTTACAAATGAGAAAGCTGGATGAAATCTTTACATAAATATTAAACCTTGTGCTCCTTGAGAACAAAAACCATTTCATTTTTGTATTCAATTCCCCATCAACTGGTAAATAATAGGCACTTAATAAATGGTATACCTAACTACCATCGTAGATAGAGTGCTGGATATGGAGTCAGGAAGACCTGAATTTGAATCCTGCCTCAGACATTTACTAGCTATGTGACCCTGGGCAACTTACTTGACCTCTTTCAGCCTCAGTTTCTTCATCTACAAAATGGGGATAATAACACATACTTCCCAGGATTGCTGTGTCAAATGAAATAAATGATGTAGAGTACCATGTAAGTGTTAATTATTCTTACTAAAAATAATATATCATTGTTGATTGAAATATTATGATGTCAATCAGACTCAGTGTACCTGATAGATTTATGGGCATTTAGAGTAAAGATGAGTTATCTTATACAGTAGGAACAGGTATGATTCTAGCCTCTCAAAAAGAAATGAGAGATGAAAAGACAAAATCAGAGTTCAAGGGTGGCACAACTATCAATAATGAAAGTGAGGTAGACTAAAAAAAGAAATTAATCAGATCATAAGAACTAGTTGCTATAAGTTGATGTGTTGTGTCCTGGAAGATTGGTCCAGTGGAAAGAATGCTGGATTTGCAGTCTGAGCTGCTAAGGTCCAAGTGCCACCTCTGCTATTTACTGTGAACCTGGATGAATCATTCAACTTTCTGGGCTTCAGACCTTCATCTGTAAAAATAAGATGTTGGACTATTTGGTCTCTAAGTGTCTTTTCAGCTCTAAGCCTGCCCCATTTGTGTGTTGCAGCACTTATCTCACTAATCTAGGGGTGTGGTATGTATGAATTTATCCAACTAACTTCTTATGGCTCATGTCCCCACTCAATGGGAAAAACTCTTTCTTGTTCTGCTTCATTTCAGTGGAATTAAGTTGCATCAACACAAACACAAGTATAACTTAACTGTACACAAGTTTACTCAGTCATAGAGGATAAAGGGATCTACGACCCAGGTTGAGTGCCTATAAATCCTGCCCAGAGCCTCACCCCTATCGGTTTATAGTCAAACCAATCCAGAAGTTTAAAGAGGCACAGATCATGTACCAAAATTCTAACGTCCTCAAGGAGACTGGTCTGGATAGAACACAGATTCCCCAAACCTTTCTCTGCCAATGCCTCCTGCCTTTGAAAAAAAAAATTAGAGAAAATCATATGACCATGACAACTGGGTCTACTACAAATTTGCCTGATCTCAATTAAGCCCTTACTGCTGCATCTCTTTACCCACGACTGACTCTCTCATATCCTCTCCCCAGTGGTTATTAAAAACTTCTCTTCTAAAAACCTCTTTCAAGTTCTCTAGAGCTCCCATTCAGCCCAGGACCTTGGCTCCAATTTTAATAAGACAAGGCCTTCTTTTGAGCTGTCTCCACTCTTATTTCACACTTCGAGATCCCCTTGCATAATTCTAAATTCTCTCCTCTTTGCTCCATTCTCGAGGAAGAGGTTGCCTTTCTACTTGTCAAGCCAAGGCACTTCAGTTGTGTTTTTAACCCCATCTCTTCCCCCTGTCCTCTGGGAGCCTTCTCCCTCAGTCATTCCCTCTCTTTCTCTCATCTTCAATCTCTCTTCTGCTAGCTCTCCTCTTCTCCTGCCTACAGGCACACACAAATCTCCTCTGTCCTAAAAAAAGAAAAGAAAAAGAAAGTTTATTTGACCCTGCCATTGCCTCAAAACTATATTTCTTTTCCTTTTCACAGCCAAATCACTGAAAAGGATCTGTACTCATTGCTTCCTTCTCTTCACCTCCCACTCACTTCTCAACCTCTTTCAGTCAGAGTCCCAATTCTATCATGCAACTGAAAGTTCCTTCACCATGGTTACCAAAAATCACTTTACTCTAAAAGGTAGCATAGTTTAGTGGCTAGAGTACTGGACCTGGAGTCATGATGGGCTTTGAATCTCTTCTCAGACACTTAACCTCTCTGGGCCTCCATTTCTTTGTCGGTCAAATAAATAGTTGATGACCTCCAAAGTCAATTCCAGATCTATGATCCTATGATACTCAGTCTAATAGCCTTACCTCACTCAACTTTATATCTCTAATTTTCAATATTGCTGACCCCTCTCTCTCTCTCTCTCTCTCTCTCTCTCTCTCTCTCTCTCTCTCTCTCTCCTTGTGTGTGTGTGTGTGTGTGTGTGTGTGTGTGTGTGCGTGCGCGTCTCTCTCTCTCTCATGTTTTAAATTTCTCCTTCATTCTCCTTAGATGTATCATCATACAACTGTGACTCATAAAGTTTCAGTATGGTTCAAAGTTCTAGCCTAAGCCTTCTTTCTACACTCTCTCAATTCATCAGCTGCTGAATTCAAATATCACCTCTCAATATCTAGGATTGAACAATATTTAAAACATTCTAAAGTGGCTAATTTCTTAGTTATGACAAAATAGACCCCTGGTACTCCAAAATCTATATATCTTGTCTTACCTGAGCTCTAATCTCACATTGTCAAGAGTCTACAATGGATGTCTCATTGGCATTTTGAACTTAATATGTCTAAAAAGGAATTCATTATGTTTTCTCAAAACGGAACACCTCTTTAAAACTTCCTTATTTCTGTTGATGGTACCACCATTTTTCTAGTTTCGTTTATCCAAATCCTTGTAGTCGTTATTGACTCTTCCTTCTTCTTCACTCTCCATATGCAATCAGTTGCCAAGTTGTCATCTTTAAAATTATCTCTACTACATCTCTCATCTCCACCTCCTCTCTTTCATGTGTTTAGCTCCTACCTTAATTCAGACTCTGCTCATCTTTTCTCTTGACTATTGCAAAGGCCTCTTAATTTGTTTCCATTTCTGGTCTCCCTTCTCCTTAAGGTATCCTCCATACAGCTTCCAAAATAATATTTCTAAAATGTAAATCTATATCATTCCTCTACTCAAATATCTTTAATGGCTTCCTATTGGCTCTAGTAAAAAAAAAAAATAGAAACTTCTCAGCTTAGCATTTACATTTCACTGAAATCTGATTCCCACCAACCTTTCTAGACCAATTTCACATTACTCCCCTCACACACTGTGTTCCTGACAAAGTGACCTACTTATTGTTCTCCAAATTGGATATGCCATCTCTCTTCCATTTCTTTTTCCACAATGGACCCTTGGTCCTTGGTAGCAGAGCATATGGCATCATTCTGAGGTTTGGAGACTGATTATGTTAGACGAGGGATGGATAGTTTGGGAGGGAGAAAAAAATAAAATCATGAGTTCATTTAGCTGCCTGAGTAGTTGCCCCCAATCAGGATATTTTACTAATCTTAAAAACAGTAAATCAAAAGGTTAGAAAGGATGAATTGGATGTTGTCATGGCTTTTAGGAGGAGTACTAGCAAAAATCAGTTCCACAGTGGGCTGATAAAGTTGTTAAGCCAACTATCCCATGTGAAGCTTAACTGTTGTTAAGCCATTGACCTATGTGAAGCTTGACCTAGAATCCTTACCCATCCAAAAGGGGCTGTGTCTCTCGAGACAGGAAAGTTGGAATCCTGGAAGATTATGAAGGAAGTCTTCAGGTAAGGATCATTTGAGAGAGACCATCAATCCAAACAGAAGAGTAGACACTTTACAACCAGTATTCTTTCAATGCCACGTGGGTGGTATAGTTCCTGTTTACGCTTTGAATGCATGCATCTCTGTAATAGCAATAGGCCATGTCAGTGGTATGCTTGTTGTTTTGCTGTTAGTCTATTTATATAGTTAGATATCTTTTAAAGCTAGCTTTGAAGTCAGAGGTTTCAGGTTTGATTTCTTGCTCTGGCTCTCACTACCTTTGTAACCTCAGGGAAGTCACTTAATATTTCAATCTCTGAACCTAGAAAATGGGAGTATTGAATTAAATGTTCTGCTAATTCTCTTGCAGCTCTATATAAGCATATGATCCTAATAAATGCTTTTGTCATTCAAATGTGAGTTTTTTTCATTACATTGTATATTAAAAACATAAATAAGAGTTACAAAGTTAAGAAAAAAACAGCCAGGATTCTATTTGCTGTTTTTTTTAAATGCCTTTTTAAAAGAAAGCATTACAAAATGAAAGTGATCAAGAAAAGAATGACTTTTTATGCTCTATAAATTTCCTGTCCAATATGCTGCTATTATTATTATGAAATGCCAAAAAACTTACATATTTTAGATTGTTGTAGCTAAAATCACTTTTAAAAGTCAACTTACTTTGGACCATTTAAGTCTTTTCTCCCATTTGTTTGTTTTACAATATACTAGACCAGTAACCAACAACTAGTAAATTTTACTTGTGTTGAAGGCATTAGCCTTCATTTTCAGGTCTCTATGGCCTTTGTTGCTAATGTTCTTACATCCTGGTGTTAATGAGCTCTTTAGAAAAAATTCCAAAAGCTTTCTTTGACATTAAAAATACTTGTTTTGCTATTCCGCTGTAGTCTATGAATACATCCTTAATTTACAATTGCGCAACATTTTAAAGTGGCTCATTTCTTAATTGTGACAAAACAGACCTTGTTACTGTGTAATGATGTCAAAAAAAAAGGATAAGATATAACGGTTCCCTGCTACATGCTGATGCATTACATATCACAATACATACAAGAGACATTAGTTAATCAAATCTATGGTTTAGCCACAAGCTTTAAGATGAATTTTATTGTATTAAAAACTACTCAGGTTTGCTACATGCAGTAGTCTCCATGTTATGATTTTCTCTGCATCAGCTTTCTCCATTGTTAGTCCCAGATAGTCAACTATTCCTGAGGGCCTATTTCCAAAATCTCTTTCCTTGTGCCCTTTAGCCAGGCCCTAGATGGCATACAACAAGATCAAGGAAAGGGCAAAAGTTGGTAAAGAAGAAGCTCATGAGTGGGTATGACAAAGCCAAATGTGTGTTATTTGGTCCTAACCATGTTTTTTTTTTCCTGAAAGCCATTAAAGATCAACCAATCAACAAGCATTTATTAAGCACCTACTATGTAGTAGGCACTGAGCTACATGCTGGGGAGGGGGGCATCCCTCTATTAATATAAAGGGATACTAGGTGTCATTCAGGTTAAAAATGATATCTGCTATCTGGTATTATACCAAATGATTATTTAGAAGACTCTATTGCTACATGCCCTATCTCCTGACTCTCACTAAATCCCACATTACAGATTTATGATTTTATAAATGAGTGGTCAAGTAGAATCAAAAGCCCTGGGTCCCTGTCCTGACCCTGTCATTTATCACTCATGGGCAAGTTAATTAACCTCTCTGACCTCTGCTTTCTTCATCTGCAAAATAGGAATAACATCCCACAAATTATTGAAAAGCAATTTTTAAATTCAAGCTACTACTACTATAAATAACACAGAGAAACTAAGAAGACCTAAAATGATGATAGGATGGCCATACAGGAGGTTTAATAAGATTTTAGGCTTAAAACTAAAAGGGATGTTAGAGCTTAAACCCTCATTTTATATATGAAGAAACTGAAACCCAGAGAGGTTAAATTTATCCAGGTTCACACAACTTGAAAGTCCCCGAGGCAGGATGTGAAGCCAGATCTTTCTTAATCCTGGTCAAGAACTCTACACTGTGCTGCCTCTAGGGAGAAATTCACCTTGGCTGCTACCTACAAATGTTAGGAGCCTGAGGTAAGTTTGAAGGAGAACTCTGAATTAATAGAATGGTAAGAATGATGTATTATTGTAGGAAAAGGGGAAGAGTACAGGGCTCATAGATAGGAACCATCAGGGGAGCTGTATGCACAGGGCAGGAGCTAAAGATGGAACTAGGACTATTCCAACCACATATAGGTTGGAAAATAATGTTCTTGACCAGAGAGAACTACAAGATGTACTTTTCCAGCTCTGGCCCAGTTCCTGGCATCTTCTCCAAACTGTTTTTCTACATTTCTTTTACATGTATGGCTTTACCGCTTTGAAAAATCTTTAATTAAATGTTAGAGAGAATGTATGTTGTTCTTTGTATTGTTATGTGAGTCTGACAGGAAATTTGCTTTCATAGAAGACACCTCGTTGGCAAATAGAATAAGAAAAAGTGAGCTAGACAAAAGCTCTCTCAAGAAAAAAAAACTGTTGTAGGAAATAATTTCCACTGAAAATTGCCTATAATAAATGCCAAATGACTTAATTTTTACCAACAAAGGGAATGTAATCTCCAAAGGTTTCCCTTCTTTTCTTTCTATTGCTGCTACTTTGCCTCTACTTTGCACATTTTTCCCCTAGCCTAAAACTAAATTCTCAGTCCATGGCATTAAAAACAAATAGTCTGGACAAATAAATTATCATTGTTAAGTGCCTTTTCACATAGGTAAAGAATAAAGACAAAAGGGTTTTTACCATAATCTTTGCATTAAAGGGCCTTAGACTATGAAAAGCCCAGATTCACTCTGGAGAATTTCTTAACTCTTGTCCCCATCCCCACCATCACCACCACCAAGAAAGGGAAACTCATTACCTGGTGCCACCCAGTATGAGGAAACCAACTCCTCTCATAAACATGCCACTGACGAAAACAAAACAAAGCAAAACAAATCAGAAAAAATAGAATTCCCAATAATAATTGGAAAATAAAAACAGCCTGTAATCTTGTCTAACTGTAATATGTCCCTTGGTTTTAATATAGCTAGCAAATTTTCTTGTGTAATATCCTGAAATTTGGTGACAAGATTCTTTCTTTTTTTAAAATTCTTTTTATTTTTTGTATTTATTATTTTATTTTTCCCCAGTTACACATAAAAACAATTTTTAACGTTTGTTTTTAAAACTTCCAGTTCCAAACTCTCCCTTACTCCCTTCCCACTCCACCTCATTGAGAAGGCAAGGAATTTGATATAGGTTATACATGTATACAAATGCAAAACATATCCATAATAGTCATTTTGTGGAAGAAAACATAGACAAAAAAAATCAAGAGAAATAAAGTTAAAAAAGAGTATGTTTCAATCTGTGTTCAGACACCCTTAGTTCTTTCTCTGAGGATGGATAGCATTTTACATCAAAAGTCCTTCAGAGTTGTCTCGCATCATTATACTGTGAAAATAGCTAAGTCATTCACATCTGCTCATCTTACAATATTGCTGTTACTTTGTACACAGTACATTTTACTTTGCATCAACCCATGCAAGACTTCCTAGGTTTTTCTGAGAGCATCATGCTCATCATTTCTTATAGTACAATAGTATTTCATCATAATCACATACCACAACTTGTTCAGCCATTCTCAAATTGATGAGTATCCCCTCAATTTCTAATTCTTTACCCCCAGAAAAGAGCTACGATAAATATTTTTGTACATATAAGTCCTTTTCCTTTTTGTTTATTATCTCTTGTGGCATACAGACCCAGTAGTGGTATGGCTAGGCTAAAGGGTATGCATGATTTTATAGCCCTTTGTGCTTAGTTCCAAATTGCTCTACAAAATAGTTGAATCAGTTCACAACTCTGCCAATAGTGCATGAATGTCTCATTTTTCCCTCCAACATTTGTCATTTACCTTTTCTGTCCTATTAGATAATCTAATAGGTATTGCATAATACCTCAGAATTGTTTTAATTTGCATTTCTCCCATCAATAGCGAGTTATAATATTTTTTCATACAGCTATAGATATCTTTGATTACTTCATCTGAAAACTGATTATATCTTTTGAATGTTTATCAGTTGGGATATGGCTCTTATTTTTATAAATTTGATTCAGCTCTCTATTATGCTTGGGAAATGAGGCTTTATCAGAGACACTTTTTTCAATTTTTTTTTCACAGTTACTATTGCTAACTGTATCTCTCTCCAAACTATTTCCACCACCCCTGTTTATTCTATTTTCTCTCTCTTTTTACCTTGTCCCTCCTCAAAAATGTTTTGCTTCTCACCACTCTGTCTCCCAATCTGCCCTCCCTTCTATCATACACACCCACTTCTCTTATTCCCTTCCCCTCCTACTTTCCTGTAGGGTAAGATAGATTTCTATACTCAATTGAGTGTGTCTGTTATTCCCTCTTTGAGCCAATTCTGATGAGAGTAAGGTTCAACTCATTCCCCCTCACTCCCCTTCTTCCCCTTCTTCCCCTTCTGTAAAAGCTTTTTCTTGCCTCTTTTATGTGAGATAATTAACCCCATTCTACCTCTCCCTTTCTCTTTCTCCCAGTACATTCCTCTTTCTCACCCCCTAATTTTATTTTTAGATATCATTCCTTCATGTTCAACTCACACCTGTACCTTCTGTCTATATATACTAACTACTCTAATAATGAGAAAGGTCATATGAGTTACAATTATTACCTTCTCATGTAGGAATGCAAACAGTTTAACCTTATTAAGGCCCTAATGATTTCCCTTTTCCGTTTACCTTTTTATGCTTCTCTTCAGCTCTGGCCTTTTTATCAACAATGCTTGAAAGTCTTCCATCTCATTAAATATCCATTTTTTCCCCTGAAGGATTACACTCAGCTTTGCTGGGTAGGTAATTCTTGGTTGTAACCTAGCTCCTTTGCTCTCTAGAATATCATATTCCAAGCCCTGATCCTTTGATGTAGAAGCTGCTAAAATATTGTGTTATCCCTACTTAAATTGTTTCTTTCTCACTGCTCACAATATTTTCTCTTTGACCTGGGAACTCTGGAATTTGGCTATAATATTCCTGAGAGTTTTCATTTTGGGATCTCTTTCAGGAGGTGATCAGTGGATTCTTTCAATTTTTATTTTACCTTCTGGTTCTAGGATATCAGGACAGTTCTTCCTGATAATTTCTTGAAAGATGTTATCTAGGCTTTTTTTTTGATCATGGCTTTCAGGAGGTACAATAATTTTTAAATTCTCTCTCCTGGATCTATTTTCCAAGTCAGTTATTTTTCCAATGAGATAGTTCACATTGTCTTCTGTTTTTTCATTCTTTTGTTTTTGTTTTATTACTTCTTGATTTCTCATAAAGTTATTAGCTTCCATTTGCTCCATTTTAATTTTTAAGGAATTATTTTCTTCAGTGAGCTTTTGGACCTCTTTTTCCATTTAGCCAATTCTGTTTTTAAGGCATTCTTCTCCTCAATGGCTTTTTGGACCCCTTTTACCTTAGTCTGTTTGGCTTAGTCTGTTTTTTAAGGTGTTATTTTCTTCTGTATTTTTTTGTCTCCTTTACCAAGCCGTTGACTTTTCTCTTAATTTTCTCATATCACTCTCATTTCTCTTCCCAATTTTTCCTCTGGCTCTCTTACTTGATTTTCAAAATCCTTTTTGAGCCCTTCCATGGCTTGAGATAAATTCCTATTTTTCTTGAAGGCTTTGGATGTAGGAGCTTTGACTTTGCTATCTTCTGAATCTGTGTTTTCATCCTCCTTGTCATCATAATAACTTTCTATAGTCAGAGTTTTTTCCTCTGAGATTGTTTACTCATTTTCCCAACCTATCACTTGACTTTTTACTGTTTGTTAAAGTAGGGCTCTGCTTCCAGTGTGGAAGGTACACTGTCCTAAGTTTCAGGGGTTTTATGCAGCTATTTTCAGAGATACTTCTAGGGACCTGTAAGCTTTCAGTTCTCTCAAGGTGGAATGATCTAAGGAGAGGTATTTACTACTCTCCTGGCCTGTGTTCTGGCCTGTGAGTAACGGCAAGTACTCTTTTCTGCCTTGGAACTGAGAGAAATGTCCCCCGTCCACTGTGGCCCCAACCTCTGTTGTGCTAGTACTCTTCCTCACCCTGAGACTACCACCCAGTACTGCGACTCAGATCAGAGTACGGGCAAAGCAACAGAGTCCTGCCTCAGTGCTAGCAAAGAGACCCTGTAATCTTCTTCTGACCAGTTGTTTGACCCCCTTACTGTCTGTGGGTTGAGAGCTTCAGAAGCAGCCACTGCTGCTGCTTGCTGCTACTGATTCAGTCACTCCCAAGACCTGCTTCTAGTTTGCTGAGGCTGGGGCTGTGCTGGCATGGCCTGAGCTAGACTGTGCTCCATTCTCATCCAGGCATGACAGACCTTTCTTATTGACCTTCCAAGTTGTCTTTGGCATCTATGAGCTGAGAGGTCTGGAAAATGCTATTTGCTGCCAGTGATTTGGTCACCCTAAGGCCTGCTCCTGGTTTGCTAGGGCCCAGTCTGCTCTGGCAAGGCCTGTGCTGGACTGTACTCCTCTCTCACTCTGGTGGAGCAGACCTTTCTCACTGACCTTCCAAGTTGTCTTGGGCTCGAAATTTATTGCACTTTTTGTGGGTTCTGCTGCTCTAGAATTTGTTTAGAATTACTTTTTAAAAGGTATTTGGAGGGTTTGGGGGAGAGCTCAAGTGAGTCCCTGCCTTTACTCCAACATCTTGATTCCACCTCTGATTCTTTCTTTATGTGGTTTTTTTTTTGAAATCTGATAACTCAATAATTGCCCTATACCTCATCTATCCTCCAAGATAATAGATCCAGAGATGGAAAAAATTTAGAAGAATCAAATTTAACATCTCCAAAACAGAAATTGTTACCTCTCCCCAACCAAACCATCCTCTCTTCCTAGCTTTCCTATTATTATCAAAGGCACCATCATCCTTCCAATCTAAAGCTCAAATCTGACCCTGTCATACACATATTCCCACCCCCTGATGAACTCCAATTGCTCTTTAGAGCCACTTACCTCCAGGATCAAATATAAAATGCTCTATTTGGCATTTAACACCCTGTACAACCTCCTCCCTTCCTACCTTTCAAGTCTTATTATAATGTACTTCCCTCCACACCTTCTACAATCCACAGACCATGGCAAACCTACTATTCCTCAAAAATCACACTCTGTCTCCCAACTCCATACCTTTGTCCTGGCTGTCCTCTCTGCCTAAAATGCTTTTGCTCCTCACCTCTGCCTCCTGCCTTCCCTGGCTTCCTTCAAGGCTCCAGTAAATTCCCACCCTCTATAATAGTGGTGAGGAACCTGTGGCCTTAAGGCCAAATGTCACCTTCTAGGTCCTTAAGTGTGGCCTTTCGACTAAATACAAATTTTACAAAACAAATCCTTTTATTATTATTAATACATTTTTGTTCATCTTTTATATTTTTATTTAATTTTAAAAAGAATGCATTTAAAATACCAAAGAATAAAATGTTTCAATGAAATAATCCCCCCAGTTTGACCAGCCAGCACAATTAGAACATTAGTAAACCATATGGGCTAAATTGACAGCTGCTAAGCTATTATTTAGTTCTAATCCTCTCTCCCCCCATACCACTAATGCTTGAGGCTGGTTGGTGAGTGTTTATGGGGGCCTAGTATTCCAGTCTGTTATCTTTTGACAATGGTGCACCGTGTCTCTGTTTCAAGTGCAATTTGTAAATAGTTGCATAGATCAACAGTATTTTTTTAAAATTCTGTTTACTATGTGGCCCATCATGTCAAAGAAGACCAAGAGAATGCTGAAGGAAGAAAACAGATTTTTTAAAATGAGGATTGGGAATTGCAATACTGTCTTGTTTCTGCTAAAGATAAGATGATTTGCTTGCTTTGTGATAATGCAATAGCAACATTAAAGAAATTCATGCTCATCAGCATTATAACCCTCATGAGGACCACAAATATTTTAAATTAGAGGGAGAGGCATAAAAGGTTGTATTACAAAAATTAAAATATGGAAAATAAAATCAAAGATAATTATTTCAAGCAGACCTATAATAATGCCACAGAAGTAACTTATAAAGTAGCTTATATACTCAGGGAATAAAGAGAAGCCATTCAGTGACGTAGAAATTGTGAAAGAATGCATTGTCAAAGTTGTAGCATGCTTAGACCCTGATAACATTTCAAATACAAACAACTGCCTCTTTGAAGGAGAACTATAACTGATTGGCAGCATGAATTAGCCTTAACTTAACAGAAGAACATCATGTAATACTTCAAAATGCATATTATTCAATTGCTCTGAATGAATCAACTGATACTATTCACTTGGTGCAGATTTTATACTTCATTTGGGTCATAACAGAAGATTTTCTTTGCTATGAAGGATTATTTGCTTTGGGCACTCTTGTGAACAGAACACAGGGAATAAATATTTTTAACAACTTTCCGGACAAATGTTATGAATTTGGACTGGGTTTGGTAAATTTAGTGAGTGTATGTACTGACAGTGCACCTTCTATGACAGGAAAACATGAAGGGTTTGTTGTGCAAGTAAAAAAATATTAACAGATCCAAATACTCTCATTTCTTTTCATTGTACCTTGCTTCAGTAAAATCTCTGTGCTAAAGCTACTATTTTAAGTGACACTTCACAACAAGTTATAAGTATTGTTAACTGTATTCATGCAAATGCAACACAGCATCATCAGTTTCATAACATGCTAAAGTTGAATGATGAAATGTTCAGTGTGGATTTGCCATTTCATTCTAAAGTTCATTGGCTATTGCAGGGACAGGTGTTAGCCAAAATTTTACGTCTGTGAGAACAGACAGTTATATTTTATGAAGAACAGAATCAGCAATGTGAACTATTGAAAGAAGATTTGCATAGGAATGCTGCATTTCTGCGTGATATCATGTCAAATCAAAACAATTCTTTTTGCAAGGTAAAACTAAGTCTAGACACGATATGTGGCAAAAAAAATCCAAGCATTTCGAAAAAAGCTATCTTTTTTCAAAACCCTTCTTCAAAAGGAAATTTCAGATGAACACTTTCCCCAGTTAGCAAAGCTCATTGATGAGCAGGAGGATGCATGAGAATCATTTGAAGAATATGAAGTTGTTATAGACCTAGTAATTGGAGAATATAATGAAAGTTTCACTGACTTTGAGAATTATTACATCACATTCAAAATAGCATTTCAGCCTCACCTAGTTGAGAGGCACCTAAAGAACTACAGATGGAATTGATTGAGCTCTCAGTAGATGACATTTTAAAGTCATTGTTTGATGCTAAGAAAAATCCAATTGAAATGTGGAAAAATGCAGTAGAATATCCACACCTTTAGCAACATGCCCTAAAATTGCTTTCTTGCTTTGCAACCACTTATTGCTGCAAATCCACATTCTCCTACCTAACCCAAGTCAAGCCACCCTAAGATCACAAATGACTGATACCCATCTAGAGGATCAAATGAAACTGTGGACCTCTATTCTGCAAACAAATATTCACATGCTTTCCAAAAATAAGTAGATACAACAAAGTCATTAAAAGGTTAGTCAACTTTAAAATTAACAAATAGTTTTCTTTTTTTGAAATTATTAAGTACATAGTAGTTAGATTTTTACAAAATAATGTACATTTTAAGTGTATCTAATTGAAGTTTCTTGAATGTGGCTATATTTGATTACAGCTAAATATTAATGTGGTCTTCCAACATGAAAAGGTTCCCCACACCTGCTCTATAGGAATTTCCCTGCCTTCCACTACACCACTCCTAGTCCCTTCCCTCCATTTGCACTGTACGTATGTTGCATAAATATAATTATCTGCATCTTGCCCTCTCCCATTAGAATGTTAACTCCTCTTGATCAGGGACCATGTTGTTTCCTTTCTTTATATTCCCAGCACTTAGCACAGTATTTGGCACATAATAAGTACCTAATGAATGCTTTTGACTGACTAACCCAACACCTTCATATCACAACTCTTGGAACTAAGAGGCTAGATGACCTATGATTTCCCTTTCAGTTCTCACTTGTATCACAACTCTCTAGTTCCTGACTGGTGAGAGTTCTTCTGAGCCAGCCCAATCCAAACCTACCTACCATGATGTTTGCTACTCTCTGGCCATCTTCCTGCCATGTTACTGCCCAACTACCCGCTCCCCTCAGTCAGTCAGTATGTTTACTATGTGTCAGGCACTATGCTGAGCATCAGGGACATGAAAAAAGTCAAAACAGTCACTGCCTTCAAGAAGCTCACATTCTAATAGGGGAGATAATATATAAAAATCTTTTTATGATATATAATTAGAGTAGATGGAAAGAAATTTGAGAGAGGAAGGCATTTGTAGTTAGGGGGACTGGGAGAGGCTCCCTGAAGAAGATGGAATTTGAGCTGAATATTGAAGAAATCCAGAGAATCTTAAAAGCTGAGATGTTGGGCAGAGCATTCCAGGAATGGGATAAAGCTAACAGATAGAAAAAGAATGTGAGAGAAACTACATAGAAGCCAGCTTAGATCAACTGAAGGGTACAGGAAGGGGAGTGTGGTGTAAGGAGACAAGATTCAGCAATAGATTAGAAAAATAATTAAATCCATTTGACCATTCCAGAAAGGACATATCAGTTTATTTCCCTATGACTTCATTCACCATCCCAGTGATTTCCCTGAAATCATTTCTCCCTGACCACCATTTCCTTATACATATTGTCTTCTCTTATTACAAAGTAAGTTCTTGAAGGAAGTTCACTTTTTTGTCTTCGTTTTTGTTTTGTTTTGTAAAATAGGGACTTGAGAACTGACTGGCATCCCAGGCTTTGTAGTTCAGAAAAAAAA
>CM053622.1:185037683-185047710 GCA_028646595.1 Phalanger gymnotis
GAGAGGCTGAGTTGGGCCACTGGGCCTCACAAAAACCTTAAAACAGAATGCTTACAAGAGCTCTTGATTGCACTCACCTCTTTAAAAGGTGAAGGAAATTCCCCCCATAACATCTTACTTTTCCCTAACTTCCCCTCCTCAGGTTTCTTCTAGTAACAGACACTGCAATACTCTCTTACCTAAACATTTCTCGAATCATTTCCTCCTCTTCCTTCTCCTCTTCCTCCTCCTCCTTTTTTTTCCTTCTTCTTCTCTTCAAACATAAAGAGGTCAGGCCTTGGATAGAGATAAACAAAGCTTAAATTATAGAGCCAAACCTTTTTCTGAATTTACGAATTTTCCTAACCAGAGATTTTGAACTATGAGGATTTTATTAATAACTTTTTACCAGATACAAATGCCATAAAATAGAGAAAGGGACCATATAGACCCAAGGGCCACTATATTGCCTATAGGAGAAAAAAATTAGTTACTTATTATAACAGTTTTCCTGATTAAATCTCCATAAGAAAGGGGTTAAAGAAGAGAGGTCAATAACTTGAGAAAGAAAAAATTCTTACTCTAAACCAATCTCTCACTCTGCAGTGCGAAGACAGGAAAAGAAAGACCTGAAAAGAATTCAGTGCTGTTCAACCCACCCATCCCCACCCCTGCCCCCATTAACCCTCATTCAGCATGTAAGTAGGAATATTTGCATCAGTGGCTTAAAAAAAAGGCATTGAAGGCATGTTTATCAAATTTTCAGATGATACAAAACTGGGAGGCACAGCTAACATACTGGATGACAGGTGCCAAGATCCAAATAGATCTTTATAGTCTAGAATACTGAGCTGAACTCCAATAAAAAGAAACTTAATGGGGATAAATGTAAAGTTTTGAACTTGTGTTCAAAAACCATCTTCACAAGTACAAGATTGGGAAGATAAGATTAGACAGCAATTTGCCTGAAAAAATATCCAGATGTTTTGGTGAATGAAAAGATCAATGAGTCAGGAGTATGATATGGCAGCAATGGAAGCTAATGGAATCTTAAGCTACATTACACATTCAGCAGAGTGTCCAGGAATAAGCAGGTAACAGTCTTTCTGAACTCTGCTCTCCTCAGACTCCATATTGTGTCTAGCTGTTGGAGCTATTTGGAAGGACAGTGACAAACAGGAGAGCATCCAGAGCAGAGCAACTAGGATGGTGATGAGCCTTGAGTTAACATTATATGATTATTTGAAGGAATTAGGGATGTTTAGCATAGAGAAAGACTCAGAGATGATATGATAGCTGTTTTCAAGTATTTGAAGGGCTATCAAATGGAAGAGATTAGACTTATTCTCTTCAGTCCTAGATGGCGGACCTAAGTGCCAGAGATGGAATTTTACAGAGACGAATTTAGGTCTGATATAAGGAAAAAATTGTTAACAAATAGAGCCGTTTAAAAATGGAACAGGCTGGGAGGGATTAGGTTCTCCCTTTTGGGAGTTCTTCAAGCAAATATGTTATAGTGTGAATTATTTTTCAGGTATGGGTGGACATAGAAAGCCTTTATATTACTTTCCAACTCTGAAATTCTACAATTCTGAGATACCTTCTAAAGTTGTTATTGCTGTTGTTCAGTCATTCAGCTGTGTCCCACTCTTCATGACTCTGTGGACCATGGCACACCAGGCCCTTCTCTCTTCCACTGTTTCCCAAAGTCTCTCCAAGATTATGTTTGTTGCTTCCATGATACTGTCTATCCATCTCATCCTCTGCTATCCCCTTCTTCTTCTGCCTTCAATCTTTCTAAAATAGGAAATACAATATAGAGCTGGAAGATACCATAGAGACTACTAAGCACAACCCCTTTAGTTTATAGAAACTGAAGCTCCCAGAGGTAAAATGACCTTCTCAGAGTCACCCAGATACTTTGTAGCAGAACCTAAACCAAAAATCAGGAATCCAAACTCCCAATCCATTGCTCTGTTTCTAATACAAAGTTCCAGCATGCCAATTCTTTGTCTTTTATCTGTTAGGACAATAATGATTTCAAGCTGGAAGGTGCAATAAGGGTTATCTAGTCCAATCATCCCATTTTATAGATGAGTAAACTGAGGAGCAGCAAAGCTAATGACTTACTCAGAGTTACATGCCTAGTAAGGGTTTTAGGTGGGATTTGAACCCAAATCTTCCTGACTCCAAATCCAGCATCTTATCCATTAACTCATGCCACTTCTTTGTGAGACACACCATTCCATAAAGAGTAGTATATCCAAATAGGTTAGAAAACACATAAGGGAAGCTAAATTTGGCATCAGAGCACTAGAGTTCAAATCCTTGCTCTACTTGGGTGACCTTGGGCAAGTTAATTAATATCTTTGGGTTTCAGTTTCCTCATCTATAAAATGGAGTAACTGACCTCTGAGGTCCCTTATAGCTCTAATCTATAATCTTATGGTTCTTTAAAACTCAAAAAGAACTGTAGCTTCAACATGGTGAATGAAAAGGATTGTAGCTGTAATCAGGACAGCCAGGAAAAATGTTTTAGGGACATTCTAAAACACAGCATCAATTAAAATGCTACAACTACATATTCACAACTAAGAAACAACAGAATGATTTCTCCAATATAAATCACCCAACAAGCATGTATTAAGCACCTACCATGTGGGAAGTATTATGTTGGGTGCTGGGAACAAAAAATCTAAAATAAAAGTTACTCTCTTCAAGATTTACATTCTATTGGGGAACATACACATATCTAAGAATATGTAAAATATATACAATGCAAAATTAGATATGAGATAAACTATGCAATGGTACCAGAAAGCCTAGGGAATTTAGAGTACAGAGAATAGATTTGGACAAATGTTTCATATTTTTTCACGCTATTAAATTCTTGGTACTCTGGTTCAGGAAGGAATCACTAAAAATGAACCTACACTCTGCCCCTTCCCCATTATTTCCACCACTGATTCAAACTCTGTCCAAAGTCTCTGAGCTATCCATTTCTGATCCTTGAATTACTCTTGTACTAAATTAGAAGCAGTTGGCAGGTAGGTGGCATAGATGATTAAGGCTCTGGATGTGGCATGAGGAAGACCAGAGTTTGAATTCTGCCTCAAACCCTTACTAGCTATGTGACTGAGCAAATCATTTAATCTCTTTGTATGTCAGGTTTCTCAACCATAAAATGCAAAAGATTCAATTGCCCTTTTAGCTCTAAATCTATGACCCAGTGTTGCCTTGCTATGTACTCCGTGACCTGGGCATCAAAGACTTTATCACCATTTTAGGCTCTGGGTTTCTTGAAACCATTGAAAAAGATCTCCCTGGCTCCTCCCACCATTAAGAGTTGGTGATTCTTTGATTCAATGATTAAGAGAGGTCAATGAATTTGGAACTCTAAATTTCAAGGGGTTTGTCGTCTGGGTTACTGAAGAATTGACTCAACATGTTATTTTTGGATGTTTAGGTCTATTCTATGCCAGAGAGAAAGTCATTGTATTGGGGAGTAAAGGAGAGAGGGAGGAGGAGGTTCTTTGATAGGCATTTACAATGTAGTTGGGGAAACTACTTACACAAAGGAAAATGCTAAATAACAGTAGGAAGAGAGCACAGGATTAAGTGCCAAGATGATTGATAGAGACATTAAGTGCTATAGGAATCCACAGGGGATTTTTCAAGGGCTGGAGTGCTTGGGGAAGGCCTTGCTGTACATATAGCACTTGTGTTTAAGGTGGACTTAAGGAATAGGAATTTACAGAGATAGGAGGAAAGAAGGGCATTTTAAAGAGAAGCAAAGACATAGAGTCAGAAATGAATATAACGTGTTTGGGATGAAGTGTGGTTCAAGTAGAGGTTCTTTGCCAATGTTCTTATAATATATTAAAATATGTAAACAATCAGATTAATGTAATATAAAAGTATTTTATTTTGTTTAGGCCCTGTGATTTTACTGGTTTGGGAAATCTGAGGAAGCTCCTTCTATTAATATAGATAAGTAACTATTCTGCAATTTATCATCTTAGAGAGCTTACCTAGATCACCTAAAGACGTAATGACTTGTCCACGGTCACAGAACTAGTATATGTCAAAAGGAGATTCTGAACTCGTGTTTCTTTGACTCCTAGGATAACTTTCTATCCATTTCCCCTCACTACCTCTCAATAATAATATTAATAACTAACATATGTATGTACGTATGTATATATGATATACATATATATGCATCCTTATAGTTTGTGAAGCATTTTATATACATTATCTCATTTGAGCCTCACAACAACCCTATAGGTACTAGTTTTTATCAGACCCATTTTACAGATCAAGATAATGAGAATTAGAAAAGTGAAGTGATTTGTTCATGGTTAGAGAGCTAGCAAATATAATAGGCAAGATTTCAACCTAGGTCTTGCTAACTCCAAGATCAACCCTCTATCCACTATTACTCAATCTGTGCTAAGAAGACATTAGTCCTACCTAGTCTTTTCCCACACAAATTCATACTCAGAAAATATTCATTTTGCAAGGAAGAGGCAGTTCTGTACTCAAGGATGAGTCCTGCTTTTGCTCCATGCGCAGTGTTCAGTTGTTTACACAGATCTGACATAAGGCATCATTGTGTGCAGTTCACTAAGTGGGAGGAGAGAAATCTTAATTTCTTTCATCCAGGAAAGCTCAGATCAAACATACCATCTGCTTTTCACTGAGGCTCTGGTTTTAATCTAATTCTCAAGCCAAGACACAAAGGAAATTAAGTGATTTGAGTAAAGTCTTGAAGTTCAGAAGATTTATCCACATTGACACCATAGATTGTAGAAGAAGTAGAGAGATCTTAAAAAAAAATTTAAAAGAAAGCCAAACATCCATTTTATTCTTTAAAAAAATCCTACTACCAAGAGATTGCTACATAATCAGGCCAGGGTAAGTTACTTCCAACTCCCCTCAACAGTTTTGGCTTTCTTTCTTTCTCTTCTACTCCACAATCAACAATCTTGGCTTTTCCCAGTCCTTTCTCATGGTGACAAGCATCCTGTTGCCAGCCTTCCTGGAGGCCTGCAAAAGCCATTCCTGTGAGACGAGAGCAGGGCAAGATTTCTGGCAGTCACTTCAAGCCTTTGGAAGGGAAGGAAAAAATGATTCCGTCATCTCTGTGGGATTTTGATATTGAATGCTGGCAACATTTCATGAATCTCCCTGGAATACTCAAAGTAGCCACTGAGTATGTCTCAGACAAAGTTGAACCTTAGGGATTTCTCTAAAATCTGAGTTGCACACTGAGAAGGAATTAATCATGAGCCAGAGGACGAGGAGGTGATGCAATTGTGGGGAAGGGGGAGGGAAGGTTAATATCCTTATGGACCTTTTCAATATATGCCCAACCAAGAAGAGATTTAGATCCCAAACCTATTAGCTCCTATTTCCTGCACACCTGGTGATAAACAACTAACAAAGTAAAATGGAGTATGGAACTGTGAGCCAATATGGGAATAAACCCAGGAGCAATGAACTTATCTTATTTCTACTAGAAGAATTTTCAATTCATTTTTAGTTATGTATGCATTTAGAGCCTGCCTTGCATTTTAATTTCCTCTGAGAACAATAGAAATGTACTCACCCTCCTGTAGCCATTTTAGTTTATAAAGAAGAGCAAACTTTCCACTGGACTCAATTTGATAATATGCTTAAATAATTTCTGTTTATACTGATGAAAGTTAAAATACAAGTTTCCTTCATTTATCCTATTGTGCCATACTGAGAGAGTTCAGAAACTTAATGAGAGAGTTCAGAAATCAAGCAACATCAATGAAAGTTATACATTTGAATTATAAACAAAATAGCCCAGCACTCATTCATATCCTTGATTTCATAATTCTAGACTGGGAAATGAATTAAATGTACAATTCATACTGAATGGCTATAACAGACAGCATACATTATCCCCCTGAAATGTAGTGCGTGACTAGAAACAACAAAAGTATGTGCATACCTCAGTAAATAAGACTAAAAAGGGGTAAAAAAAAAAAAACCAAAACAAACCAACCCAATATCTTCAATTGTCTGGAGAAAAAAAAAAACAAGCTCAAATTTTCCCCTCTATTTAACATTTGCAATATTTCTGGATTCCACCAATTGTTTTAAAAATCTAAACAATGAGAAATGATTTCCTCAGAAGGTAGAAAAAAAACATAGGAAACTAAACTACTTTTCTAAAGTACTTACATACCAACCATCATTACTTGAGAAAGTCTGGTTAGGATGCAGATAATAACAACTCAGTGAAAAGAGTCAGGAAGTAGGAGTTATTGCACTGTGACCCAAAAGGTGTATGTCTAAATCTCTACAAATATATGCTTTTAGAGTACTTTTTGGTTGAAGGCTCCAAAAATTACATGCTTTCTACCAAGTGAATTATATTTGTGTTTTCTTCACTATTAAAAGATAAAGATAGAAAAGTGAAGTTTAATTTCACATTCTTCTGCAAATGTATCCTTATGACACAACGTAGAGATGGGGTCTCTACCAGAAGAGATGACTGGAAGATGCCCTTACCAATTTCTATACTAATAGCTCAGAGAGCTTTCAAAGTCTTCAAAGTCAAAGCCTTTAAAAGCTATTTAGAAAATGATATAGAGATATGCAAAGGCATGTTATCTGGAGACCCAGAAACAATAGAGAAAACATGTAAATTTTCTGCTTTGCTTCTTAGTTTATCTTATTCATTTGGGGAATGTGCCTGTGACATCTGTGCATAAGTATTGTATCATACAAAGGGAAAAATTGCTTTAAAATCTTAACATGAAAACTCAGTCATTTGAATTATTTATTTTTACCTTTCATTGTTTGGAGGAAATTTTAAGTTGAGAGACTGAATGTTTTCTTCTTCATAACAACTTTTTTTATTAGTTTCTTAATCTCATGGGATATATAGTGTGTTGTTAACATAGCTCCAAAATGACAATGCCCAGAATCAAAACCCCCACAGTTCAGACTTAGTATGCTGAGGGTCAGAGCATAATCCTAGGACCTTTGATCGCTAGGCAGCCCATTTCCCTTTGGGGAAATCCAAAAGTTTTTATTGTAGCACTAAAGGGTCTGAAGCATTATCAAATCATAGGATCATAGATTTAGCGCTGGAAAAGACTATAAAGATACCCAATCAAACCCCCTCATTTTGCAGATCAGGAAACTTGAAACCCAGAAAAGTGAAGTTACTTTCCCAAAGTTACACAGTTAAATAGGGATTTGAGCCCAGGTCTTTTTGACTCACAGTCCAGCGTTGTATCCACTACTCTAGGTCTATATACCTGAACTCACATGAAAGAGAGGAAATACGCTTGATTATCTGAGGCACTAAGTAATTCAGGAAAAATACAGTACCTTCTATTTCTTCCAAATGCGTCATTTGGCACTGTAATTAGACTTGCTTCTCAACCATATCTCTCTGATCCTCACTATCTCCCTGTCTACTGACACCTTTCCTAATGCCTAGAAACTTACTTAAGACATTCCCATTCTTAAAATCCTTCATTTGTCTCTGTAATCCCTATCTTGCTTTTCTTTCACAGCCAAACTCACAGAAAAAAAAAAAAACTCTGCATTCATTATTTTCACTTTCATTCTTCCCATACACTTTTCAACCAGCTGTAATTTGACTTCTGATTTCATCTCTTAATTGAAATTACTTTCTCCAAGGTTCCCTACTATCTCTTGATTGCTAAATTTGTTGTTTTTTTTTTCCTCAGTCCTCATTCTTTTTGATCTCTTTGCAGCAATTGGTACTGTTGACCACTTTCTCTTTCTAGATACACTTTCCTTCCTGGGTTTTTCTTCATGCCCATCTAGCTTTTCTTTCTCAGTCTCCTTTGCCAAATTACCCTCTATATGCCACATCCTAATTGTAGCTATCCCCCAAAGGTCTACCTAGATATCTTACTACTTGCCTTCTCTGTGGTCTGGGGAACGAGTGGAAGAAGGTAGAGAATCTGGAGCTGAAAATTTAAAGAAAATTTAAATGCTGCAAAAAAAAAAAAGCTCTACTACCTAAAGCCCTCCAATTTTATTTGTATATGTTCTTGGTGATCTCATCATCTCCCATAGGTTGAATTGTAGGTGATTCCTATATCTCTGTATCTATTGCTTTCCTGAGCTCCAAGTCCTACCAATGTACACCTTCCAGTTGTACATCTCCAACCAAGTTCCCATAGGCACCTCAAATTCAACATGTCCAAAATAAAACTCATAATTTTTTCCCCTAAATCCACTCTTCTTTCTAAATTCTCTAGAAGGCACAATCCCTTCCAGACACCAGGTTCACCACCTTGGAGCGACCCTCAACTTTTCACTTCCCCTCAGTGCCCTCCTCTCATATCCAAATGTTTTACCTCTGCAATGTCTTTTGCATCCATCTCTTTCTCTCTACTCAAATGGCCACAACTATAATTTAGGAACTCGTTACCCTTTATCTGAACCATTATAATAACCTCCTAATTTATTTCATTATCCATATTTTGTCTTCTCTCCAGTATACCCTCCATACAACCGCCAACTGATTAACCATGTCAGTCACTCTTAGGAAGTTGCAGTTCTCTAGCACGTCTAAGATAAAACAAAATTCATCTGGCACTTAAAAGCCCTTTGCAATCACTGATCCATCTTTCCAGACTGATTTCACATTACTCTCCCTTATAAATTAATTGTTCCATTAAAATTTGACTAATTACCATTATCTCCATCTCTTACTTTTGCATAGGCTGCCCCCCATGGCTGGAATGCTCTCCTTTGCCACTTCCTCAACTTGGAATTCTTTTAAGGCTAAACACAAATTCAACCTCTTACTCTAAGCCAAGGGTGGGAAACCTGCAGCCTCCAGTCTACATGTGTCTTCTAGGTCCTCAAGTGTGGCCCTTTGACTGAATCCAAACTTCAAAGAACAAATCCCCTTAATAAAAGGATTTGTTCTGTAAAATTTAGACTTAGTCAAAAGGCCACACCCAAGTTCCTGGCAGGTCACATGTGACCTTGACACAGGTTCCTCACCCCTGAATAAGCCTTTCCTAATCCCCCTCCTTCTCTCCACCCCATTCCACACACATCATAATTACTTTGCATTTCCTCCAATGTTCCAATGAATCTAGGATTTCAGTATGCAGTTGGACGCATATTCCAACCCATCTAGTTCTGTCCATCCTGTGGGCGTCTCATTTTATGTTTTTTTTTTTTTCTCAGTCTTCCAGCCATACTGAGATCTCCCTCATAATTTCTTCATATTGCCAGGTTATCAGCAGAGTCTTAATCCTGATCATTGGTTTCTCCTTATTCTTGCTACATGATTAGCCCATCTCTTTTAATCATACATTTCTTTCATGTTTTAAATCAATAATCCTAAGAAATTCTTCGTAATATACTATAGCCAACTCATCGTCATCATGTACCTCTCTTAACCTTTAGATGACCCTCAGTTACAACTCTTCGAATGACTTTGTATTGACTTCATGCATGTTTTATATGTATTTATTTGAGTGTATGATGTTTTTCTTCCCCAATAGAATGTAAGTGCCTATATGGAAGAGACTGTTTCATTCTTGTCTTTTTATCTCCAATGCCCAGCACAATGTCCTGGCATTTAATAAATGTCTGTTGAATGAATAACTGGAGAACAAACATGAACTTCATCTGGTCAGTTTCACTTGTCCCTAGCTCTGTGTCTTTTCTGTCTTGCATGAGATCAGGTTTATGCATCTGTCAGTATTTCTGTCCTGAGTCATATTCAAGTGAGGCAGTGAATAGAGTGCTTTGCCTGGAGTCAGAAAGATCAGAGATCAAATATGGCTTCAGACATTTATTTGCTTTGCAACTCTGGGCAAGGCTCTTAAAGTGTGTATGTCTCAGTTTCCTCTACTGTAAAAAGGTACAGTAATAGCACCAACCTCCCAAGGCTGCTGTGAGGATCAGATGAGATAATATCTATAAAGCATTTAGCACAGTGCCTGGCATATAGTAGATGCTTAATAAGTGTTTGTTCCGTAGATGGCGGCTGGGAAGCAGTGACTGG
>CM053622.1:185048210-185076408 GCA_028646595.1 Phalanger gymnotis
CCCAAGTCTGCTCATCAACACCATCTCAAGAGCCCTTAAACAAATTACAAACAGACAGACCCAATACAATTCATAGTTACCAACATCTAGGTTCAGCCTGGGAGCTCAGAACAAGGGCTGGCCCAGAGTCATGCACGCCACCACTGCTACAGCAAAGAGCTCCAAGGAAGAAGAGGCCAACCCTGGTTTTTATAGCTTTTTCAGCGTCAGGGGTGAGTCACACACTCGACTCACCCACATGACCTAAAATCATCACAAAGAGGCAGACTTAAACCCAAGTAGTCTAAGAGACTCTGCTGTCCCAGACATGTAAACTAAGCCCTTCCTGGAGTTAGCCCCACCTTGGGTCTCACCTTAGCTGCCAATCCACACCCACATAGGTTTTACACTTAATAGGAGTTTGGGCCTGGGGCTTAGCACTTAGTAAGATTCAATGAAATAGCTGAATTACTCAAAGCAAACAAAAGCCAAACTCTTCAAGGGCACTTGTTGAACTAAGTGCTAAGGAGCCCATTTTGCTTACCAACACAGAGGTCATGGAACTCTTCAGTACTCCTTTCACCAAGGGAAGCATTAGGCAAATGTTTAGATCCAAAGATGCTGAAATAATATGCACACCAAAAATAAGCAAAACATTACAAATGCTGATTCAAATGTAAGGCTGTGTAAATTAAGTATATATGAATATATGTGTACATGCATATATATCTCTGTGTATGTGTATATATATATACATATATATGTGTGTATATATACATATGTGCATATATATATACACATATATACGTATATATATATGCATATATATGTGTATATATATATATATTTGTGTCTAATGGTAGCCAGAAGCAGGTAGAAAGAAAAAAAGAAATTTACATGATAACTATTATATATTTAAAAGGAATAGCAAGTTGTATATAAAAGACTTGCAGTTTCACGTGCAATCATCTTTAAAAATTATATTATGTAAATGCTTGTTTTACTCCATAAGTTAAAAACAAATAAAAATTTAAATTAAAAAATAAAGAAGTCAACAAGCATTTGTTAAGCACTTATTATGGGCTCAGAACAGATCCTCCTCAGAGAATTCAGGCATATAGATCATCCTATCAAACACTTTCAAAATGAAGTGGTTGGTTCATTTTTGCCCTGCAAAAAATTCTCATAAATTTTACAAGTTGAAAATATAGGAACAAAGATGTTTCAACACCCAGTTGTACCCTTAACTCTCTTTCAACTCTACTTCAAGGCAAAGAAATATCCTGGAAAGAGCATTTGGAGTCAGAGGGCCTGCACCCAAATATTTGTTCTGCTGTTTACTATGTATGTGACACTGGGCAAAACATTTAACCACTCTGAGTCCATTTTCTTATTTGTAAAACGAGAAGATTGGACTAGAGAGCCCCTTCCAGCTCTAAATCAAACTGTGGTCCAATGATGGGATCCATTATTCTAGTTATATTATATGTGATCTAAAGCTGAGTGATTCCAGTCTTTCCTGTACCTCTAGCAAAAGTAGGCAGTGTGGGGAGATTGATAAGAATCTTCTAAATGTTGGCAAGTTTTTGATGTGGACAGAGAAGAAAGATAACTTTATAAATCAGTCAACAAACATTTATTAAGCACCTATTATGTTCTAGGCACTGTACTAGGTTCTAGAGATAGAAAAACAAAGATGAAACTATTTCTGTCCTCAAGGAGCTTATTTTATGAGAGGAAACCATGTACACACATACAAAATGTATCCAGAGTAAATACAGAATAATGTTTGTGGTGGCAGAGGAAGCACTAGCAGCCTAGGGAATTTAGGAAAAACCTCATGTTAGAACACAAGCTGCTGGGCCACTAATGCACTCTTGGTGGAACTATGAATTGATCTGACTCTTTTGGAGAGCAATCTAGAATTATGTCTAAAGAGTAATAAATTTGTGCATACACTTTGACCAAGTATTACCATTAGGTCTGTTTCCCAAGGTGATAAGGGGGAAAGGAAAAGAACTTATATGTTCTAAAATATTTATAGCAGCTCTTGGTGGTGGCAAAGAACTGGAAACTGAGGTGATGCCCATTAATTGGGAAATGGCTAAACAAGTAGTGGTATATTATTGTGATGGAATACTACTGTGCTGTAAGAAATAATTGATTTTAGAAAAACATGGAAAAACTTGCATGAAAGAATGAAGAGTGAAACGAGCATAAACAAGAGAATGTTACTTGTATACAGTAAAAGCAATATTGTTCAAAGAACAATTGTAAATGACTAAGTTATTCTGAGTACTATAAATATTCACATCAACTAAGAAGGACCTATGAAGCAAGATGCTATATACCGCCAGAGAAAGAACTGATAAATACGAATATGCATAGTATGGTTTTTCATATACATATATATGTATATATGTGTGTATATATATGTGTGTATATACATATATATATACATTCACATATATATACATAATCTCTATGTCAAATGGTGGCTTTCTATAGTTCATAGTGAGAAGGGAAGGAAAGAGTTTGGAATTTAAAATTTAACAAAAAAAATAATTTTTTAAAACATGTTTTTAAAAAGGAGTTAGAAACTCTGATCAATGGGAATTCCAGAGGATTCATGATGAAACATACTACTCACCTCCTCATAGAGGTGTTGGACCAAGTGCAGATTGTATTGGACATTACTTTTTGACATGACCAATGAAGAAATATTTTTTGCTTGATTATACCTATTTCTAACAGGGGTTTTGTTTTTCTTGCATTTTTAATGAGGAAGAGGGATATGGGAAAGAGAAACAGTGGATCTTTGTGAAAGTAAAATAAAATTTAATTTAAAGAACACAAGCTGCTTGAGGTCAGGGACTGTATTTGCTTTTCCATTTGTATTCTCAGCACTGGATGCAGGGCTTGGCCCTAATAAGCACTTAAATTCTTTTTCATCCCTTGATTCATTGATTCACAGAAAGGTAGGTTTTACTAGCTGATGCTGATATAATACTTTATACTTTCATAAGAATGTTATTACCAAGACAATGAAAAAAAAACTGTCAGAGCCATATCAGCACCATATCTTATAGATATCCTAGGAGCTGGTAGAAATGGAGTCAATTGTGCATAAACCTGTGTCAAGTTTCAGTGACTACCCCTTGTTTAGAGCAGTGATCTCCAAAGTGGGGGACCAGGACCAGAATACAACAGTTGTGTGATCAACCAATTAAAGGGTAGAAATATGGGTTGCAATCTTGCCCTCCCCATAAGAATGGTCAATTGTGAGGTCTGTATCCACGACAATGACATCTATCTTTATCCTCCCACATTTCCCAACTGTTTCTTTCCCTTCTTCCTCTCCCCTCTGCTGTGTAAGTTACCAACCTCCCCTTTCTAAGGGCAGTTATCACACAACCCTAACCTAAGTACCCCACAGCAACAATTAAGTACCATTAGGAAATTTTCCAGAACTGGTATACCTGCTCCTCCCCCTCCCCATTACCTTAGGACTGTGGTAGTTGCCCTTTGGAGTGAGGGTTATGCTCTCCAGGTCATGAGTAAGAGCCTCCCCCTCCCCTTTTCATTTTTGATAGGGTAAGTAGAGTAGAATAAGCTAGCATGGATGGGTTGCCACAGATAGGAAATCTCATTATGGTCTATTTTTCACACCTCTCGGCCAAACTTTTCTATTACTCTTTAGTAATTCCAGGGCCTGAAGCCCCAAACAACTCGTGTCGTACTTGATTCTTCACTCTCACCTCACATATTCAAGTCACCAAATCTTGCCCCTATCTTTGACCTGTTTCCTTTTCTCCACTTACACAACCAGCACAGTATTACAGATCCTCACCTCTCCTCTGAACTATTACAAGGACTTTCGAATTGGTCTCCCTGTCTTAAGCCTTTCCCCACTCTAATCTGTCCTCTTCATAGCTTCCAAAGCGATTTCCCAACAGCACAGTCCTGGCCTTATCACTCCCCTATCAACTTTAAGATCAAATATTTCATCTCTATCTCAACCTTTTTCTATTTTTAATGTAAGTTACATAACATAATTTAAGTTATATAAGACATATGACATACAGTATAGTAGTTCTTAAATAGAAGCCAGGATTACCTGTGATTTCATTGTTATGGAGAACTCTCAGGTGAGGAATTCCCTCTACCAATGCAGATTGATGTCTTCTCTGTGACTTATAATTTTAGAGTTGCCCAGAGCACTGAGAGGTTGTGATTTGTCTTGTATCACGTAGTCAGGTTGTATTAGAGGTGAACTTGTATCTAAGTCTCCCTTCCTTTAAAGTTGGTTCTATTTACTACTCCATCTACCTCTTAAATACAGGTGTTTAAGCAAGTCTACACATATTAGTAGACATATCTGTATATATGTACAAAATGCATGCTCACTTATTTTTTACTTATAGGTATGTATGATTGTATTGTTAATGTATTAATGCAATGGGAAGATCATTCATATCCCTTAATAGGTCCATGTGACCTGCCTGAGTCATGTGAGTCCGAGTCACATGAGTCTGTGGTGGAAGGAACTTGCTGAAAGGGTGTGGCAGGAAGGGGTGGAGCAGGAAGTGAGACAGAGCAGTCAGAGCTGGGAAAAAGAGAGCAGGCAGAGGAACTAGCATGAATGAGAGAGGGAGTGATTTTGCTTAAGGGAGCTGGTTTGTGGGGAGGCCTGACAGAGGGAAGGCTTGGGGATGGTGGTGCTTCCTGAATTGATAACGTATTAGGTTTTGTTATCATGATGGATTTGGCTTTCTGGTGTATAAATCAATGTCTTAGTTTACTTTTCAATGGACAGTCTGTTATAGCTTGTGATTCAAACCTGGGAATTCCCCTGTATATTCATAGCAGTGGCTGTATCACATTGGTGATATAATGATCAAAAGTTTATGGTCTAGAGGATAAAATGCTGATTCCTTTGCCTGGCATACAAGGTATTCCACAATCTGGTTTTAACCTATTTTTCCTTATTTCATAATACTCCTTTTTTCCCCAATATTATGGTCTAACAAAACTGAATCAATTATCAGCTGCATGCCCATTTCATCTTCAAAGCCATAACTAGCAAGGAATACTGTGGAGTTTTGCCTGAGGGTGTGATCTTTGTTGGGAGGTATCTATTTCTCTGAGTCATTCATGATTGCTACCATTCCTGTACCTTGCACCTCATGGTCCTTGGATGGCACAGCTGATGCCCCCTCCAAACTTACTTTCTTTTCACAGGGTATCTTTCTACCCCAATCCTAGAGGAGGATACCACATCTTTTTCTTGTGCTACTTACTATAGAGTCTAAATGTCCCTGCTGCCTGTTGACTCAACCCCCAGCTTAAAGAGAATTCTTGCTGTTAGATTTATTTTTCTTATCCTCCTTTAAGAATTGCTTTCTCCCCAAAGTGTCACAGAATTCAAGGGTTGGAAGAATACAACTGATAGAATAGGAGGGAATCCTTACTATAACTTTTTTGGTGAGCAATACACTCTTCCATTTGTGAGGGGAAAAGCAGCAAGTAGATGGGGAGAAGGCAACACCTGGAAGGAAGCTAGAAATAAAGAGGTGGAGGTGAAGAGAGATAGTATTCAAGGATGATGCACACACAGCCTGGGCAAAGGCAAGCGATGGGAGATAGAATATCAAGTTCTGTGGACAGTAAGTTGTTTAGTTTGCTTGGAGCAATGTGGAATAAACATAGAAAAGTAGTCTGGAGTACTCACTGTGAAGGACATTAAATAACCTTTGAGAAGTTATTTTATTCTAGAGACAAGAGAATTACTGAAGATTCTTGAGAAAAGGAATAGCACAGTCAGATCTGTTTTTTTAGGGACATGAGTTAGGCAATTGCATAGAAAATGGATTCGAGACATAAGAAAGTAGAAGCCAGGATCTTAATTGGTTGCAATCAGTCCAGGTGAGAGATGAGGGCCTGAACTAAGGTAGTGACCATGTAAGTGGAGAGTTGACACATTATAAAGTTGGGAAAAGGGCTAGGTTTAGGGTGAAGGTGATTTCTGCTCTGTACATGCCTGAGTTTGAGTTCCCTGCAGGATATCAAGGTGGAGTTGCCAAGCAGGAAGCTGGAGAGGCAAGACTGGAGCTAGAGCTAGATAGGGTCTAGAATTATTTGTACAAACATAATTGAATCTGTGGAACTGATAATATCTCCATGTGAGAGCATACTGAAAGAGAAAAGGACCCAGAACAGAACTTTGGAGAATGCCAACCCTCAAGCCCAGAAGAGGAGGATAACCCAAAAAAGGAGCATGAGGAGCAGCATGACAGGTAAGAGGAGAGCTAGAATGACGTAGGTTCATGAAAGCTGAAGTACCCAGGGGATATAAAGACTGTTATTTAGCAATATAAATGTCTTTAGTAAACCTGGAGGGAAGTGTTTTGGTAGACTGAGGGGTAAGAAGACAAAACAAAGTATTATGAGGAGGAGAGGAAAAAAGAGCTAAATTGGTGTTTTTTGTTTTTAGGAATTTGATGTGAATGTGGAGTAAGGATACAGAATGGTAACTTATGTAAGTGAAGATTTTTAAAGATGAGGGTGATGGGAACGTTTATAGGCAGAGAGAAAAGATCCAATAAATTAGAGGTTGACAGAAAAGCTAAGCTATAATCATGAGCATTATCAGAGAGGTTGGCTTTGGCAACAAACTCTTAGTCTCTAGGCTGGAGTCAAGGAGAAAAGAATGGAGAGGGATTTTGAGTAATAATCTAACATAGAGTTCACTATGTATGGCTTTTATCTTCACAGTAAAATAGATGAGGTCCAGTGATGACAGAGAATAGGGAAAGGGTAACATGAGTTTAACTCACTGTATCAGCAAGGTATGGGTAGGGCATAGTAAATGTAGTTATGTATGGCTCCTGGCTCCTGAAGCCGAACTAGAAATGGACTTCAAGGAATAAAATTTAAACTCGCCACAGCATGCAAGTGGTTGATTCACCCACTAGACTTTTGGTTTATGGTACTCACAGTCAATTCAGAGAAGTCAATGGGCTAGGAGGCCTCCTAGAACAAGATGGTGTATGTAGAGCAGGAGTTGTTAAGCTTTTTGCACTGGGGCTCTTTTGACTGTCTGATGGATATGATCTCTAAGATCTAGTGACGCTGGCCTTCTTGCTATTCCTTGAATAAGACACCCATCTCTCAGCTCCAGGCATTTTCTTTTGCTGTCCCCCATGCTTAGAATGCTTTCCTTCCTCACCTTCCTGGATTCCCTGGCTTCAAGGCCAAGCTAAAATCCCACCTTCTACAAGACATCTTTCTTAATCTCTCTTAATTCTGGTGCTTCCCCTCTGCTATTATCTCCTGTTTATCCTGCTTATTGCTTGTTTATACATATTCGTTTGCATGTTGTCTCCCCCATTCCATTGCAAGTTCCTCAAGGGCAGAAACGGTCTTTTGCTTTTTTGTATCCCAGGGATTTAGTATTATGTATAGCACATAACAAGTGCTTAATAAATGTTTATTGACTAAACACATAAAATATATAGGATTGCAAAATAAATTAATTTTATTAAAAGTTATCAAAATAAGTTTACAGACCTCCAATTAAGAATTCTTGATATATATGACCTGTGGTTAGATGACTTGGGTTCTAATCTCAACTTCGTACTACTTACTGTATGATCCCCGAGTTGAAGTAATTTCTCAGAGGCTTCATTTCCTCATCTACGATATGGGAGTGTTACTTCCATAATTTACCACATAGGGTGGTAAATTATAAAATATTGTTTTTATGTAAAATTCTTTTGTCCAGTGTTTTCAGAGCTAAATAACTATTTCACAGAGCTTTGTGATTTTCTCTTCCTAAAAGTAACCCCTCCTCAAACTTTTATAGGACTTTTGACTCTTTGCCCTTATTACATTCTATCTTGATATCTTATACCTTTAGATTATAAGATCATTAAATGAAGGACAATTGCTTGTCATCTTTATATGCTTGTACTTGACAATAATTGGTTGTATTTGAGAATGTCCTATAATTTATACTTTAACTCATTCAGGCCTAGCACCCATTCTGTCTTTCCTCAATCAGTAAGGATTTTGCTATATAAAGTTTTAAAAATTTATTCATTATCTGCTCAACCCTCTTGCTCATTCCTCTATGTTCACTTCTGTTTCTGAACTCTTTTTGACTCATATTCTGAAAGGCTACTGTAAAGAACTGCTTTTTTTTTTCTTTCAGTGAATAAAATCCTCCTTTTCCTAAAATATCTCAATTGTAATTTTATTTTTACTTTTCCAACAAATGAAAAGTAACAAAATGTTCTGGTTTAAAGTGTAGCTATGGAAGAAAGCAGCAATAAGTTTACTTGTATTGAACTAGTTTTCCCTTTTTATCTATTTTTCTACAAATAAGGAAATATATTTACTTTTCTATACAAATAAAATGAAAAATATAGTTGATTACATTTCATCTCTTGACTTCAAGTTTTCTGATTAAGACACATTCAGAAATAATTTGGGCAACCACACAAATGTAAAATTTGCTTCATTCAGATTAAATATTGAATACTAAGCAGATTATTTTGTGAATGAAAATTTTATTTACACATTGTATCTAGAAGCAGATACATAAGTTCTTATACAATTATTTTCCAAAAATGTGCAAGAAATTACTATAATTTTGTTTACAAACCAAAACACATATTAAAATCAATGGACTTTGGATAATTCTCATTCTGTGGTGTGCTCAGTACAAATGGTACACACCTGGTTTGACATACAGAAAAGTGTAAACTACAGCAATCTGGATTGCAAGTATTAATTTCATGGCACTCCATCACCACTATAAAATTTCCTTAACCCAACATGTATACTTAATACAAAATTCTATAAGAATTTTTCATGATCTGTGGGTGTAGAGTATGGAACACTTTTCGGATACAGCAACTACACAACATTTTCCATGTTATGATTAACTATTAATAAAAAGGATGTTTATAAAAAACATTCTTTACAGGATTAAAAAAGTATTAAAAGAAACCAAATTTGCGATTACTACCGTACCAATAATTTTAGTTTAGGATTTAAAAGTTATTCCTGGAACAGGGGGATTGTTCCTCATTAGTGTATTCAACAATACTATCTATTGCTGGTAGTGTGATTCCATTTTCAAATTTATAATTCACATACTATGAAATGCAGTTAGGATTAAAATAAAAATTATTCTTCTGAATCAGTCATAAAGTAATATCTCTTATCATGAAAACTATGAAATATACAGTATTTTAAAATTGGCATTTCTGAAAGCAGTGATCTTAAGAAAAATATTTAGACTTTTGTGGCACCAGCAAAATTTGAGACATTGCATATTCATTCCCTACTTAAAACTTTACTAATTTCCATCCTGTTTTAATAATACTGGCTCAGCAATTATAAAGTAATGTTTAATGTGTAATTTATGTTATTCATCATATTCCAATAATTTAGCCTTTTGGCACATTGTTTTCTTTAAGAGCAAGATGGCTGATCTAAATGGCTGGTTCAGAAATTCTAGATTTAAAAGTTATTTTCATTCTATAGTCATCTTCTAACCTCAGGGTTTGCCTTCCAAACTTTAAGAGTATTGCACCAAGTTGAATGAGAACAATTTTTTCTTTGTGTTTTTTTTTAAATATCTTCAAGCACTTTCAATAGTATTCTGTTATTCTTCATTTTACACTGTAGTGTACTGGAAGTATGAAAATAGCTTTTGTCATTTAACATGTTTTATACAAAGATTCATTTTTTTCATCTATTATTGGCAAAAACTGAAACAACTTTCCTATTTACTTCCTTCTCATTAACAAAGATTTTGGTTATGCCTACTTCGTGAAACACGAGCTATCATTTGACACATTTCTCCAAAAGTCAGTCAGTTTAGGCAGAAGGGGGAAAAACCAGTCAAACTGCATCATGCAAACCCAATAACTGGGTGAATGATGGCTTTGTCTTACCATTTTCAACCAGCTTCCTTTAATACCACAGGCACAACCTTCCTAGTTATAATGTACTACCTCAACCTACAATGACTGAATAGCTGCAATGCACTTCAATCACCATTATGTTTATGATTACACATTAATTTCTTGGCACATTTTTTTTAATTTCGAGGACAGGTTACAGTGATTTCAAATTAGGTCAGCTTTAGGGATAAAACTACTTTAAAATACTATTTTATATTAAGGACACATGTGAAAGCACATCAACAAGTGGCGATATGAATTAGAAGACTATTACTATTTGTATTCCAAAAACACAAAAGAGGATTATAAAAACATTTAGGTAAACCAAACCAAAAAAAAAAAAAACCATCAAGCTTAATTCAGAATTCAATAACCAAATCTCAAACACAGTAAATATATGAAATCATTTCAAAATGCAGGCTTTAGACTATGTTCAAAATTATTCCATGTGACCAAATTGAAATACAGGGGGAGCTAAAAGTCACCAGGCATTTCTGCTAGGGGTGGGACCTAATAAACCAGTATATCTGTGGTAGAAAGAGTAAATATGTTTTTTAAGAGGAAGGCTTTGTCAATAATTTTCTAAAGAATTTCTTTGAATTATCTCTTTAGTAATGCCCATCACCAACAGGGATTTAGCACCATGCCTTTTGTATCAACCTAAATGTGATGTTTAAAAATCAGTCTCCTGGGGAGAAAACAATACACCATATCTCGCATGAGTTCAATAAATTTTTATCATTCTTAATTCAAATCACTAATAGTGAACATTTCAGTTATTAAAATCTACTCCATTTTATTAAGTGAAATACATTTTAAAGTAAAAAAAAATTAAAGAAGCTTCTTCCTCACAAGGTACAATTCCATAAAAATGAAATGCCATCCTTCCCTTGCTCCAAATAAAAGCCATAGTAGAATGGATGTTTTTTCTGGGTAAAATCTTATCCTCTAAAAGCAAAGAAAAAATAAGGATGCAAGTTTACATAAATGTGTCTGACTGACAAAGTCAGCAAGTTCCACAGTATGTGGGAATAGGAAAAGGGAAAAATGACAGTTTAATAATAAGGAAAAAGCCTCCAAAATTTCATCTGATAATGGATTGTTTCCTTTAAAGCTTTTTAACTTGGAAAAAGAAATTAAGTTTGTTCTAAGCAATTCCAAAACAGTGCATTATAACACCAAGTAATGATAAAACAATAGACACTACAAACTGAGGGAAGGCGGGGTGGAAGGGAAAGAATTCCTCATCTTTAAAAAAAATAAAAATTATTTGATTTGCTATGAACTGGACATCAAAACATGTAGGAAGGGATGAACTTCTCAATGTGAAACATAACTATTTAACAAAATTAGGTTCTGGTGTTCTTTAAACAAAATGTATAATTTTACATCAGAGTGGTATAGGGTCCATGAAAGAGAAATATTTCACTGACTAGCAAATGATGAATTCTTTTGAGCCCAGATTGCTGAATTTACAAACCACTTTCCAAATGGCAGTAGAAATGGGAGGCATTAGGACCTCAGTATTCCTGATATGGGCTTGCTAATTCTTAAATACATACACTCCACAATTCCCACAGTTTATATCTAACGAAATTCTGTGTAAATCAAGCACCTTTCCATAATCACATGTGAAAAAAAATGTCACCCTAATTTCAAATACAAAACAGTACATTTAAAATTTTTTTTATCAGTTTTAGAGTTGAAATATAATCAAATTAATGAGAATAATTTGTACAATCAAGTTCTAACCAAGAAAATGTCAAACAAATTAAATCACACATAAAACATTTTTGCCAAAGGGCAATGTAGGTAACATAAAAATCGACGTTGGCAAAGAATATCATTTGTGATCTATTATCGTGCAGTATTTCTTCAATTAATAGATCTACTTTCATGGTGAAATTTATGTTATGCCAATTTGTGCCTGTGTTTAAGTAAGAAGAGGCTCCGTGTCCTGTACTAGTGAGTAACATATTTTTCAAGATTTTTTAAAGGAATGCCATTGTTTGGCAGCCAAGCAAACCACAAGATGAAAATGGAAGCAATAAAGTATTTAACTTCTTGGAATCAAAAAAACAAATAAAAACTCAGAGATAATTAACAAAAAAATGACTGTTTCAAAAGATATGCTGCATTATCTATGTTCCATTCACCTAAATTACATAATTTTATATATTCCAAATTAAGAGTACTTTCTTAAAGTATAAGGTATGATACTGATACCAATTTTAATTTTTTATACTAGTTTCTTGAAGAGTATCTTTTGAAAATGGGTCTTTCTGAAGAGATGAGTAACAAGTTTCATTCAATTTTACTTATGGTTGAATACACACGAAATGTGCTTTTAATGCAAAAAAATCACAGTGGATAGCAGCAAAGGATTTGGAGGGAAAACTAAGTATAATCTGATAATTCACATTGTGATTATTCTGCACATTGATGAAAGATTTCACACTTTTAAAAACCTCAAGATTTTTCCTTTAAAAAGCAAAAAATAAACTTAAGACACCTTGCCAACACCTCCCCATCCCCAAACGAAACAATGCATTACTCTTGTTTACACATAAAACTGAAATAGTTATGGCAGCAAAAGATTCTGATAGCAATGAAAGTTTGTAAACTGTATTTCAATCTTTTTCTTGTTCCCAAAGTGCAAGATGCAAGATTCCCATAAACTTTCAGTAGTGCTTTTCTTGTAAATAATCCTTCATTTTGTTTGGCAAAGGCAGTTTTTGAATCAAGTCTATTCTGGTGTATTGACGTATGACAAAACGACACAGGTACTGCAATGAACGTACCTGCATGAACCGTGATACAGGATTGGTCAGTCTGACAGGGTAGGTTGCAGATCCAGGCAACCGAGACCGTGAATAGCAAAAAGCTCCATTTTCAGAGTCCCTGATTGAATGTTCAATTAGATCAACTATAGAAGTATGCCCTTCTACATCTGGTTGTTCATAAAAGCTAAACCTACCATTTGAATGTTCAATTCTAGTGTGAAGCGTTTTACCATGGGAGCGAAAGCTCAAGCTTAAAAGGTAACGGTCATCAGAACTATCACGAACAAGAAAAGAACCATCGGGCACATTTGCCAGCTTTCCTTCTGCCTCCCAGCGTGTGATTGGTCCCCAGTACCATCCCTGTTTTGCAAGTTTTTTCAGTTCCTCTGTGAGACTTGTCACAACCATAGGGCCACTATTTTGTACAGAGTCATAAACTCTTCCAACTCCAGGAGCAGTGTTAGGATCAAAATTCAAATGACAACGCATACTTTCTGACACATGTGTATCTGTGCCATTCAGTCCACTAAAGTTCCTTTGGATTTGATTATTCTGCATTGGAGGTAGCAATGGTGAGAGTGGAGGGACATCATTGTGATTAACTCTTGGGCTTTGCAACATGACTCCCGTGGTGCCAATCAACAAGCCGTTAACTGCCTGATCCACAAAGATATCTGGGGCAACTACTATGTCCTGGTCTACCTGGCTCTCATCCTCATGGAATGAGTTCCTTCCTACTTGAGAAGAAACAGCTGAAACTTCCATGGGAGAGGAACTGTCCAGGCAATAACTACGTGATCCTTCCAAAGGATACATTCCCTCATCTAAAGGCACAGTATACTGAATGTAGTCCTGAGGCATAAGTCCAATAACTACAGGCACATGATCATCGATGTGAAGATGCAGGTCTCCATGTTGAGATTCTGTACTTTTTAATGTACTGTTTTGCTCTTGGAACACACTGTCAGACTGCAAATCGTGAAAATCTTTTCGAACACCATTCAGTGCTGGACTTGGATTGGAGGAGTGAACCAAAGCCTTGACTCTTACTTCCATTTTGATACAGGTCTCCTCTGAATTTGTTGGGCGAAGAGGCCATGGAGTAGGACTATAATGATGACTACGAAGAGATGTTGACCTTAACGGTCTTTGAGCTCTTACATCTTTAAAGACTATTGGAGCTGATGAAGAGGAGAAGGTGTCCTCATCTGCAGAGTTCACAGATGGTGGGCTGCCCTTGCCTTTCTGCTTTTGTTTTGCTGAAAGTCGCCTTTTTAATGTACCCATTAAGCTTTCACTTTTGGATCTATTTTTCCCACTTTTCTCATCTTCACTGTTGATTTCACAGCTGGCCAAATCCTTACCATAGCAGCTACTAAACAAGGAATCATCTTTTCCAAAGTCAGTGGTTAGTGACGGTTGTTGTACTACCACAAAATCATTCTCTTCCTTACTTTTATTCAAGTTAAAAGACTTCCGAAAGGTCTTAAGACTAATTTTCTTCATTATGGCTGGTTACCAAATCCAGTTGATCACTTATTTTCTGATATGCTCTTCCCAGAATATGTAGCAACACTCTATTAGTATGTTTTCTTGGTTTCATTTAACTTTCAGAGCCATTTCCTATGAAGAAATTAAAAAAGAAAAAGTTAATTTCACAGGAGTTAACTGTACCTCAAATTTTTGTAACCCTCATTTACTCGTTTTTTAATGGTCTACCAAGATGCCTTTGTGTATTAATAGAGTACAGTATTTCACACAGCAAATCCTATTCTACCTCCTATTTCAGGGTTGTTGTGAGGATTTAATGATAATATGTTTAAAGTGCTTTGCAAACCTTAAACCTTGTTATTATTATACAATTTTTGCCTTTTTCCCTTTCCTAATTACATCCTGAATTTACCCATTCACCCCTTTAACACTTTTTCCTCTTCCCTGGTTCACTCACTTGTTGAGAGATAACATCATCTCTTCTTTTAACAACAAAATCTCTCTTTTTTTAAATAACTAAATTTCTTTCTTCTTCTTCTTCTTTTTTTTTTTAAAGATGCACAGGCCAAATCTGTCAACCTTTCTTTCAGGAAGTAGTGTGGTGCTATGGAGAAAGAATTAGACCAGAGGATGTGGGTTAAAATTCTGTTTCTGATGATCACTACCTGGGTGGCTTTTGGCAATCCCTTAACCTCCCTGGATCTCAGTTCCCTCAAACTAGATGAGATAGGCAGCCTTTGAGGTCCATTCTAAAACTACATTTACCATGTTACAAACTACAGCCATTAACAGGATTATACTTAGTCTGAAACAAGGCAGATCAGGACATTACGTTTTAAAATTAATTTATTTTAAACTTAAATACACAATAGGAAAAGAAAAACATTATAAACTTAAATATTAAAACTTAAATACAAAATAAGAAAAGAGAAGATTCAAAATATATAGCAATAAGTTTCTATTTCAAGAAAACCTATGTATAGTAAATTCTACACATTGTATTCAGAGCTGTCCATCTTTGCTTCCTTTTAAAGTTTTCTTTTGTTCTCTGTTGTGCACTTTTTACTTTGTTCTTCCCTCTCCCCCACCTCCCCTTCCCCCAAGAAGGCTACAATTAAGTGCAGATATATATGTATATATATATATATATATAGAGAGAGAGAGAGAGAGAGATAGGTATAGATATATATGTATATGTACACACACACAAACACATCCAAATACTTAGATATCTATAATTGTGCTTGTATATAGAAATACATTCATATGCATCTATGTAAGACTGTACTACGCTTGTTTGCCATCTCTTTCTCTGGGGAAGGATAACATCTTCCTTCACATGTCCAAGTCTAATTCATCATTTCCTACACCACAGCAATATTCCAACCTTCTATTTTATCAATATTGCTTTATATAGCTTAAAATAATATTGATTAATGTGGCTGACATATAGTGTAGTTTCCCTATTTTTCCTCCTTTGATTAAATCTATTTTAGCTTTAAAATACTTTTGAAGATTACTTTTACTTCCTACCTTTTTTTGCCTCTTCCTATTGTATATTCTGAGACAAAAGTATACGTCCTAACCAAATACAAATAATTTTGAAATGACATTTTGAAAATCATCTCACATGCAAGATTTTTTTTTCCTATCAGTCATTTTAATTGATCACTGCTGTGCTTTCTTTACTAAGGTAAATCTGTGCATATATATTTTTACTAATGTTTTATTCCATCCATGGGAATATTATGTTCTCAATAGTTGTGCTTTACAAATATCAAACAGCAACACTATCACAATATAGCTAGTTCAGTTAGCTGGTAAAAATCCAATCAATTAAAAAAAACATTTATTGTAAAGTTCTGGTGTGTGACACAAAGTAATATGGGGAAAACATGAACATATTTTGTAGGAAGTGGACCTAAGCTGAGCCTTGAAAGGAGTGGAAGCTTGAACAGGACTCTCATCAACCTTCAAGGTTGCATCTACCTTGGTACTTTTCTTGGGAAGAGTGGCCTCCCAAAATTTCCTTTTAAGCAAGAGGTCCAGGCCAGCTATCTCTTCTTTTCTCACCTTGGCTACATTCCTTTGGACTTCATCATTTCTCCCTCACCATCCCCTTTCAGCTTCATTTTTGTGTGTAGTCTTCTCCCATTAGTCAGTCCCTTCAGTACAGGGTCTTTATTGTATTTGCACTACCAGGGCTTAACACAGAGTACACGTATAATAAATTCTTATTGAGTAAGCTAAGGACTAAGAGAGGCAAGAGACAGAATTTACGTGGAAGAAAAACAGCCAGTGTATCATTGGTGCCAGATTGTGAAGGGCTTTAAATGCCAGAATATATTGTGTATAAGAAGCAAACCAGAAGCCCTGAAACTTCTTAAAAGAGAAGTAACATAGTGGTTTAGAAGTATCAACTTGGCAGCTGTGTGGAGAGTAGCTCAGAGAGGACGTGGAGTTAAGCAAATCAATTAGGAAATTATTACAGAAAGTCAAAAGAAGGGGCATATTTTGAAGAAAATAAGAGAAAAAAATAAATATACCTAAGATGGCTGGATAGAGACCAAAAAAAAAAAAAAGCACTAGTTTTGGATTTACAACCTGAGTTTGAATCCCAGCTTTGCTACTGAAGTCTAGGAACAAGTCCCCTCTTTCATATTCCTGATTTGTAAAATAAAAGGGATGGATAAGAGGACTTTTAATGACCTTTTTCAGATCTAAATCTTATAGTTTTAAAATTTAATATATCACAGGTCTGCATAAAAAATTAAATGGGAATTTTGCGGGAGTTTTGTGGAAGCCACAGATGACATGAGAAGGCCAGCAGGTGAGAAAAAAAAGTTTAGAAACTCAGAAATGCATAAAATATGTATAGCATTGTATAATATCAACTCAAATTTTAAAATAAGGTACTATAAATGTTGCGGTTTATACTATAAATGTTGGCGGTTCCAGGGACACCAAAAACTGTTGAGATATAGTCTCTGCCCACCTAGGACCAAAAACTGTTGCAATTTCATGATGTGTTGTGGTGGAACCTTCTCAAAGAATTCAGAGTCAGACCACTTCTAATTCAAGTACGGGCATTTATTGAGATTGACGTCTGTCATGAAGCTGGCTAAGTTCCAAGAGGAACCAGAAATTTCAGAGAAAGCAAGATGGATTTTTATAAGGTAAAGATGCTGATTACACAATCAAAATTTACATAGTACATGGGAACATGATTAATATTAAAATGGCAGGAGGTGTTTGTTAAGGGATTAGGTAACGGAGAAGGGGTCTCATCTATGGTTCGGTGGTTAATTCTGGTCATGCTGCCCTCCAATTAGCTAGCCATTGTGGTCCTGTCTGGTCAAGACAGATAGTTAGGTACTGTGATCCTGTCTTGGGCTAGATGGATGATGTGATTGTGATTGAATACAAAAACACACCTGTTCAAATATGTGGGAATGGGTCTGGGGGCAGTAGCTATGTAGAGGCAGTGGCTGGGTTGCCACCACATGGACATGCCTGCTGTTTCTGTGGGAACTAAGAGATCAGGGACTCACCTGTTGTTCTAGTGAGCAGTGAGGCATAAGTTAGGACATTGGTGGGTGGCGGTGAGTGGCTTATGTAGGTACAGTAGGCTACACTGAAGTTAGAATATTGGAGCAAGGGCCAGCTCTATTAAGACTCCATCAATAAATTTCCCACAAAAGAAAAAGGATGAAACCCTTTTGTACAAAGGAAGGGTCAAAAGATTTTACACAGATTTTCCAGATCACATAGTGCCACCGTACCCTTAACCCCTGTGATGTGGAAGAGATAATGTTATGGGTTTAGAGTTTAAGAGGGCAGGTAAATGAAACTACCAATAGGATTACTTCACAGAGCTAAGACAGGCAGGTAGGTAGGTATAGGATGTTAAACCTGGAGTCAGGTAGAGAGATCTGAATTAAAATCTTGCTACAGATACTTACTAAATTATGTAACCATGGGCAAGTTCACATTAACTTCTCTGAAACTCAGTTTTCGCACTTATATGATGAGGATAATAATGGAACCTTTCTCACTGGGTGGTTTCCAGGTTTAAATAAAATAAAATATATAAAGCATTTTGTAAACTTTAAAGTGCTACACAAATGCTATTATTATTATTAGATAAAATATTAAGATTTACTTGAAGGAATAAAAGATCTAGAATAGGGGTTCCTAACCTGTAGTCTGTAACCCTGGGTGGGGAAAAATATTAAAACTTTATTTCAATATAACTGATTTCCTTTAAAATTCTATATATTTTATTTTAGGCATCTAAAAACATTATTTTGAGAAAGGGTCCATTGCCTTTAACAGAGTGCCAAAAGGGTCAACAAAACAAAAATATTTCTAGATTCAGATCTAGAATTTCAAGGGAAATATTGCCAAGAATTACTGGGGAAAATGGAAAGTGATCTGGCAAAAGCTAGTTTGGACCAACAACTAATAACACCCACAATAAATTCAAAATGGATCTGTGACTTGAATATTAAAGATCATAACATAAAAAATTAGACAAGAAACATATCACATGCTTTTCTAAGCTATAGAGTTAAGGGGTGAAATCTTAACCAAAGGACAGAAACAACTACAAGAGATAGAAGTAGTATTTTTACTCACAAAATTGTTAAGTTTTACATGAATAAAATTAATGCAGCTAGAAGAAGAGAAGCAACTGAACTGGAGATATATCTGATGATGATGCTCAGGCCCCAGAAATTCAGAAAGGTTAGCTATTGGATGAAGAATGTGGTTTGTTTTTTTTGGCAGGAGGGATGGGGTTGGGGTGGGGGGGGGTAGCAAATTATTAAATGCTTTACTAAGGCAAAGGAGAGCTTTGTGGTTTGCTTCGGTAGCAGGAACATTCACACAAATGAATTAAAATCATTTAATGTATGTAAAGTACTCTCCAAACCATAAAGCACTATATAAATGCTAGTTATTATTTTATTATTCTAAGTCCTTTAAGTATAAAGGAAAAACATTTAAAATTTTTAAAATTATAGATGTGCCGTCTTTGTCAAAAGTAAAAAGTCAAAGAAAATGAGAAAAGACTGAGTGAGATCTTCAATTCCATCTTGAAATCAACTGGACTCTGTAAATGCTGACCAAAGATACCATTACTTTCTAGGATGACGCAAGCTAGGTGGTGCAGTGAGTAGAACACCAGCCCTGGAGTCAGGAGGACCTGAGTTCAAATTCGGCCTCAGACACTTGACACTCTTACTAGCTGGGTGACCTTGGGCAAGTCACTTAACCCCAATTGCCCTGCCCTCTCCCTCCAAAAAAAAAAAGAAAAAGAAAGAAAATGGGGTGTGAAGAATAGCAAGGGAGCCAGTTTCAGTGGACTAGAGGGTATATGGATGAGAGTAAGGTATAAGAAGACTGGAAAGGTAGGAAGGAGGTTATAAAGGGCTGTAAGAGCCAAAAGGATCTGGAAATAACAGGAAACCACTGAAGTTTACTTAATGAGGAGTACTGCTGACATGATCAGACTCATGTTCTAGGAAAACCAATTTGACAGTTGCATAGAGGATGAACTAGAGTGGAGAGAGACTTGAGGATTTTTTTTTTGCCCAATTTAAAGGAAAAAAATATAGAACTTACAATATAAAGGTACTCCTTTATATTATAGACTGTTATCTTTTAACAAAGTTTTACCTAGTTCAACACATAATGAGCACTCAAGGGTATTTAAGAAAACATTATTGGTCAGAGATATTTTATCAATTCCATAATTGCCATTACAAATGAAACACACCCAATTTTCAAAGAAAAAAAATACTAAATAGAACTATGGACATATAATGGAATAAACCTGAAATTTTACTAATATAGGGAGTTCTTCGTGAGAAAAGTGGCTGTACCAATGAAGATAGGTACTTTGCTCTAAGTCTAAGGCAGACATGTCAAACTCAAAGCCCTCAAAACTCTCTAATGCTGCCCAAACCAGATTAAAATGTAATTGGGAAATGCTTAACAAAATAAATAATATGAAACAATGACAATGTTAATCCATGGTTTCCTAAGTCAATATGAGGCCCACATCGATTTGTTTCTATTTGAGTTTGACAGTACTATTCTAGAGTAACTTGCCCCCAGGTCATACGCCAAAAGTATCAGAAGCAGGATATCAACCCTGTTTTCCAGACTCCAGGGTAAACTTTTTATCCACTCTACCTTCTTTCGGTTCATGGTTATTACTGCTGTCCCACTAGAGACATGACTCAAAACAATAACAAAAACTGCAAGACATCAGAGGATTAAACTCATGCAGACTTTTTTCCATTTTTATCATAGACAGAAAAAACAAAAGAGCAAGAAAATGGTTGTATTCTGCATCTACTTAAACTTTAACACATATAGATACTTTTCCTCTAGCACAGTTTATTGAAACTTAGTCATTTAAAATTTAACCATGCAATAATTATATATACAGCAGCTAATATCTGCATTTACAATTTACAAAATGCTACATCTCTCCGTTTACCTACAAAATCAAAGTTTAATGCTTTTAAAATAATTCATAATTTCATATTTATGGATATTCATATTTAATATTAATTATTCTAATATTATATATTATATCATTATTCTTAAATCCATATTTAAATAATTCATAATTTACAAAATTAATACACTGTTTTATTTTATATTACTTATTGTACACTGTACATTTTAATGGAATTAAACTTTTGGGGTGGGAGTGGTGCTTCTCTGAATAGAAGCCTTACAACCAACCAGATATCAAGACTCCCTTGGTAGCAATTAGATTGTGCCAACACATTTTTTTCATCTCTCTCAATCAGAGGATCTTGCAAGTCGTGATGATGTTTGCAATTCCATATTATCACAGCCAATCTACCTGACCCAACATCCTAACAGAAGTAGTATAGTAAACAGAATTTAAAAAACTTTTTTATCCAATCTTCTCTTGGCTCTACTGTTTGTTGTTTGATTTCTTGCTTCCTGGACTATCTTCATCCCAAACCCTCAAAATGTATAAAAATCTAAGCAACTTAAATGAAATACAGGTAAATCCAGATGTTGTCATGAAAAGCACTGGATAAAGCCTCTTATCCACTACTTAAAAGAATGTAAAAAAAGAGGCATGAAGTAATATATTCTCAGCGAATATGAGAGTATTTTTTTTTCAAATTTGATTTTCAATCTAGAAGTAAATCTCTAGTTATGCTAATGTCATATATTTTCTTATGTCAGTAGGATCCTGTTTTAACAAGCACAATTATAATGCCTAGTTCTAATGACAATGCTATTATTCTCCATGTCCTGGCCCATTGCTCATATATACTGTTTACCGATGTAGATTACAACAGATTCTATTTGAATAAAAAATCCTACATAGCAGATACTTTCATAAGTCTATCAACGTATATAATGACATCCTTTTGGTAGAGTAATTATAAGCAATAACTATTCGACACGTGTACAATGTTAAACATTTAAAATAAAATTTGACATTTTAAATGTCTGTTGACAATGTGAACTTTTACAATTTATTCAGGCAAGAAGGGTAGACAGGAATATTTTATTACTGTATACAAGATCCCAGTAACAGAAAAAAGTTCAAAGACTAGGGGGAGACCCTGTTTAATAAAATGGAAGTTGGGTTGATGCCACATAACCAGGTATCAGAAACACCTGGGAAGTCTGGGGTCAAAAGTTTAAGTTCATTTGGGATGAGAGATAGCTAGATGATGAAGTACTTTCATTTCCCATAAAACTTATTTTAAGCAAATTTATGTGGTAACTGAATAGTGTAATTGTTTAGGTGGTGCCTGAATACAGTTCCTTTTTAGTCTTGACCATTGTGGTAGAACGTAAGCTCCTTGAAGGCAGGAACTGTATGGTCTTCATATTTCTATTTCCAAAGACCAACACACTTCCTGGCGCATAGCGGGTACTTAACAAAATTATTATTGACTGACCACTATCCTTATAAATTAAACTAGGCCAGAATCCTTTAGCTCTATTCTTTTTGTATTATTACAGGTAAAGAAGAAGACACTTAAAGTTAGAACTCCTCGGTTCTCTTATTCCAGAGTATCATAATCACTCAGCTTAATCACTCAGCTTATCTTTGGAGCTGTGACAAAGGGACAATACCTGGCTCTCCCTCATCTTCTACTCCACCTGTCAAAGCTCTGTCCTAAAAACTCTCCTCTCTATACACTCTTGGTGATATCAACAGTTACCATGGATTTATTATCTGTACACAGATGATTTCCAGATACATATATATATAATATATATACACACATATACATACATACATACACACACACACACACACACACACACACATATACAGTGTTACGGTCTCAAGTCAACAAGAATTTATTAAGCACCTAAGCACCTCCTATGGCACTGTACTAAACCCTGGAAGTCAAAGAATACCACAACTCTCAAGTATTGGGTTCAAAACTGCAGAAACTACACTTATTTATGTAAAAGGGGGAAAAATATGGCATAAAGGATAAGGGAATACGTGTATATGTGTGTAAATATACAACCCTGCATATACATACATATATGAAGGGGTAATAAAGACTTTTAAAAAGATATTAGAACATCATTTTTTAAAAAGTATCATTTGCTATAATTTGAAAATCCTGCATAACCTAAAGCCTTGAAACATTGGCCAGGGAAGATCTATTTAGATCTGAACCCCTTATCTCTCACTCTCAAAGGTCACAAATTACTTCCTAATTACTAAATTCAATAGCCTTTTACTAATTCTATTTCTCCTTAAGTGACATCTCTGAATCATAATATATTACTAATTGTTGTGTTTGTCCTTTGTTTTGAAAGAAGCTCATGACATCCGAGAAATAATGACATGACTTGCAGTCACTGATTTGAGTGATGGAGGGCTGTGCAAAGTCACCAGTCTCACTTTCTCCCCCACAGCCATCTGGATCCAGTGACCTGATATAATACTCTTGGTCCCTCATACTCTTTCTTGGTTTCAATAGCAAACTACTTTCATGATTCCCTTTATATTTCTCCAATCATTTCTTCTGAATCTTCAGTTGATTTCTCTTCCTCCTCTCACTCTTTAAATTTAATTGTAACCCAAATATTTGTCTTTAGCCTTCTCTTCACTCTAGACACTTTCTCTATTGGTGAGTTCATCAACTTTCAATTCAATTCCATTAACATTTATTAAATGTTTAGCATGTGTAAGGCATTGCAAATGCTCCAAAGACATCATCTATACCCAAATTTTTATGTCCAATCTCAATGTCTCTTCTGAGTTTTCTCACAACTCTTTTCCTGATTGATTTTGTATGTTGTTACATCATACATTTTCATATATAAATTTCCCTCCTCCTTCACTCAATAAGTTACCCCTTCTAACAAATATTAAAAAGCAAAGGAGGAAAGAAAGCATTTTAGCAAAATCAAGCATGTTTGGTGATGATAAAATTACACTTTACACTCATAATTCCCCATCTCTGCAACAGAGGGACAAGCATTTTCTCAACTCTTTAGTCATTATTACACCAGTTTTGTATTATAATAATAATATTAACAATAGCTAGCATTTATATAGCACTTACTATGTGACAAGCACGGGGCTAAGCACGTTACAATTATTGATCTCATTTGATGCTCAGAATCACTCTAGGAGATAGGTGCTACTATTATCCCCATTTTACTGCTAAAGAAGTTGAAACAGGTTAAATGACTTGGCCAAGATCACATAGATAGCAAGTGTCTGAGGCCAAATCTGAACTTGGGTCTTTCTGACTCCAATTCCAGCACTTTATTCACTATACTACCTAGCTTCTTTCCACTAACACTGTTGTAGTCATTGTTTATGTTGTTTTTCTGGGTCTCCTTACTTCACTTTGTCTCTGAGCCACAGTTTTTTTTTTTAATTTTTAGTTTATAACACTCAGTTCCACAAGTTTTTTAGTTCCAAATTTTCTTCACACCCTCCTCCCCCCGCCAAGACAGCATGCAATCCAATATGGGCTCTACATATACCTTCACACTAAACACATTTTTCACAATAGTCAAGATGCAAAGAAGAAGCAAAACCAAAAAAGAAAAAAAGAGAGAGAGCAAATAGTTTGCCTCAATCTGCATTTAGACTCCATAGCTCTTTCAATGGATGTGGATAGCTTTTTCCATCATGAGTCTTTTGGATGAGCCCCATTTCTAAACGCCTATTTGACCACTGACCATTTCTACCAGCACTTCAAATTCATTACATGCAAAATTAAACTCATCACTTTGCTCTTAAAACCAATTCTTACTTCTGAATCCCTATTTCTGGAACCTCTCTCTATTCTCTCGGTAATCAAAGCCTTAGTCATTAAAACTTACTATATTCTGTTAATTATACCTGAGAAATCATCCCCCCAACCCTATCTTCTTCTGCCACTAACTTGGTTTAAACCTCTCATCACTGCTGAGATGCCTATTGGTCTAATGCTATAGCCTAGTAACTCGTCTTCCTAGCTCCTAATTCTTTCTGTATGTTTCTATATATATAGATCAATGTCTCTAATACACAACTCTTATCTCATAATTCCTCTCCTTGATAATACTAACAATAACAGCTAGCACGTATATAGTACTTTAAGGCTTGAAAAATGCTTTACAGAACATTGTAACAGCAACACTGTGCAATGACTGACTTTAATGGACTTAGCTCTCACAGCACTGCAATGACATAAGATGGGTGGGGAACCTAAGGCCTGGAGGCTGCAGGTTCCCCACCCCTGATCTAAGACAATTCCAAAAGACTCATGATGGAAAATGCTATACATATCCAGAGAAAGAACTTAGTAGGAGTCTGAATGCAGATCAAAACATGCTATTTTCGCTCTCTTTTTTTCCCCTTTCTTGTGGTTTTTCCCTTTTGTTCTGAGTCTTCTTTCATAACATGACTTATGTGGAAATATGCTTAAGATAATTGTACATGTATAGCCAATATCAGATTGCATGCCATCTTGGGTAGGGGCGAAAGGAGGAAAGGAGGAAATTTAGAACTCAAAATCTTATAAAAATGAATGTTGAAAACTAAAAATAAATTAATTTTAAAATATGAAAAGAAAAGAGCTTTGCAAATTTTATCTTGTCATATCCTCACAATCACCGTAGGAGGTGAGTGCTACTGTTATCCCCATTTTGTAGATGAGGAAACTGAGGTATACAAATGTTATATCACCTGACTAGAGTCACACAGCTATTAAGTGTCTGAGGCTGGATCTGAATACAAGTTTTCCTGATTCCAAGTCCACCGTGCCACCTAAATGCTTCAACTTCCAATGATTTCACATTACCTACCAAATAAAGCGCAAACTTCTCATCTAGGCATTTAAGTCTCTATACAACCAGGAATCAACCTAACTTTCTCACAGTATTTCCCTTCACAAATACCCTCTACCCACTCAAACTAATCTATTCACACCCCTCCCTCAAGGCCCACAATTTCCAACCTGTGCTATTCATCATTAAGCTTGCAAGACCTTCAATTTTTTAAAATCCTATTTGTCCTTTAATACTCATGCAAATGTATATTTCTCCATGAAAATTACAAAATTATTTCAATACCTCTCAGTTACTCATCAAAATCTTAAGATACAATTATACTTATCTTTAGGTTACTAGCCTGGCAACCTCAACTATGAAGAACTCAAGGTAGTTGTCGAAATTGACATCATAAAAATCTTGCACTAAAGCATATGCAAGTCATTTACAGAAAACCCTCTTATTCCCTCACCTAAGAGCCTATTCACTTTTTTCCCCCATAAAATTCTAAAGGGCTCTGGTTATCTATCTAGTTATTCACCCCAGAGCAGGGTAAAAAATGAAACTGGAAGGTCCTATGTTACGCAACAAAATTCAAAAAACATAACAGCAATGGTGTTTTGGTGTAGCAATATGTATCACAGCAGCCTGAGAATACCACCATTATTACACCAGGGTATAATCACTAACATAAATATTAATGACCCATCAAGAAACGGTTAAATTATGTTCAGTATCCTATTTTAGTAAGGTAGGCAAGTAAGCTTATAATACTTTTTATAATGACATCCATCTAAAAGGATAAAACAGTTTGGATACTTAAAGAAGTTCAAGCTGAAAACTTCAGTTACCAAGAATTTTGCTTAAATGAATTACACCTTCCAGACAAATAGGTGCTAATCTACTTAGCAAGTTAATTGGGGTGTGTGTGTGTGTGTGTGTATTTATCTACACATATTTAGTCTTCATGATCAAAGTCCTGCCAGGGCTATCTACCTCCATTTGCTCCCCCCTCTACACTGTACTTAATACTGATGCCATTTATTTTTTCCTATTCATAGACCTGATCATGTCACTCCAGTGTTCAAAAATCTTCAATAGCTATTTCCTACCAAATAAAGTTCAAACTTCTTTGGTATTAAAAGTCCTCCAAACAGAGTTTTATTTGTTGTTGTAGCTATCACTTTGACATAAATACGGGATGTCATATAAAAAAGAGTGTTATTTGTTGTTGTAGCTATCATTTTGACTTAAATAAGAGATGTCACCTAGAAGGGTGACTCTTTAAAGTTTGTATTTGTTTTATTAAATCAAATACTTTTTAAAGAATAGCATGCATTTGGGTGTGCTCAAATAGTATGCATAACAGTGAGGTCAAAATCACCATACCTCACTTAGCCCTGATACATTTATCAGATGAGAGCACATCTTGATCATTCACTAGATTGAATATAGTCTGGATACCTCCATCTGTGTGCCAGAAGTCTGTTCTGATTGGCTAAGGAGCTTGGTCACATTATCTGGGGATTTCTACAAAACTACTGAGCTAAGTGGAGTAAGTAGTTTGAGCAAGCAGTGAGCTGGGAAAGAATATTCCAGCCAAATGCCTGAGAGGGAACCACTTAGGGAGAGAGGAGAGCTTTGGCCTTGACCGCCTCTCCTTCCTATCTTCTCCATCTTTGTAGAAAATGGTCTCAATCACACTGAAAGACTAGCAACACAATGGATCTGGACTTTTCCCTTGGCATCTTAGCAGTGTCCCCAGAACAGCAACAGATGGCAGTAAGTGTATACATTTAGAAACTGAAAAGTCTAGATGCCATGAGGAAAGACAGATTCAAGGCTCTATAAGAATTCCCAAAGAAAAGCTATACCATGCCTAAGGGGAACTTAAAAAGAATTTCCAGAAACCAGGTACTGTGATTTAACCCTTTACCACATGAACTCTCTAAGCTTGAGTCTCATTTTCCATGGATTTTGTATGAAGTGGTAGAAAAATGTGGCATAGATTTTTGGAGGAGTGTTTTGTATCAACTGTTCTTACTATTTCACTGTAGTAAAATAATCACTTTTAAAGCTAATTAAGACTGGCTAACTGCAATTAACCAATACTTACAGGGGAAGCACACTTGTGGAGACTCATGAGCTATATATCATTAGAAACAGACCCTCAACTCCTCAGAGCTACCCCTACAGCCCTAAAGGGAGGGAGTGCCTTGGGAACCCAACTCAGCAATGTGAGTAGAAGTTGGATTAACAGTTCCCAAAGTTAATATGTGCAACAATTACAATAAGCACAGCAAGATCTTCTAAATTCTCTATGTTTTTCAATCAATTGTATGATGATAAAGATGCAGTTAACCACTGTGTTGGTAAGCAAAATGGCTCTTACCACTCAGTTCAACCAAGTGCCCTTGAAGAGTTTGGCTTTTGTTTCCTTTGAGTAATTCAGTGTATTTCATTGAATCTTACTAAGTGCTAAGCCCCAGGCCCAAACCCCTACTAGGTGCTAAGCCTATGTGGGTGTGAAGCTCCTAGGGTACTAAGGGGAGGTGGTAACTCAAGAGTCAATCACAGGAGCCTAAGTTCTGGTCATTCAGATGATTTTGATGACCTCTGAAACCATATAAGAAAAGACAGAGCTATTTGCACAGGGCTCTCACTCTT
>CM053622.1:185076508-185102560 GCA_028646595.1 Phalanger gymnotis
CCAGCTTGTAAACCCAGATGTTGGGACTTGGTTAAATTCTGGTAAGTATATATTGGGAATTGAGTCAGACGAGGTGTGTCCGTCCATGTTTGTACTTTGTATTTTGCTCTGAAGTTCAGGGTGCTGGCTTTTCCCCCTGAACTAAGTGAGTGATATTTGTATGCTGAATTAAAGTAAGTTTGTCAACCCCTTAACATTGCTTTCCTTACTAAAGCAGATCAAAAGAAAGTGGGCTTTTGCAGCGCTTTGGCAGCATGCTTGTTGTTGGTCTTTCACCCCCACAACAGCTGTTAGCTGGACTGTTGAAACAACCATGTACAGCATCTGGCAAATTTTTCCCCCTTAATAGTATTTTATTTTTTTCCAATTACATATAAAGATAATTTTCAACCTTCACTTTTATAAGATTTTGAGTTCCAAGTTATTTTTTCTCCTTCCCACAGCATGCAATCTGATATAGGCTATACATGTACAATCATATTAAACATACTTCCACATTAGTCATGTTGTGAAAGAAAAATCAGAACAAATGGGAAAAACCATGAGAAAGAAAAAAAAGAGAGAGAAAATAGTGTGCTTCAATCTGCATTCACACTCCATAGTTCTTTCTCTGGATGTGGATAGCATTGTCTATCACAAGTCTTTTGGAATTGTCTTAAATCATCGTATTGCGGAGAAGAGCTAAGTCTATGAAAGTTGGTCATCACTCAATGTTGCTTTTACTGTGCATAATGTTCTCCTGGTTCTGTTCACTTCACTCAGCATCAGTTCATGTAAGTCTTTCCAGGTTTTTCTGAAATCCTCCTACTCATTATTTTTTATGGAACAATAGTATTCCATTACATTCATATACCACAGCTTCTTCAGCCATTCCCCAATTGATGGGCATCTCCTCAATTTCCAATTCTTCACTACCACAAAAGAGCTGCTATAAATATTTTTGTACATGGGGGTCCTTTTCCCATTTTTATGATCTCTCTGGGATACAGGCCTAGTAGTGGTATTGCTGGATCAAAGGGTATGCATAGTTTTATAGCCCTTTAGGCATAGTTCCAAATTGTTCTCCAGAACGGACCAGTTCACGATTCTATCAACAATAAATTAGTGTTCCAATTTTCCCAAATCTCTTCCAACATTTATCATTTCCCTTTTCTGTCATATTAGCCAATCTGATAGGTGTGAGGTGGTACATCAGAGCTGTTTCAATTTGCATTTTTCTAATCAATAGTGATTGAGCATTTTTTCAAATGACTATAAATAGGTTTAATTTCTTCATCTGAAAACTGCCTGTTCATATCCTTTGACCAATCATCAATTGGAGAATGACTTTGTGTTCTTATAAATTTGAATCAGTTCTCTATATATTTTAGAAATGAGGACTTTATCAGAGACACTGGCTATAAAAATTTTTCCCAGCTTTCTGCTTCCCTTCTAATCTTGGTTGCATTGGCTTTCTTTGTGGCACATTTTAAGTGCTTAAAAAGTGCTTAGTAACTGATTGAATGTCATTTTTTAAATACTACTTCCTTCTAATATCCTTATCAAGGATGCCCTCAATTGTGTGTACATTATTCTCGTAAAAAATTTATATGGTTGTTAAATTAGGTATGTGGGTTGGCAGTTACTGATATTCTCCTGGTCATTATTTCTAATGATTCCCCGGCCCACTAAGTCTTTGGTAACTTCCCATTTCAGATACCCTAAGAATCAATCCCTAAACATTCTCAAAATTTTGTCACTAGCATGAACTTCTTTTGTATATACTTGGTCTAATCCAGCTGATTTTCCTATCTTTGTTTCCTCCAATAACATATTTAATAAGTCAGACAGGTTTTAATTGCAAGTTACACCTTTTTTTTAAATTTCTATTCAAGTTTAGTATTAATCTTTATTTTTGTTCTAACAAGTTGGTGATCTAAATATGGAAACAACTCATTCAGGAATAACCACCACATCAGTAAAGAGTTGTTTCCTACTTGATAAACTATAATCAATTCCACTTCTGTGGTGTTATTCAGGGTTTGCAGTCAAGAATCTTCCAATTCTTTTCTCAAAATATTCAAGATACATGGGCATGAGGTATTTATGTAGTCTATCTGCATAGTCTGTAGTGTTTTTTCTCCATTACTTCTTACTCCTGAACCATATTTTCAAACATTTTTGTCATTTTCCCTACAACAATCTCTGTACTGAAATTGCCAAGTATCAAAGTATATACTGATTTAATTTAGGTCATTTTGAGTTCTTTATAAAAGTTTTTCTATGCTTTTACTTTCAACAGATGTATGAACTAAAAATATTTCCATAGTGACCTTTATGCAAATACATTCCATGAAAATTTACAAGATGAAAAACTCCAATATCTCCCCCCACCCCTAATAATGCTACTTGTTGCCTTTGGATGAATGATAAAACTAAATCCACCAACTCTTTTTGTCTGTCCCAGGAGAACCTGTAAGCCTTCTTTTTATTTGCTTGCAACTTCCTTTTGTGTTCTGGTTTCATTTATAATTATGTCAAGAATATTATGATTAAGTTCCTCCCATAACTTGCTCAATCATGCTCTTTGAAAAAGGATCTCTCTCACATTTATAACACCAACAGCTATAATACTTATAGATGATCTAAAAACTGTCCCTTCTGGTCCCCCTTTCCACCCGTCTGCCATTCTCACTGCAATTGCAGAAAAAAGCCACAAAGGACTTCGGGCTGATTTTTTTTCCCTTTTTTTTACCATCAAGTGGTCAGCCTGCTTGGTGATTATTAATAACAATTATTAATAACAAACAAGATATAAAACAGAGATGTACGTTTGCTAAACATGTTTACTAATGCCATGGAATAGATCCAGCATATAATTCAAGTCAAAAAGATTCCATGTAGATGAGATCCTTCAGACCCTCCTGATGTAGATAATAAGATAAGTACAAGTCCTGGAACATAGCTCATCAGGCACTGTGAATGCAGAATGAATTTGGCTTAGAACTGCATACGAAGAGGAAAGCAGAAAGGCAGGATTGCCATTTGGAAATTGGCCAAAGTTTTTTTTAATGATCCAAAGCTTCTCACTAAAACAAAAGCCCACCTTTTTGAACACTGACATTTCTGGTGCTAATGGATAGCTGAGAGTCACAGCAAACTCTTTAGAAAAATGAAGACTGAGGATAACCCAAAGTACAAGGGACAGCAGATGGTGGGCATGAACAGGCAGGATACATTACAAATAAGGAATTGTCACAATTATACCAAGAGAAATGGTGTAAAGCATGCCATTAAAGAAAGGTATAGATAAGAAGGAGTGGGGGGGGAAGGATGAAAAATTAACGGGCAGCTTTTGTGCACCATTGGTGTCTTGTGATGTCAAGTAAATGCAAAAATCAACTTAGCCAGAAGCACTCTTTTCTTCCTTTGAACATCTACAGAACTTTGTCTCAACTTCACATATGATATTATCCATATACTGGACTTGTAGTTATATGTGTATATATTATTTCTCTTCCAAGTTTCCTTGAATCAAGGCCCTCCACATACAACACTTAATATTATGCCTTGGTATCATAAAGGTCCCAGAAAAAAAATTATTGACTTGGATAAGGCATGGGAGGCCTAAAATGTGCAAAATAGCTGAACTACGCAGATATTTCTTAATCAGAAAACATCATTACAAAGGATCACACAAGCCTACCATATTTGCTATCACACACCAACTATTGCCATAAAAGTATGTAAGAAACCTGAGAATTATTGTCTACACAAAGATTTTTTTCATGATTCTACCTTTATCCCAAAGATATGACAAATGTTTTTATTTAACCAGCTAATCTCATTTAGTCATATAAGTAAAATGTGAAGGAAAAAGGAAGTATGGTAGTAATTACAGTCTCATATAGCTTGGGATGAGTCTATTTTTTACGTTGAAAATAAGTTTTCAGGATTTCTAGGTCATATGAGCAACAAGATGGTGGCCTAGGCATTTTCTCTGATCCCCACAATCTCTCAAACCTCTCCAAAATAGAAATTATGCAGTAGAAATAAAACATCATCATCTATCTTCATAGACACCCAGAATCCAATAGAAAGTTAAAAAAAAACACAATCTAGGAACATGATGTGCACTGATCCTGGGCTCACTTAGCACCCCTCTCCCATTTCTCATGCTACCAGGAGCAAGGCTTTAGTAGAAGACCCAAGGACATGACACAAGCTGACATTAAAACTCACTCCTATAGTCTGCAAAACTCTTGAATTTCTAGTGTTTGGCCAGAGAACTGAGGAATAGACAGAGTGGGACAAGTCACCAGGATGGTTTTCCATTTGTGTGAGGGATTGTGCGGCATTGCATCACGCCTGATGAAAAGAGCACAGTATCCAGTTAGGGCCAGTTCTGACCATCCCAAAATCAGGTGGGGAAGAGACCTAGGTTGATGAACCATGAAATGCCCACTGTGGGAGAAGGCTGGGGGCACTGGTCCTTGAATCTGATCCTCTTGAGTCTAAATGAATGTGATACTTCCTCTGCCTTCCACCTAGAAAATTCCTTATACTTCGTGATTCCAAACCTTTCAGGCATGCCCATTGCCCTCTCCCAGGACATGAATTTTGCCTGTTAAAATCAACTACACAGAAGTGAAAGACAACCTACAAGAAGAGAAACTAAAAAAGTAACATTAAAAAAAATACATATTTTCAGTATGCAAGCAAAACATACTAAACCCTAAAACAGGATGTACAGAGACAACCTAAGGATTAGGTTTCCCAGAAATACAAAACACACACACACACACACACACACACACACACACACACACACCCCTAACTTAACACCATAAAGAAGGAAATAATAGAAGCACCCAGAACTTCTAAACTTAGAAAATGAAATTCCAGTGGAAAGAATTCACAGACTGCCTCCAGAAAACAAAAACAAAACCCCAAGACTGCAAAGTCTAAGAGACACAATGGTTAAATTTGACAACTCAACTTAGAAACAAGCTTTGCAAGTCAACAGGAAAAAGACAAAGAATACAAATACAAAGAAAAGAAGATCCAAGACTATTCTACGCCCACTAGAGAAAAAAGATTAGGGAGTGGAAAAATATGTTCTGAAGAGTACTGAAGCTCCAGATACAGCTTAGGGTGACCTATCCTGCAAATCTTAGCCTAACCATACAGGACAAAAGATGAACATTCAATAATACTAATGAATTTGAAACATCTTTTAGAAAGAAAACCAGTACCAAAGAGATTATTTGCCTCTCAAACATCCCAAATAATGCAAAAGGGTGACAACAGAGAGACCAGTAAGAGACTTCTTTCTACATGTACACAAGGAGACAGGGGTGAAGATATAAATCTGGTAAAGGTAACAATGAAGAGGCGGACAGGGAGTATTATGGAAAGAACTTGGCAATACTCTGCCTACAGGATGATGGGCCTCTTTATGGGTATACATGGCAGGGTACATAATGGGGAGGGAGAGTGGAGCTGAGCAAGGGGGTAGAGAGGAATGATGCTCTGGAATTGAAATTAAATCAAGGACCAGCAATGAGGGAAAGGTGAACTCTGTGGTCTCAAAAAGAAAAGAGCCCACAGGAAAGTGGGGGAGAGGGGAAGGCTGTGGTGGGAAGTCTGAAAACGGGGAACGAGGAAAGGGGACTTAACTTTGGAGGTGGGAGGGTGTTCCACTGATGAATGCTCCCAGATGTTTAGTGAAGGGAGAGGACTGACCTTACACTAAATGAAGTCTGATTTGATGCCTGAAAAGGGAGAGAGTTGGAACCCCTGGGGGCAACTGGCACCTGGAAAAGTGGGAGAACATAAACAAAGAGAGATTTACAGGCAAATATAGGAAGAAAAAAGGCCAAAAAGAGAACATATAGATCACTGGTGGACTGCAAATTAAGGGATGTGGTGGGGGAGGGTCCTATCATTGGGTAGTATCTATCCTCTCTGACACCTACAATAAGTGGTATTGTTCTGGAAATGAGACATAATGGAAAATAGGAACACATGGTGCAAGCTTTACAAGGCAGTGGCAGAAGGGGAGAGTCAAGAGGAGAGTCTAAAATGGAATCCTTTAGAAATTTTGATTGCATGACGACTATAGCAAAAAGAGAGATCAGATAATTGTAGGAGTCATGAATCAGAGAATGAAGGCCTGGTATAAACATATAAAGAAGATGGTATAAACATATAAAGAAGATGGAAAGTGAAAAAAGTGAGAAAAATTCCTCTGGAAAGGGATGCAAAAAAATTAAGTTTAAAAACTAAGAATAGGACTAACTGAAGGGTAGGAGAGAAAGGGCAACCATCAAACAAGAGAGAGGTCAGGGGAAAAAAAACCAGTCGGAACACAGCTACCCTATAAAAAAATTAAAGTAACAGAAGAACATAATATTGTGTTTACAGCAGAAGAGGGAGTTTAAAACTGAAAAAGCTTCTGCACAAAAACGCTGAGCTAGCTTTGGCAATGTGCGTGTCAACCTCATTATCAATGTGTAGATCCCTGGAAAGTACACTACTAAAATAAGTGAACTTATCCACAGCATCCAAAATTTCTCCATTTGCTGTAACTGATGGTTCCACTTATGGATGGTGTGGTGCTGGCTGTGTTTTCTTGGTGTTAATCGTTAGGCCAAAATTAACACAAACAGCAGAGAACTGATCCATACTTTGTGACATCTAAGCTTCAGAGGCTGCAGTGCGTGCACAATCATCCGCAAACAGAAAATCATGCACCAACACTCCCTCCACTTCGGTCTTGGCCCATAGCCTTTTCAAGTTGAAGAATTTACAATGAATAAATATGTAAGACTAGCGGTCACTCCCCAATAGATAAATGGTCAAAGGACATGAACAAACAGTTTTCAAAAGAAACGCAAAGCATTTAATACCACATGAAAAAATGCTCTAAATCACTAATAAGAGAAATGCAAATCAAAACAACACTGAGGTTTCACCTCATACCTAGCAAATTAGCAAAAATAACACAAAAAAATGACAATAGTCAATGTTGGAGGAGTTTGGAAAGATAGGAAAGAACATGGTTGAATCATTTTGGAAAGCAATTTGGAATTATGCAAATAAATTGCTAAAATGTCCATACCCTTTGAGCCTGAGACTTCATTACTGATAACCCAAAGAAGCAACTAATAAGAAAAAAGTCCCCATATACTCCAAAAATATTTACAGCAGGACTTTTTGTGATAGCTAAAAACTGGAAACAAAGCAGGTGCCTATCAACTAGGGAATCTCTAAAATTGTGGCACATTAACGTAATAGATTATTACTATGCTGTAAGAAAGGATTTGTGATGAATACAAAGATCTATACAGAACACAATGAAGTAAGCAGAGCAAAAAAAAAAAAAACCCCAAACCATCTATGGTGATTCCAACAATATAAATAGAAAGAATGGCATATCAAAAAAATAAATAAAAAGTAAATGTAACAAATTTATAAAGACCAAGCAGAACTCAAATGAGACACGAGAAGACATTCCCAATTTCCCCGTCATGGAGGTGGGAGGTCCGCAGATAATATACGCTCTATGTTTTCAGATTCTTTCAATGTATTGATCAAGTGTGCTGACTTTTTTTTTCCTCTCCAAAAAAATCAATTTGTCATACAGGATGGTTCTTGGGGAGAGATATGTGGGATACTGTGGTGACAGAAGAAATACATAAAACCAATAAAAATATTTTTAATAAAGAAAAAGAATGACATTTTCTTTTGAAAGCCAAGCCTCTATGTATAGTGGATATGGAGCCAACCTTGGAACTCGGAAGACTTAGGCGCCAGTCTTTCCACTGACACATACCAGTCATGTGATCATTGGAAATTCACTGAACTTCTCAACTTAGTGCTTTAAGTTTATAGAAATCTCTAGATCAATGAAATCATAGATCTAGCGAACAGAACAGAAAAGCAAGTTTAATTTCTAATTTGCATAATACAGCTAAGCCCAAGTTTGTAGATTCTACTCCTTTCTAAACCTCAAAGTGCTATTTTTGGTGTTTCTCAATTTTACATAACATTCTGGGAAAGATGTATCTCTCCTTTGGCTTAGTTTAATAATAATGAATAAAATAGAATATATCAATAAATTCAAAGACAATAAAAATTATGTTTACTGTAAACCAGACCCACACAACTTGTAAACTTCTTTGGGCTGCAGATAGGTTAGACTAGAGAGAGAATGATGATGGTTCGTTGCTGCGGGTCAAGTAACAAACAGGGGAGTGAGCAGTGGCAACCCTACATTTTTTGTGGAGCCCTTGAAATCCTTTGGCAGGCAGCATATGTTATGCAAGGCTGCTGTAAACCCTTAAACTAGGATAAAACAAATTCTCAGGTTATATCACAAGTCTAAGGAAATGTGTATAAAGATCTGACAATGAGAAATCACAGTATTGGCATTTTACAGTCTTTAAGCCAAAATTTCCAATCCAGAAAACATAATCCACCATATTTATCATTGGGATTCACAAAGACTTGTTCAGTTTTGGTCATTGGAAGCAATTACTTTTGATTTTCCTGACAACTTATCTTCTCTTACCAAGGTGTCCTATAGGTACATTTTCAGCATGTCTTTTCAATTTTTATTAGCTTTCAAGCTATCTGAAAGTAGAGAATCTATACTCCAAATGTTTAAGTATTTACTATGTGCCAGGCACTTCGCTAAGTGCAGGGGATACAAAGAAAGGTAAAAGGCAGTCCTTGCTAAAAGAGCTCACAATTTGATAGTAAGACAATATGCACGTACAGACAAATTATATACAAGATAAATAGGAAATAATCAACAAAGAGACTAGTATTAAAGGGTGTTAGGAAGATTTATTGTAGAAGGTAGGATTTTAGCTGGAACCTGAAGTCAGGGAAGCCAGGAGGGATAGAGGTAGAGGAAGAAAATTCCAGGAAAATCTAAGATGAGGCCAAGTTATGGAGGGCTTTGAACACCAAAATAATGATGATGATCGCAATGATCTTTATATAGCACTTTCAAAGTGCTTTACAACTATTATCAGATTTGATCCTCACAGTTACCCTGGGAGATATTGAAGGTGCCAGGAAGCCACCTGAGCTTACTGAATCCAGCCATATACATGCATCTCAAAGATTTAAGGGGGTAGGAGGTGGGGAAGAGCTAGCTCTAAGAAATGGAGGTTATTACAGGAACTCAGGGGACAAAGGCCAAGCAAGGCTGAGTACCTCCAACCCCTTACTCAAAGCATATCAAGGAGAAGAATGTGGCCCCATTCAGGAAATAAAGCTAGCGAGATGAGTATTATAAATGAAAGAAAATACTGACTAGTATCAAAGAATATTACAAATCTAGAGACATCCCAAAGGACTGAATGATTAACTCTATAACAACTGACAGCTGAAACTCAAAAGGAAAAAAATGGATTTTTCACAAGGTCTACGTAGAAGAAATTAAGAGAAGAAAACTGAAATAAAAACTCTTGAGGAATAAATTAGAAAAAGAAGTTCCAAAGAGAAAGTGGTACCAAGTAAGTGAAAAGTCAATGTTATTTATTTTATTCCATAAATTAAAAATAAGTTTTTTTTAAAAAAGTCAATGTTGCAAAATTACAAAAAAAGTATGGCCCCAAAGAGCTATTAGGAGACATCTCCCCTCACTCCTTTGCAGAGGTGGAAGGTCACAGACATGTATGTAACACCACATACATTTTATTTTTTGGATAGACTGATTTTTCTTTAGATAATTAATTTTTAGTTTTCAGCATTCACTTTTATGAGATTTTGAGTTCTAAATTTTTCCTCCTCCCTCCCCAAGATGGCATACAATCTGATATAGACTGTACTTGTACAATCATATTAAATACATTTCCATATTAGTCATGTCATAAAAGAACAATGAGAACAAAAACAAGAACGTTTTTAAAAAGAGAAAATAGTACCTTCTATTTGCATTCAGACTCCATAATTCTTTCTCTGGATGTGGATAGCATTTTCCATCACAAATCTTTTGGAATTATACTAGATTACTGCACTGTTGAGAAGAGCTACGTCTATCAAAGTTGATCATTACACAATGTTGCTATTATTGTGTACAATGTTCTTCTGGTTCTGCTCACTTCACTCAGCATCAGTTCATGTAAATCTTTCCAAGTTTTTCTGAAATCCACCTGCTCATAAATTCTTATAGAACAACAGTATTCTATTACATTCACATACAACTTGTTCAGCCATTCCCCAATTGATGGGCATCCCCTCAATTTCTAATTCTTTGCCACCACAAAAAGAGCTGCTATAAATATTTTTGTACATGTGAGTCCTTTTCCCTTTTTTACGATCTCTTTGGGATACTAGACTGATTGGTTTTGCTGAATCACCGCCCTTCCCTGGGGGGAATATAAAATGATTAAAAAACAAACAAAAACTGACCAGGGAAACAGGGCAAGGAGCTATAATTTAAGAATTAATCACTGGACTGACTCCCTGAAAACCATGACTTAAAAGGGAAAAAAAAAAAGGCTGGATACTTTATTTCAAGAAATCATAGTGAAATATACATAGATCAAGTCAGAGGGCAAAGTAAAGACAGAAAGAATCTACTAATTACTTTCTGAAGACAGCTGCAAAATGGAAACTCAAGAATGCCAAAACCAAAATCTAGAACTTTTACAAAGAAAAATTACTACATGTATCCAGAAAGTAGTAGTTCGAATACCTAGGAACTACATAATAAAGATTACACAAAACCTGTCACCTTTTACTAATCACAAAAGAAGATCAATATTCCCCAAAGCAAAGAGACATATAGGGTTACAATCAAGAATAACTTACCTGCAAAACTAAGTACAATCTTACAGAAGGAAAAGTAAACTTTTAAGGGAACAGAGGATTTTCAAGCACTGCTGATGAAAATACCAGAAATGAGTAAGAACTTTGAAATACAAACATAAAGAATCAAGAGAAACCAAAAAGGTAAATTTATATGAACAATTGGAAGAGGCTTTGTGATGATCCAATGCTAACATTCTAAACAGGGGGAGGAGAAACAAGTATTTTTTCAGAATCTTAGCGTCTCTAAAGGTTACTGAGAGAGTTAGGTGAGAAAAACAGAGGTCCTGACAGTGAACTGATTCTGTTCTTTGGGTTTTAAGAGGGGAAAGAGAAGGGAGGATAAAAAAAAAAAAAGAATACACTAGTAAAGAAAGGAGGAAAAAAGTTGTGAAACCTGTTATTCTGCATAACTGGGGCACATGAAAAGAATATACAAACATGAAAGCAGAGGTGGGGAAGTGTGCATTAAGTGAACCTCACTCATCTAAAATGGACAAAAATCAGATGAACACACACTAACAACCTAAACACACAATAAAGAATTTGGTAGAAATATGTCAAACATAAACAGGGAAACAGGCAGGCCTCAGCGGGGGGCGGGGGTACAGTTATGAGGGAAGATAATACCAGGGAGGGAATAGTCACAAGCGAAAAAGAAACTTCCTGAGCCTAAGAAGGTATTAAAGGAGGAAAAAAGAAAAGAACTAAACTTTAAGGGATTGTCTTAAGATTGCCTCTTAGACAACTGGGGAATGACTGAAACAAATTGTGGTACAGGAATGTAATGGAATATTACTGTGTTATAAGAAATTATTGAAAAGACAATTTCAGAAAGTCCAGGTTATATGAAATAATGCAAAGTGTAGTAACAGAACCAGGAGAATAATTTATACAACAGCGGCATAGTAAAAGTAAAAAAAAAAGCATTAAAAGACTTCACTCTGACCAAAGCAATAATTGACCACAGCTCCAGAAGACCAATGATAAGTAATTTTATTTACCTCCTTGAGAGAGATGATGGACATAAAGTTCAAAGAGAACCTATATTTTGGATATAGTCATTTCGATACAGATTCATTTTGCCTGACTATGCTTGTTTGTCATGTTTTTTTCCCTTTCTGTTTTTAATGGGGGAGGAGGTGAGTGGAGAAGAAAGGGAATTTGCAACAGAGATGCCAATTCAAAGAGGACCACTGAAACATTTTTAAAAATACAAAGAAAAGGAGGAAAGATGGACGAGCTGGACAGCTTTGAAAATAATATGTAGAATTTATGAGCTTTTTAAAAAAAGCATGTGGTATGCAATGGAGATTCAAAGTTTCATATAGAGTCTTCTCTGTTCCACTCTATGTATAGATAGATCTTCCGTGCGTGAATTCAGAATAAAAAAAAAATTTCTAAATAAATTAATGCCCCATCCTCAAATTCAGACTCTGATCCAGAAAAAAGAAATGATTTAATTTATTAAAAAAGATCTACAGATACTAAAAATTCCCAATTTTAAAAATGCTTACCCTAAAAATACATTAGGAAAATAGTAAAGGCCAGCTTGTTAATCACTTCACCAATCTACAGAAGCAATTCTCATATTTTCTTTTTAAGGCCTAGTTATTTCTAAATATTAATGAATAAGGAACTCATTTGCCATGGATAAATATAACCCATTTGTTCTTTTTCCAACTGAAGAATAATAATTAATAGACTTGTGATAGATGTTAAGTTAAACAAGAATTAAAATCTAAATAATTTCTGTGTTGGCTAAAGGTGCTTCAGCTATTATAAAATATCAATTTTAATTAGATAGTGAAAAATAATTCTAAGTAGTACCATCAATGCAACTACTTAAGAAACTACCCAAAAAGAGCCTATTTATCATATTTAATGTTATTATTACGGTTATTTTCAAAATTATAAAAATTGTGAAGGACTGCTATAAAAATTCAAATAAACTGTTAACTTTATTAAAATAAAATAGGAGTTAAGAATTACTTTTATAGACTTGTTTCTGGAAAAATGTGGGGGAGGGATTTATAAAAAGAAAAAAGGTTTTAAAAGGTGTTGGAATCTGAGACAATTTTTTTAAATGGAGTTTGGGAAAGGCATTACTAAATATAATTTAGAAATCATTACCTTAAGTATGGCAATCACAATGACAACCATAGAAAATGGCAGATAACGATGCAGTTAAAAATTTGCTCATCACAAGTTTTTAAAAAGAATCAACCATATTCAAAATGCTGGAGAAATATAATATTTTACCACTAGACAGAAGAAGTAGTGCATGTAGATATGTGCATACACACATACACATTCATGGCAGGCTTTGTCCACAGACACAATAAGAAGTAGTCTGTGCATTATGTTTTAAAGAAACACAAAAGACAGGCACATCATGCTCCCAAAGGGACTAGTCTATTGGCCTACTAAGGTACCAAAAATTTCTGCTTTCAATCTCTCCTTTATATTAAGATACTGAAAACTCCTGTTAAATACATAGAAATTATACAGAAAGAGGAATATATGAACCTATTAATCATTCTTTAATGTCTCAAAACTTCATCAAATTAGCCCTAGAACAGACCCTGGCCCTAAAACAGTGGACCAATGACAAAGTAAGGATAATCTGATTAAGTGCAAAGAACATTGACTACGTTAGGATCATAGACTTAGAACTGGAGGGGACAAGTCCAACTCATTCATTTTAGAGATGAAGAAACCTGAGGCCCTGAGAGGTTGTAACTTGTCCACAGTCACTCAACAAGTAAGTGACCAAGATAGGATTCAACCCTGAGTCTTCTTGATTCCAGGTATACTCTATCCCACTAGACCATGCTCTCCCTCTGAGTGTATTCAGTGAATTAGAGAATTTCAAAACTGGAAGGAACCTCAGCAGCATCTAGATGAACCAGTAACAAAAAAGAATCCTCACTACAACATACTTGGAGTCGTCAAGCAGCCTGTACTTGAAAATCTCTAATGTGAGGGGAGGGGAGAATGCCTTGCCTCCAAAGGCAATTCCATTTCACTTTTTGATACCTATAATTATTAGGAAGTTTCCAATAACTTTCAGTAATTAATTATTGTCTCTTCTTCCTACTAATAATGAATTTCACTCTTTCCATCATATCTTACAGAGTCTGGACCATATGATGTCTTGAAGTACCTTCCAACTCTAGCACCTAAGATTCTCTGATATAGGTAAGTTTTTCTGGGGACAGAAGTAAATTGTTAACTTTATTCTGATAAAATAAAAGCCAAAGCACAAACTTTACTTTTTTAAAGAGAAATTTTAATGTATTCATTCCTATATTGAAACCATAACATCTGAAGAAAAAAATTATAAGTCTATAATTTTTAGCTACTATTTCTTTTTTGGGGGGGGGCAGAGCAATTGGGATTAAGTGACTTGCCCAAGGTCACACAGCTAGTATGTCAAGTGTCTGATGCCAAATTTGAACTCAGGTCCTCCTGACTCCAGGGCCGGTGCTCTGCTCACTGTGCCACCTAGCTGCCCCTGTATAGCTACTATTTCTTAAAAGGAAAAAAGAATCTGCAAAGAGCTCCTATTTAAAACAGCAACAAACCTCACTATGTTTACATAATACTAAGTCAGGTGAAAAGTAAACATGCTAGGAAATACATTTTTCTAGTTATACTATAAATCCTACTCTAAACCCTCATTTTCTACATTCCCCTCCTAATAAAATTTGCTCTATCTTTAAGAAGATAAGATTTGGAGATAGTGAGCTCCTTGAGAGTAGAGATTATTCCCTTTCTTTGTGTTCACAGAATTCAGCACAGTACCTAGGCACATAATTAAGAGCTTAACGAATGCTTAGTGATGACTTCCAGAAGTAGTAAAGACTGACAAAACATGGCTCTTCAGAAAGAAGGCTAAGGGACTAGCTATATACCATAAGAAAGGGAGTTAACCTGAGTCAGACAATTAACATAACCAGAATGCAGTTGCAGAATGGGAGGAGAAAGCTATGAAAAGCTGTGTAGAGTGGTAGTAAGGGTAACATGGAGTCTGTGATTTGGGTGTGGCTCTCTTTTAAACTTGGGGAAGGTCATATGTTTCACATAATAAAATAATCTTAGGCTACTGTAGTGTTGAACAAAGACTGCAAACAATGTTTTATCATTTTTGAAAAAGTGTTCCCTTTTCAGTTAGTCACAAGATAAAAGAGTTTTGATCTTAGGCTAATCTCATGTGCATTCTAGAACATACATTAAAAGCACCACACAATTAAAAATAATTAGTAATGACTATGAGATCACAGTTGGACCTTGGGGTATATCCCAAACATAGATTGAGATGCTGTACAATCTTAAGAATGACTATTCATATTCTCTTTCGTTGGGTTCAGCAAAACCAAGGAAAGAAATACCTGTAGTTTAGTTTATTTCTGCTTCAGAGTATTTTATTTGACTGTGTACATGACTGAAGATGTGAAAGTATCTGGATGAGAAGTATTTTTCAGTCTATTATCTGTATGTTTGAAGAATTGAGATAGCCAAACAATGCTATGTAAAGGAATTAATAAACAAATGTGTTCAAAATGATTTCTCTGAAGGAATACTCATTTTCCAGCACAAAAGAATGATAAATGATGAGTAACTCTTGAAACAAACAAAAAAAATGGATAAAAGACTGGCCTTGTACTCTAGCAAATATTATTTCAAATTCTGTCTCTGCCACATATTAAGTACGTGGCTCTCAGGGCCCCAGGCAACTTTCTAAAACTGTAAATGACAGACAAGTTATTGATCTGTATTCCTGGAAGGCATTTTGACAGACAGCCCCCACATTGATGAAATCAGAGATTTCTAACCTCTCTACCACCTCATATACACACTCCCTATAGAGATGTCCATATTTCTTTTTCAAATATTTGCATAATTTTAGTATATTTAGAATAAACTAATTTTTTTCTATACTATGTATTACAGACACACCTTTTAGCAGTGGTAAATCTATTCATTATTCTATACAAAACTGTATTTCTCTCCCTATCAGAACGTGAACTTCTTGAAGACAGGGCCTGTCTCTTTTCCTACATGTATCCTTACTGCTTATTCTTGTAATGTTTTACAAACAGTAAATACTTCCTAAGTGCTTTTTCTTTCACTCACTATGTATTAAGCACCAATTGTGTTCAAAGCGCTGTGTTACACAAAGTTATCACAAGTCATACACTGTGAAACACAAAGTTTAGATAGGAGGAAGGAGGGAGGTTACTGGAAATCGGAGAAGGTTTTCAAAGGGAATATCTGAGTTGGGCTTTAAAGGAGGGTGGTAATTCATTTAAGAGGGAATTCATTAATGAGGCACAGGAAAACGCTGTAAACACAGGCACAGAAGCAGAAAAGTGTTCAGGGAGCCTGAAGTATGCAGTGTGATAAGAGTAATATAGAAAAAAGGCTGAAAAAGGAAATATACAGGTAGAAATCCTGAGGAGCTATCAGGGACAGAGGTTTTGAAGTTATCTACATACAGGTAGTAGCTGAATCAATGAGAGTGAGAGAAATTACAGAGAAGAGAGAAAAAAAGAGAGAGAGAGAGAGACTCTTGAAATATATCCACATTAGGATGTCAAAAGTAGATAAGAAGCCAGCAAAAGAGTCAGAAGAGAACCAAAAGAGTGTTGCCTTCAAAACCAAGGAAGAATAGCATATGGTGGGAGGGAAAAAAGGCATTACAAATGTTACAAAGATGTCAAAGATGTTGAAGACTTATTAAAAGACCATTGAATTAGAAACTGGTAACTGGCAACCTCAGAAAGAGGTTTTATTCTTAGATGTGAGAGAGGGATACAAATTGCAATATTGTGAAGAAAATGATAAGGAGAAAATGGTGGCATCAGATATAGACAACTTTTTTAAGAAGTTTGACAGTGATGGTGAGAAGAGTGTTTGGGAAGTAAACAGAAGTAAAAGGATCAAAGGAAGGCCTTTTTTTTTTTCAAATGGGGAGACATCATAGCTAGGTAGCAAAAATAGAGAAACTGGATGAGAGTTGTACCATGGATGAGGATTAGTAGGTGAAGAATGGCAGGTCAGATGGTCAAAGGAGTCTAAGATGGTAGCCAATGAAATGTTAAAGTGAATGTCCATTGGATTAAGGTTGAGCATGGCAACAAGGAGAGATAAGACTAGGTGAACAGCCCTGTATCAAGGGATCAGAGTTCATGATAAAGTTGAGAATAGGCTTAATGTGAATTAAAAAAATGGGGGAATGTGAAAAATGTTAAAACAAATAAAATTTGAATTAATTCCCTCCACTTTATATTTAAACCTGTAAGTTATAGAGAGCATGTGGACATAGAGAAATAAAGGCAAGTAGAGCATAAGAGAAGTTGTAGATTAAAAGGGTAAAATATGTACAAAAATTTTAATGGAATACATTCATACATGTTACAGGATAGGATTAAGTCAAGCACCCATTTCTCTTTGAAAAGTAAAGATAATCGGCATTTCTGGAAATACACCAACTTTCTTTTTATCAGACACAGAATATGTGAATTCTAGTTCCAGCTCTATACAAACTAACTTGGGACCTTAGGCCAAGCTGCTTAACCCAATTTATATCTCAATTCTGACAATGTTATTGAGAGAGTAAAGTATGGGGATGATGATAAAATGCTATGAAACATTAAAGATGTTACATAAACGTATTTCTAACAGGAAGAGAAATTAATATCAACCTCATTTAAATGAAATTCCTCTCGCCAAAGTCTTTAATGATCTCATTACCAAATCCAATGTGTTTTTCTCAAACCTTATCCTTCTGGAGCTCTCTGCGCTTTTGACACTGCCAATCATCCTCTTTTTCTTGATGCTCTCTTTTCCCTTGGTTGTCATGACACTACTCTGTCCTGGTTCAGGTCCTCCTACCTATCTGGCATCTCCTTCTCTGTCTCCTTTGTTGAATCTTCATCCAGGTATTAGCCATTAACCAAATGTGTCACACAAAATGGTGTCCTGGGTACTCTTCTCTTTTTTTCTCTATTTCACTTGGTGATCTCATCAGCTCCCATGGATTCACCTATTTCATCTATGCTGATGATTCTCAGTTCTACTTATCTAGCCGTAACCTCTCTACAACCTCTGGTCTTGCACTTCCACCTGCCTATTAGGCATCTCAAACTGAATGTCCAGTAGACATATGAAACTCAACAAACTCAACATGTCCAAAACTGAACTCAAATGTTTCATCTGAAAATTCTCCCCTCTTCCTAACTTCTCTATTAATGTTGAGGGTACCACCATTCACCCAGTCAACCAGGCTCACAAACCAGATATGACCCTTGATTCCTCACTTTCTCTTACCTTCTCATATCTAATCTGTTGCCAAGGCCTATTGATTTTGCCTCCCTAAAAATGTCCCCTTCTCTCTTTTGACACTGCTATCGCTTTGGTGGCAGGTCATCACTTCCTCAACTACCAAAACCTTTTGCTAGTCACTCTGCCTGCCACAAGTCTCCCCCCACTCCATTCCATCCTCCAGTCAGGCATAGTGTTATCCACTCTGGTGTGGAAGTGATCCTGAAGCTCAGGTCTGACCATGTTACCATGACCACTAGTCGTGCTCCCTACTCAATACATTCCAGTAGCCTCTCCTCCAGAATCAAATATAAAATCCTCTGTTTGGTATTTAAAGTCTCTCATAAACCTAACTCCCTAACTTCCTAAACTTATTACACCTCCCTCATTTCTTCATCTCCCCTCCTCCACATACTCTGTAATCCAGTGATATTGGCCTCCTTGCTATCCCTCACACAAGACACTCCATCACCCAATTCTGGGCATTTTCACTGGCTGTCCCCCACACTTGTAATGTTCTCCCTCTTTATCTCTACTCTTTGGATTCCCTGGAAAGTCCCAGCTAAGATCCTACTTTCTACAGGAAGCCTTTCCCAATCCCTCTTAATTCTAGTACGTTCCTTCTGTTGATTTCTTCCTATTTATCCTGTATATAGCTTGTTCATATATAATTGTTTACATGTTATCTTCACCTTTGGATTGTGAAATCCCTAACAGCATGGACAGTCTTTTGCCTTTCTTTTGCCCAGAGCTTAGCAAGGTTCCTGGCACACAGCAGACATTTACTGTCTGACAAAATGATCATTTGGCCTTTACATCTAAAAACCAACAGAATAATAGTTCACATCTATATAGCACTTTTAAGATTTAAGAAGAGCTTTACATGTCATTTTACCCTCACAAAATACCCATGAAGTAGGTATTATCAGCCCCATTTTACAGAAAAAGAAACTGAGGCTCAAAGAGGTTAAAGTGACTTTCCCACAATTATATAACTAATAAGTCTCTGAAGCAGGACTGGAACCCAGGTTTTTCCAATTTCATACATTATAATTGTCTCTCCATGATTCTCTTATAAATACTATTGAAGATTAATTCACACATACCTGTTTATAACCATCAACCCTAATTGTAAAACAAATGAAAATGAAAGTAGACTAATGGAAAAACTCAACAAATGATGCAGAAACATCTGCAATAAAACTTAAAATGATCCTAAAAATAGGCAGCTAGATGGCAAAGTGGAAGGAATACTGGACTTGGAATCAGCAAGACCCAAGTTCAAATCTTGCTAAGATAGACACTAGTTAGGGGTTCCTAAACCCAGTCACCGTAACTTCCCCCAGCCTCGGTTAGCACTTACTTTCACAGGGTTGTTATAACATAAGATAAAAATATGTAAAATAATTTGCAAACCTTTAAGCTCTATGCAAATGCTAGCTATCATTATTAAAATAAGGAAAATGTAATAAAATAGTATAGAATGTTATTTCTTTACTCTTTATGACATAATGCATTCTCTTATCAAATTTATCTGCTACTTCTTCAATCAACAGAAGTTCTTAAACTTTCCAAATATTTCCTAAATAGCACCCTATAGATTCTATAGGCAATTTAGTTTCAGTTTATCTTCAATAATTCCAACAAGACTGAAAGACAATCAGGCATAGCAGTACACACCTATAATCCTTGCTACCAGGGAAGCTGAGGCTGGTTGATGATTTCAGGAGTTCTGGCTGCAATAAAACTACAGCTGGTCCAGTGGCTGCACTATGTCCAGCACCCACATGGTCAGCTCTCAAGAGCAGAAGGCCACCAGACTGCCTAAAAAGGAGACAAACAACCCAGGCAGGAAAACAGTGCAGGTCAAAGTAGTGAGATTAGAGGGTAAATAGCTGGTACACTTTCAGCCTGGACAAGGTAGGAAGACCTAGTCTCACAAATAAAATAAATAAAACAAAACCTGACAATGTCTCTCTAACATTAAGTAAACTGCATCTGAAGTCAAACAACTTGGCTCAACTGTAAGACTATGGCAAATCACTTAACTTGTGTTTCATTTCTCTCATATGTAAAATGATGATGATGATGATGATGATGACTGTTACCTACTTCAGATGGTTATTGTGGGAATAAAATGAAGCTATATATGCAAAGATATTTCACTTTTCTAGGGAAGGAAAGTGAAGCAAAGTGTTTCCTTGAACCTTGATCACTTCATTGGAATTAAAGAACAGCAAGTTTCTAAAATCTCTCTGCCTTTCAATCCCTTAGTGAAATAGGCATGAGTTTATAAGTAATGTCATCATCATAATTACTACTATATGAACAAATACTGTTTATAAAGAACTCACCTTACAAAACTCCTGAAAAAAAAAGTATTCGTCCAATGTTCTTTCCACTACAACAGCAGTGACATAATCTAAAAATTATCTGTAATTGACTTGGAAACATTTTTGTATCTACATTTCAACATGGTTGTTTTTCCAGAAAATCATTTTTCTCTTCTTCCACATTGCCCCCCAAAAAGGTCATACTGTAAGTGACTGACAAAGAGAATCTCCCCACCATGTATATTTTCTTGATCCTCAATCCAAGTCAGAAAAGGATGGCATTTTTCAGAAAGAAGTCCTGCTGTCCTTTCTCTGTATATCTCACTGCCCATCTGGTTAAAATCATCCACTGGGATTTAAGATGATAATTAAGGAGGTTTTTTTTTTTAAAGGTACTTCCAACAAGAAGAGAATCTGTCCTCCCCGTTCAGGAGAGGACTCTAAAGAACTGTAAACTTATAAACTACAAATAGTTATAATTAGCAGAGATAGAAGAAGGGTAATGAAAGTAAGTAAATAAAAAGTGATAAAGTTAAGAGGTCTTTAAATTTTGCTAGACAGTCTACAAAATGTTAAGAAAATGGTAGTAAAACCCTCCAAACAACCTGGGAGTAAAAACACTGATAATGGGACAATGTCATAAAAGGAGGACAATACAGGAGAAAGGGCAATTGACTAGGAATTAGAAATTTTGAGTTCTAGTTTCACAATTAGCTATGTGAACTTGGGCAAGTAATATTTTCTTTGAGGCTTAGTTTCTTTGTCCATAAAAATGACATAGAAGATTTCAAAGCCCCCATCCAACATTCTACAACTAAAGAATATTAAGACTACATATACAAGACCTGGAAGTCAAACTTAAGGGAGGCAAATTTTATATATGAGATTTTCAAAGGGTTTTTACAATGTTATGTACCTCTCCCAAAAGCAATCTAGAGAAGAAATTTGGCCTTGTGAAATTTGCAAAGTTCTTCTGTGACTCCAATCTTCTCCTTCAAACAAATATTCTTTGTTGGTACCCTTGCAGAAAAGCCATATACAAAATAACTGAAAGTCATACAAAACTATAACCTTCAAAGCCTTGAAATTCAAAGCAATGGAAAGGTGCACATTTGCCACGAGCAGACAACAACACATTACAAACAAGGAAGTAACCAGAAGTGAGATAAAGGATTCCATCCAAAAACTGCATAATCAAAAAAAAAAAAAAGGGCTGGCCATATAACCAGAACAAGAAGCTCCTCAGCACACTGGGGAAACCATGGCAAATTTATGGGAGGACATAGATGAGAGTCCCATAGGACAGAGTATGGATATGATATAAATTACTACAGAGGGTACCCACACTGATAAATCACAGATAAACTGGAACACTGGCAGAGTTACACCCAGTCTCACCATATAAATATTCCTATAAAGATGACTGGGAAGTTAAAGGAATAAAATGATAAGTTCATTTGCAAATGGAATTATCATCCTCTAATTTATTTGTCTTGTGAAACAAAGTTTTCATACTAGGTATGCTTAAATAAGATATACCAGTATGCTAAAGAGAGTTAGTTATACATGATTTAAAGAAAAACAATTCAAGGAAAAAGTCAAGAAGAGATGACAAGGTAGAAAGAAAGAGGAATGGAAGATTAAAAAGCTAAAAGCACCACAGTGATTCTCTTGTAATGTGTGAAAAAAGTGAGCAAGACCTTAATCTCCAGAGACAAGCACTGATTGACTGTGATCTGCTTCTTTGGAATGAACTCAAGAATGGATGAGATCAAAGATCCTTTGGAGTACTGAGGAATGATATGAATATAGAAAAGGAAACAATGAAAAAATTGTTATTTAACGTGGGGGAAATATTAAAACTTATGACTAAACATGTTCTTGACTACTTACAGTATAGCAGCAAGTTAATGAAATGGCTACAAGACAAGGTGAAGAATAAAGACAGTTTACTTTTAGATAACTTGATGGAGAAGAGAGAAGTCCTATAAAAATAGACAAATAGTTCACTAAACACTCCCATAAACAAAAGTGGACTTCCCCCCATTCTTACAGAGGACATATCTTGGAATCTAAGCTAGTCCCCATCAATTTAAATATTAAAATAATTCTTGACTTCAACTACAGTTCACACTTCAAAAAATCTGGACCAATTTGCTCCAAAATAACAAAAGCTGACATTTATGTAGTTCTTCATGTTAAATTCTCTCACATACTGTATAACCTATGAGATAGAGCTGGGTGTGTATCATAGTACCTATTTTCAAGAGAAGGAAACTGAGGTTCCTAAGAAGTTTAAATCATCTGCCCAAAGTCCTGTGGCCATAAAATTGTCAAACCAAAATGTGAATCCAAGTCTTCTGACTCCAAACCCATCGCCTGGTTAAATCCTACCACTACTTATTTTTTTTAATAGTTTTTAAAGGAGAAGATTCTGGGAAGATGGAAGAGTAGGTTAGAAAATTCCAAGCTCTCCAGATTTCCCCCACAAAAAAAGACAAAATAGCATCTCAAGGTGAATGTAGAGCACAAAAAATAAACAAGAGTTGAGACAGAACAGTGGTCCTCCTGGAATAACCAGAGAAGGCCCAAGAAAAATCCCAGGACTGAGGTTTGGTCCCTGTGAAGTGTAAACACTTACAGGTTAGTTCTGCTGAAACAGCAAGTGGTGAGCCCTGGGGATAGCTGGGCTGGGAGGTAGCCTACGTCCCAGCCACAGGAATTTTCACCTCTAGGACAGTATGGAGAGTCCAGTGTCTGAGCAGGGGAAGTTTGAGGGAACCTCTGCTGATAAGGGATGGCAAGCCCAGTTGTGCTGCCCAGACTTGGCCCTGGGTGAGAAAGAACCAGCACGCACCTGGTTAGTAGAGAAGTAGTGGGGCAAGGATGATGCTGGCTGTGGGTACTTACAGGAGAGCAGAGTAATTGGTTTTGGTTCTAGGCCAGAGGGGAAAACTAAAGGAGGATTTGAGGCCAGTGGCACCATCCTCCATACTGCAGGACTAGTAGTGATTACAATAATACAAATGAAATAATATAAAATAATACAATAATACAAATTAAAAAATAAAAAACTTGAAAATTAAAAAAAAATTTAAAAGCTGGCAAAGGAGAAAGAATTGAACTATAGATAGTTACTATGGGAATAGAGAAGACTGGGGTTCATCTTCAGAGGAGGATAGTGAACCCCCCAAAAAAGCCTCTCCTATCCCAAAGAGTAACGTCAAATGGTCACCTGGTTCAGAAAGAACTTTAAATAAATATAATAAACTTATAATTATGTATATAATTATGTGTATAAAAATTATAATAAATTAAATAGAAGAGTTTTAAAAAGACTTCAAATGAGAGAGATTAAATTAAAAAAAAAAGGAAAACCAGAAGATTATGAAAAGAAAGTCAACCAACTAGAAAAGGAGATCCAGAATCTTAAGGAAGAAAACACCTGGAAAATTAGAATTAGGCAAGGACAAGCCAGTAAAGTTACATAAGAGACCAAGAAATAATAAAATAAAATATAAAGAATGAAAAAACAGAAGAGACTGTGAAACATCTCCTACAGATTAAGAAGAGAAAACCTAAGAATAATCAAACTAACAGAAAGCTATGGTGCCTGCTGATTTATAAAATAGTTTGAAGTCAAAAAGGCATCTCCCCTCCATACCTATCTCTTACCTAATTTTTAACTAATAACAGATGATTTTGATGACTGCTGCCTTATAACATAGTTTTTAGTGAGAGCTATCACACTTCTTCCCTACATCTTTTCATCATTTCCCTTGACATTCTAGATTTTTTGTTTTTTCCAAATAAATTTTGTTATTTTGTCTAGTTCTATATGGTATCTCTTTGATAATCTGATTGGACAGCATTCAAAGTATAAATCAATTTTGGTAATATTATCATTTTTATTATACTGGCAGGGCCAGCCATGACCGCTGAATATTTCTCCAGCTATTTAAGATAGTCTTTGTTTAAGGAGTATATTGTACTTCAATCTAGTTTTTTTGTGTGTGTGCTTTGGTAGATGGATCCCAAAATACTTTATGTATTTTCTAGTTATTTGGAATGAGATTTTCCTGTCACTGCCTCTTAATAGTTTGTTATTGTTATACAGAAACACAGTTAATTTTTGAAGATTTATTTTGTAGCCTACAATTTTGCTGAAGCTAATGCTTTGATTAGCATATTTGCTGATTCTCTCATCGACACCTAAGGATGCAGAAGAAAAAAGTGGGTAGGACACAGGACTTGCCTAGTCAGCAGATTTTGGTACTAAATCCTACCTCAGATGCTTACTACCTATGTGATCTTTGGCAATCACTTAAGCTTTCTGTGCCTCAGTTCCCTGATGTTTAAAATTATAGACCTGCCTCAACTTTAGGGCCTACCTGAAAGGATACTTCCCGCTCTAAATCTATGAACCTATCATTTGTGAGACTATGAACTTAGCTGCAGTGGAAGGAAGTTTTTATTGTTGTTCAGTGGTTTTAGTTGCATCCAACTCTTTTGACCCCATTTGGGGTTCTCTTGGCAAAGATGCAGGGGTAGTTTGCCATTTCCTTCTCCAGCTCACTTTACAGCTGAGGAAGCTGAGGCAAGCAGGATTAAGTGACTTGCCCAGGGTCACACAGCTCGTAAGTGACTGAAGACAGATTTGAACTCAGGAAGATGATCCTTCCTGACTCCAGGTCTGTCACTCTATCTACTGTGCCACTTAGTTGCCCAGAAGGAAGTTATAAGAACATATATTTCTGCATAAAACAAGAAAAACTTTCTGTTAACTCCATTCAAAAATGGAAGGGGCTACTCAATTGATAGTCAAAGGATACGAACAGCCAGTTTTCAGATGAAAAAATCAAAGCTATCTATAGGCATATTAAGAAGTGCTCTAAATAATTTCTGATTAGGGAAATGCATATTAAAACAACTCTGAGGTACCACCTCACACCTAACAGATTGCCTAATGTGACAGAAAAGGAAAATAATAAATGTTGGAAGAGATGTGGGAAAATTGGGACACTAGTGCATTGTTGATGAGAGTTGTAAACTGATCCAACCATTCATGAGTGGAGTTTGGAACTATGCTTAAAGGGCAACCAAATTCCAAAGAGATCATAACAAAGGGAAGAGGACCCACATGTGAAAAGTATTTATAGCAGCCCTTTTAATGTAACAAAATATTGGAAATTGATGAGATGCCCATCAATTGAAGAATGGCTGAACAAGCTGTGGTATATGAATGTAATGGAATACTACTGTGCAATAAGAAAAGATGAATAGGCAGATTTCAGAAAAACCTGGAAAGATTTGTACCAACTGACACAAAAGTGAAATGAGGGAGCAGCTAGGTGGCACAGTGAGTAGAGCACTGGCCCTGGAGTCAGGAAGTCCTAAGTTCAAATTCAGCCTCAGACACTCGACACATGTACTGGCTGTGGGACCTTGAGCAAGTCACTTAACCCCAACTGCCCTGCCAAAAAACAAAAACAAAACAAAAAAAAAGTGAAATGAGCAGAACCAAGAAAACATTGTACACAGTATCAGCAACACTGTGTGATGATCAACTCTGAATGACTCAGCT
>CM053622.1:185103060-185130697 GCA_028646595.1 Phalanger gymnotis
GAGGACCTGAGTTCAAATCCAGCCCCAGATACTTGACACATGTACTAGCTGTATGACTTTGGTCAAGTCACTTAACCCCAATTGCCCTGCCTTACCCCCTCCAAAAACAAAACCAACAAACCAACACAAAAATGAATGCTAAAAAATTTATTGACATGTAACTGTAAAAATAAAATACTGTTTAAAAAAAAAGGAAGGGGCTGGCTGCTTTTTTAGGCAGTATTAGGCAGTGAGGTCCTATCAATTAAAGTACTCTATGAGAAGGTCTATAACTACTAATCAAGAATATTGTTAACATAATTCTTATATTGGCTGGGAAACTTAACTGAATGAATTATAAAACCTTAAGTCTAAAATTACATTTTTTAAAGTGATATTTGAAAGAGATAAAGTGATGGCAATTCTATAAATTAGACACACAACTGAAATTTATGAATTGTGAGGTTTTAGTTCAAAAAATAAAGCCTATGACTAATGTTATGTTCCAAATACATTGTATTTAGTAAGTTATAAATACTGCAATAATAAATTGCTTACTTAGAGGTCAAATTAATCAGTTCCTTATTTTGTAGCACTGGTTAATGAAAGTAAATCTGTACTAGTGAAAAAACTGTTAAACCTTCTGAACCTGAATAACAATAGAAATAACCAGAATAAATACAACCAACTTTTATTATGAGTGAGGCTGTAGGACAAATCAGGTTCTATCCTTCAGTCCTACTTATCTTCTGGTCATTTCCACTGTAGTGATCATTTATAGAAATTAAGATTCGATATATCAGATAATTCAACTGTTGGACTGCTTTTCTACATTTAGAGTAACAAAAAGAACTCTATCTGTGATATTTTTACTATATCATACAATAATAATCAATAGACAGCTTGGTGGTAGAATGGATAAAGGGGTTGTTGAAACTGGAGTCAGAAAGTCCTGAGTTCAAATCCAGCCTCAGACCCTTACTAGCTGTGTGACCCTGGAAGAGTCACTTAAACACTTTATTCAATACCTTGGTTTTTCATCTGTAAAATAGGAATAATAATAGTACCTACTTTTCAGAGTTGTGAGAGTAAAAATGAGGTAATATTTGAAAAACTTGAAGAACCATATGAATGCCAATATTTTCCAACATAATTTTATAAATATTTGACACAAATTATGTTCTTCATAAACTAAAGAAATAGTTTAAGAAACATCATCAGGGACATGTAAGACCTATAAAAGAAGGTGACCTGAGTGTTGGGTAGCCTAAGTGTTGAACTCTGCAACAAAATATTAAAAGAACCAATAGTTACAAAAATGCAGGGACAAGGATCATGCAATGTAAGAAGGCTTCATGGGTTACATATGATCTCTACCACTAGAGGGAGTACACATACCAGTAAGATTACAGGTCTACTGAAGTACTGAGTTCCATCCATCCCCTCTCCATACTAACCCTTGGGCCCACTTCTTACTGCTCCTGTAAGGCAGATACCTTGATACATCTTAAGAATTCCTTACCATTTGCCCTTCAGTTTTATTATTAATACCTCTGGAGGCCTTACCATTTGCCCTTCAGTTTTATTATTAATACCTCTGGAGGCCTTCCATTTGCTCTTACTCGTATAGTATCTTTGACTAGAATGAGAGCTCCTTGGGAGTAGGGAGTATTTTCTTTTTCTATTTATATCCTCAGGGCTTATTCACAGTGCTTGGCACACAATTAGTGCTTAGTACGAGGGAGCTAAGTGGTATAGTGGCTAGCATGCTGAATTTGGAATAAAAAAGCCCTGAGTTCAAATCCTACTTCAGATACTTGCTAGCTGTGTGTTCCTGGGCAAATCACTTTACCTTTCTCATTAAGCAAAATGAGGATAATAACAGCACCTATTTCACATGGTTGTTGTCAGAATCAAATAAGATAACCTGTAAAACATTTTGCAAACCTTAAAAAAATACTGTATAAATGCTTTTTAAAATTTCACTCATTTATTCATTATCAGAAGGAAAAACCAGCGGAAAAGCAATCAACTAAAAGTCAAGAAAGCCAAATTTAGTTCCGGATCAATCCCCAGCTAGTTGTATGACCTTAAGTAAATCATTTAATCTCTCTGTGCCTCAGTCTCATCCCATTCTTCAATATATAAATGGTTAAAGAATAAAGACAATTTTCAAAGAAAGGAATCCAAGTTATCAACAATTATATGAAAAAAGTTCTAAATCATTACTAGAAAAATGGAAATTAAAGCAACTTTGAGGTTCTACCTCACACATATCAAACTTTCAAATGACAAAAGACAAGTGACAAATGTTGGAGGGGCTGTAAGAAAACAGGTATATGCAGTACTGTACTCATGGTGGAGCTATGAAGCAGTACAGTCATTCTAGAAAGTGATCCAGATCACATTCTAGAAAGTGAACTATATCCAAAAATTAACTATGACACGCACATTCTTTGATCTAGCTATGCCACTACTAGAGCTACAACCCAAAGAAAACAAACAAAAAAAAAAGAGGGAAAGGATCTAAATGTACAAAAATGTTTATAGCAGCTCTTTTCACGGTAACCAAATTGGAAACTAGGGGAATGCCTCAACAAATTGTGGTGTGTTTATTTAATAGTTATTGTGCCATAATAAATAATGAAATACGCAGTTTAAGAGAAAATTGGGAAGACCTTTGGGAACTGATGCAAAGTGAGCAAAACCAGGAGAATAATTTATATAATTGTTATAGCATAGATAAAAACAACCTTGATAGACTTAAGACTTCTGATCAACACAATGATAAATAGCCAAAAGAATGGAGATGAAACACACACCAATCACTGTCTGACAGAGAGATGATGAACTTAAAATGCAAAAAAGAGACATCCATACTTGGCCATGGATAATGTGGGAATTTGTTTTTCCAAACTATACAGTTATGTATTAAGGGCTTTACTTTCAAGCTTTTTTTTTTCTTTTGCCCAGCTGGGGAAGGAGAGGAGCATAGTGGGAAGGACAGATTAATAAATAAATAAATAAGCTAATCTTATGAAGATCTTTCAGGTCTAAAACAAAATACTCTTATAGCATTAGGAACTAATGCATGCGTGTGTGTACACATACAAATACACACACACACACACACACTCACTCACTCCTTCTCTCACGAAGGGGGTGTCCATAGTATTTGTGAGTTAGGCAAAACAAAGTTACAATCCTGAAAAGCTACACTGGTTTTTAGGTTAACTTTGTTACTTTAATTTGCCTTAAGGAAAGAGAAATGGGGGGAGTGGGGGAGGAGGAAGGATGGTCTGAACTTATGATTTTAACGGTGTAAGGAATTCCTGGTGTGAAAACTCCCTTAAGGCAACTAAAAATAAAGCTAAAAAAGGAAAATCATGCAAAACTTTCTAATTGTTATTGTCTATTTTCCTTCCAAAGGAAGTGTACAAATTTTTTCCCGATGCTGAAATTGTACAGCATTTTACCGCAGTAGTCAAATAGCATATATCACACCATAACTACATGCACAACTTTAGGAAGTAAAAGGAAAAAAATTTCTTAGAATAAAATCATGGAAAAACTAATTTTCCAGAGAGCTGAGGGTTAGTGGTTTGGACTCGTAATTTCATTGCTTTAGGGCAGCTTCTCAAACTTTTTGGTCTCATAACCTCTTTTCACTCTTAAAAATTACTGAGGAAGCCTCTCCCCAATCTATCAATATTTACCATGTTAGAAATTAAAACATCTTAGCTTTATATTAGGCAAATACAGTTCAACCTTGGGGACCCCATGAAATAATCTTGCGGACCCCCAGGGTTCCAGGACCAAACTTTGATAGCCACTTTTTTAGGTAAGTGTAAGTAAGGTAAATTTCCTCCTTTGGAAACTCCTACTAATGCAGATCTGCAAATGTTCTGAAATTTAAGGTCTTAAGAGAGTTATGTGCAACACCAAGAAAATAAATGACTTGTTCAGGCTCATGTAACCCATGTTAAAAGTAGAACTTGAATCCAAGTCTTCACTTCAAGATGGATTATTTATCCAGTATATTGCACTTCCTCTCAAATACTAGAATTAAAATGCAAAATGAGAAGATTGGACTAGGTGACATCTATGGTCCATCCAGATTCTAAATCTATGATCCAATAATCTAACTTTGTGTTTCCCAGAGCAGCTGACAAGTGTTCTTCAAATAGCAGACCTTTAAATGCTTTTTAAAAGAATGAAATTATTAATATAAAATGGAACATAAGTGCAAAAGGATTATGGTATAGTAGAGAGAACACTGGACAGGAATCACTGAGTTCTAAGGTAGGCATTCTAAGCCTGGGTTCTAAAGAATGAGTTCTAAGCCTGCCTCTACTACAAATTCACTATTTAAGTTAAATAGGTGGTTTCCCTTCTCTAGGACTCATTTTCTTTGGTAAAATGATGGGTTTGAGCTAAAACAGGACTTCTTAATCTGCTTTGCATCATGGACACCTTTGGCAGTCTGATGAAGCTTATGGATCCCTTGTAAGAATAATGTTTTTAGATGTATAAGATTACAAAGAAATCTATTATATTGAATTGCAGTTATCAAATTTTTTTTAAAAAAACAAATCCTGGAATGCCATGTTAAGAACTCATGGATTAAAGGATCTCTGAGAACTAATCTCTGTGACCATGACTCTTAACTTTTTTTTTTTAACATTTCCCCCCAATAAAATATAAGTTCCTTAAAGACCTGTTTCTCTTTTATCCTTGTATCCTTAGTACTGGCACATGGCAAATGCTGATACAAATGCTTGCTGAATGAATGAAACTATTGATAGAAGTCTTCCTAAAAAACGTTTGGCATGTCATTAAAATGCTGCAGCCAAAGAACTGATTTTTACCCCTACCCCTATCCAAACTCACGTAACTTCACCGTAGTATGCTCGTAAAGGACTATAGTGATATATTGCCTCCTCTAACACCGTACACACACACACACACACACACACACACACACACACACACACGGCATTCTACACTTTCAAGGGCTTCATAATTTGAGATTTACTGCATCAAAAATAGGTTCATAGGATCATAGGTCTAGAGTCAACTCACTCATTTTACAGATGAGGAAACTGTGGTCCAGAGAGATTTAATGACTTGCCTGAAGTCACAAAGGTAGTAGGTTATCTGAAGCAGGATTTAAACACATGTGCTAGAGCCAGCATTCTTTCCAAAGTACACTATTTAATCCAATTCTACATTTATTGAAAGTCTACATGTGCAAGGTTAGGTGCTATTTCATTTCCTCTAAAGTCTACTATGTGCAAGATTAGGTGTTACTTCATTTCCCATCCCTGATTACACTATAGAACAGTAAAATATCAAAATTATCTATTCCAGGTCTCCTCTCTAACTTGAATCTGGGCTACAATATGATAAATATTTATTAAGCAACTGCTGTGTTCCAGGCACTGTGTTAAGCACTGGGGATACAAATAAGAAAGACAGTCCCTGACCTCAAGAAGCTTACAACATAATGGGGAAGACAATATATAAAAGGAAGCTAAAGGAGTGAGGAGAGGAATGCCAGTCTCAGAGACATGGTGAAGATGATAGTGGAGTCAAAAGCAAGCAGAGTAGCTGGTGGCAAATGAAGACACAACTGGTACTTTGAGCCCTCTATAAATAGAGGATACTGGTTATCCTCCAGCCCTCCAATCAATTGAGAGTACTGATGGAAGCCAAGAGAGAGTAGTGAGAACCGGGATGAAGAAAGAAACCTGGAGGAGGGGTGGGGCAGGGAATGGGGATGGGATGGGAGGGGTGGAGAAGAGTAGCACATAATTTCAAACAGTGCCCTTGATGGCAAAAACCAAAAATAACAAAAAGTATGGAGTGGTAAAAATTCATTGTGGTTCAACGGCTAATAAGCACTGCTCTGAATCATGAGTTTCTAGAAACAGCTCAAGTAATATCAAGACAAAATTGGAATAATTAAATGAACTGTTCTTCATCTTCATATAATTAGAAAGCTACCAAAGAATATGCAGTTGTGTAGCTTAGGATATTATCTTTTACAATCTAAGTCAACTCATTCTTAATTTTTTTTAATGTAAACCTTTCAAATATGTGACATAGTTTCATCTTCCTATAGTATATTGAACATAAACAATATATACTAAAGATAATTACTGAGTTTGTCACCAAAGTACAGTGTACAATGAATACCTCTCCACACAGCTAGATTGATTGTATAAGCTACTCTGCTTTCAGCCTGATAGCTTGACCATAGAACTACTAAGTACAAGAGACCTTTAGCCAACTCCAACGTCCATCCTCAAACCTCAGAATTCTCCTATCTTCTTTTGTCACTTGCTGTCTTCTTTGTTATTGAAGATAGCCCCCAAACTCATATTTATAAGATGACTATGCTGTTCTCACCAACTGCCTTCTTGCTGTCTGTAGCTGCATCCTGCCTCTCCTGATTTCCTTATCTCTTATCCTCTGCTTCTGTAGCTTATACTTGGCATCTCAGCTTTCACACTGAAAGGATAGATTTTGTTATTGGTACCATCAGCTAAAGTGTTCATTTTCAGTCTCCAGGCTTCTCTTGGCTAGCTTCTTGAAGCTCTATGCTCCATTGTTTTTCCTTAGCTACTAAGGATTTTGGGGGGTTTGTTTGTTTCTTGGTAATGGGTTCATGGCTGCCCTAAATACCACAGGCTATAGGATGGGTGGGTTCTAGGTAACTGAGGCTATAATATCCTTCTGGAGATAACTTTGGCTTCACTACTTATCACCAAGACCCCTTTATAGTCTGCTGAATTCATAATCAGATAAACAAAACAAAACTCAAAACTACCCAAACTGTTCAGTTCAACTCTGCATGAAAATCTATGACATGTATTACAGGGAAAGTGAAATCTTCAAAGCACTAGATAAGAATGTCTATTCTTAATACTATAAAAAGTCTTATGAAAGACCTAATAGCTAAATTCCAGAGAGTACACTCATTTATTTACTCTCATTACAAAAGCTACTTATGAAATCAGTTCAAAGTAAAATGTTTCTTTTTAGACCTTTACTACCTCTAAAATAATCCAACGTGCTAAATTAGCCATAATAAACTTCTTTCAAAATATTCAGGACAATACCACTTTTGACCACAACCCAAAACATACCCCATCCTTAGTTCTCTTATATTTATTTCAAAGCGAATAACTACAATAAGCTGTTAACAAAAGAAAGCTTCTCTCTTATGTTAATTGCAAAAAACAAGTCCAACCTAGGTCCCCTGTACACACATACATACACACACACACACACTTTCCCAAAAATGTTCACAAACATCAGAAACACTGAGGTGCTAATGGCTGTTACTAAGACCACCAGAAAATGTGGGGAGGGGTACATATGAATGTGGGACAGCTAGATGCCACAGTAGATAGAATACTGAGGAAGATCTGAGTTCAAATTAAGCCTCAGATACTTATTAGCTATGTAACCCTAGGCATGTTACTTAATCCTGCTTGACTCAGTTTACTCATCTACAAAATGAGTTGGAGAAGGAAACGGCAAACACCAAATGGGGTCACAAAGAGTTGGACACACCTGAAAACGACTGAACAACAACAGCATATGTATATATGGGGAAGGGCTTAAGAGAATAGAGAAAGAGATACGGGCAATCTGAAATAAGTATGCTGCCCCACATACCTCTCCTCTCCAGTCAGAGGCAGTGAAATGAAGGGTAAAAGTATTAGCTGCTGGTCAATTGGCTACCTTAATTTTTATTACATTGTGAGGAAAGCATTCTATAAACTGTAAAAAAAAAAAGACATATAAATGTTCACTGTCATAAGATAGTAAAGCTTATGCTTCTTCCTATTTAGTCCTTCCTATTCAGTCGAATCACATACCTTATTATCATTTTTTACTGGTAAGGTACTTGTTACAAACTGGATTAATATAGCAAGAATATTACCAATTCCTAAATGAGACGGAGGAAGGGAAAAGGAACAAGCATTTATTTAGTGCATACTATGTGCCTGGCACTTTACAATCACTTTACAAGTATTATCACATTTTAAAAAAATTTTCTAAATGAACACTGAGGAAAAATTTTCCCAAATTCCAAACCAAAACATTTTAGTTTTTTTCAAAGAATTCATACGTATATATTATTTGCTATGTCATTTCTTTGGTACATTAAAGCTACTGCGCCGAGCAAAATAATAAACATGTCAACTTGAATACAAATATTTATGAAAAACTAGTATTACCTTGTACAATTATTGTAATATTACATTACATTGTAATACATCGGTATTACATTGCCTTACTTTTCTCTGAGAACAAGGAAATACTAAAACATTTTGAAAAGGAAGAATTACTGAAGAGTCTTGAGGTTCTAATTTAATTTTCCATAAAACATAGGCAGCCCAGCATAGTGGAAACACTAGATTCGGTTATCATAAGATGACTACTACTACTACTACTACTACTACTACTACTACTACTACTACTACTACTACTACTAGTGAACATTTATATAGTGCTTACAATGTGCCAGATATTGTGCTAAGAGCCATATAATTACTGTCTCATATGATACAGCTAGGTGGTAAAGTAGATAAGAGTGCTGGGCCTGGAATCAGGACAACTCATATTCCAGAATTCAAATCCAGCCTCAGACACTTACTAGCTGTGTGACCCTGGGCAAGTTACTTAACCCTTTGCCTCAGTTTCCTTATTTGTAAAATGAGAAGGAAATGGCGAACTATTCCAGTACCTTTGCCAAGAAAACCCCAAATGGTCACAAAGAGTCAGACCAACTGAACAACAACAAAAATGCGCCCTCACAAACACCCAAGGGGGAAAGGTACTATTACCCCTATTTTAGTTGAAAACCCTGAGGCAAACAGAGGTTAAGTGACTTGCCAGGAAGTATCTGAGGCCAGATATGAATTCTGGTCTTCCAGATTCCAACACCAGAGATCTTACACACTGTACCACCAGCTGCCTAGACACATCAACTTGGACGGCCACTTAACCTCTCTTAGCTTCAGTTTCCTTGTCTCGGAAATACTATTCTCCCTACTTACCTCAAAGGGCTGTTAAAAGAATCCCATGAGATAATGTATGTATAGTTGGCATTACATAAGCCAAGCACCTTAGTATTGTTATATTAAAAAGGACCCACTCATAAAAATATCCCCTCAAATTCTAAAGCAATGCTTTACAGCATAGGGAATAAGGGTGGGGGAAAGAATAACTAGTATACAGGTACAAAGCAAGTTATCTCCAATTGGTCTATCTTGGCCAAGTATTGTGAGACTCCCTTTCCCACCCCTGCCTAGCTCTGGCTGTGGGAAGGGTTACTCCAATGGCTCCTTATGCCATCAGAAATGTCATAGATTCACAGAAGGCAATGAGAGTAGTTTCCACCTATTCTACCTTCCTCATTCCTTGCTCACTGAAATGTAGGCAGCACTTCCTCCTATGTTATCAATACTCCTCCCTTTCTGAAAGAGGTCAGGTAAGAAACATAGCTCCTCAAGGAGAGAAAAGTTAGGGAAATCCTGCAGTATGCATCCTATACTTCTTTAGAGTTTCAATCAATAGCAATCTAACCATGTGTCTGACTCCTGGGCATGGGGGTAGTTCCAGGTGACTGAAAAAGCAGGCCTCTATACCTCCTGATAATGTGGAAAGCAATTTCCAGATATCCTTAGCTCCTCTGCCTCAGGCTCATCATAACAGACAGGATTTGCTAGGAATCACTTCACCTATTCTAACAGCCTGTTCAAGTCTATTTGCCTGACAGACACCTTTCCCACAGATGCTGGAATATGGGTTAACTATTTCTTATCAGCTCTATGGCTTACGAATGAGTAAAAGAAACACTTAAATGGAAAGGAATCATACCAATCTATCAACTTTACCCTTACGATCAAAACATGTTTTGACTATCCAACATGACCAGCTCTAACTACCACTCCAACAATGAGGTTCTAGTTTTGGTGGCAAAGAAAGGATTAAGAAGGTACTTACTGAAAGTGTGAGCGAAAAATTCAAGGTTTGGCAATGTGACTGAATCTAACAAATATCAATAGTTGAAAGCTAAATCTGCAGGTGGAACCAAGAGACTGGTTTTCTGAGTTACAAATATTTTAAAAACAGATACTGTTCTGATGTCACTTACGACTTTCAAGAAAGCTAGGACAACAGAGAAGCACACTAAACGATGAATACAACAGCATTGCTCCTTCAACTTAACCAGACGTAAATGTATTCTCCCTTTGTGAGAACTGCTAAACTTAAAAAAAAAAAAAAGTCTCTCCCCAGCCACACCAAAGGGGGTGCAGGTATGCAGGGCACCCTGCTTTGGTGGAATATCATAGAACTTTTTCTTACCCCTCTGCTCCAACTTGTGATTCCTCTTCTCTTAGATCCTATCCGAGGGTGGAGAGACACAAGGCCTTAATCTGACACAAGGCCTTAAAATGTTAAGTTGGCATACAAGTACTTCATCAAAATTTCAAGAGTTCAGGTACATATTGATGCAAACTCTACAACCATCCAGGAGACTCATTGCTAACTAATGCCTGCCTCAGTTCCCAGAACAGCCAAAAATGGTGTTTCTCCTATTAACTAGCCCACCTCTACACCCTAGTCCCAGGCCCCTCCAGTCACATATTGGGAGCACTTTTACATTGTGAAGAAAGTGCTCCATTTTATCAGGGACACCTCTCCAGCCAAATTTACCTTAGGACTTTAAACATCTATAAAGTGAGTGTGTGCAATTTGTGTGTGGTGGGGGTGGGTGGTTGGTCACCACGAAGGCAGGGGAGATGGGGGGAGGGGGTGTTGTGCAGTCACTGGGCGGGTCTAAGTGCAGACATATGGGGTACAGGTATATGGGGGGAGGTGCAGGGAGCCCTCCCTAGTTTCTCGTTGCACTAAGTCCACTTCTGAGCCGCCCTCTCAGGGGTTCTTTCTTCCTCCCTCCTGTACCCCCAGGAAGAAGGTGAGATGGCAGAAGTGGAGGAAGGGGGGAGCGCGGGGAGTCTCCAGCCTCAGAGTTTGTTCCTCCTCCTCCTGCTTCTCCTTCCTCGGAGCCTCCCCGCTCTGGCCCTGCACCGCAGCCCGGGGCTCCCTGCCCGCTCCGGCCCAGAGGCCGCACCGAGGCCCCGGCCTCTCTTAGGGGCCTGCGGGCCACACGCAGACCTACACACGCCGGCCACAAACGCAGCGGCGGGCCGGGCCTCACGGGCGGCCTCGGAGGGAGCCCGGCAGGGAGGGGGCGAAACCCAAACAAACAGCGGAAGCGCAGCCAGCACCAGGCCGCGCTCGGCCGGGCCGCCGCCGCGCCCGGCTCCTCGGGACAGGGCCGAAGCTCGGGGCCGCGGCCAGAGGCACGCTCCTGAGCCCCGGCATGGAAGGGCCCCGCTGCTCCCGAGCTCTCCTGATCCCGCAGACACGCGCCCCTACTTCTAGCCCGTCCATCCTTCCCCGCGGCGAGTGCCCCGGCGGGCACAGAAAAAAGCCAAGCCTCCCCTCCCCTCCCACCCGCGGCTCCTGGAGAAGGGAAGCCACTTACCCTGCAGCGGGGCCCGGCTCCGGCTCCGGCTCCGGCGCCCGGCTCCCTCCGCCTCCTCCTCCCGCTCCGGCTCCGCGCCCCGGCGCTGGCGCTGCTGCTCTCCTCCCTTCCTCCTACTTCTCCTTCCCTTCCTCCTCCTCCTCCTTCTCCTCTTGCTCAACTCCTCCTCCTTCTCTTCTTCTTCTTCCTCCTCCTCCTCTCTTCCCTGTCCTAGTCCTCCGCTCCCGAGGGGCGCGGGGGGCACGCAGGCAGGCAGCCCGCAGCCGCCTCCCAGCGGCTCAGCCCCGGCGCGGAGGCACCCACGACGGAGCGCGAGCACTCACGGGCACGCGGCCCGGGGACGAGGAAGAGGACAGTCCGGGCCAGGGGGAGGAGGCGCGCCTGCCGCTCTTCCCAGCTGCTGGGAAAGAAGTGGGGGGGTGAGAGCGGGAGCCAAGAAGGAAGGAGAGCCAGCCCCTTCCTCGAGCTCAGGCAGGAGCGTCCCGTTTCGCACGCGCTTTCCTCCAGCTCCTTTTGTATCCAGTCCTCATCCACCTTCTACTTCTTGCCTCAGACTCCTCTCCTCTCTTTGATTTACCCTCAGCCACACCAAAGGGGGGGGAAAAGTCCTTCTCGTTCCATCTATAAGCTCCAACTTCCTTTCTGCATCACCTGCCTCGCCCTTTCCCTTCACCTCCAGCTGCCAGGAGCCACCCCACTAACAATGCCAAGTTCATAGCACCTTGCTCAGACTTCTCTAGAAGCGGCCGCATCCCCAGCCCAGAGCACCAGCGCCCAGTGTCTGAACCTGGGCAGAGAGGCATTGACTGCCTGGGTCAGGCAGGAAAGGATAAGATAGGAAGAGAGCAAGAAAACAGCTTGTACAACGCGTACCCGTTGAAACAGTGCCACTGCTGAAAGAGGCTTTTTCCCCCCGTAGATACATAGCCTTTTTTACTTTCTTGTTTTAGCAAATTCATTTCTTCTGCCTTGTATTAAAAGTTGTATAACAAATACACTTTTACAAATGTATATGTCACTAATCCCCAGCTATGAATCACAATTGTAAATTGGTAACCTCGCCACCCCCATACCTGCCCTCTTTCTTCTGAGGATCCCTGTGTTCCCAGCTTTCCTCTTATACTTAAAGTTAATTTGATGGACAAGATCCAGTTGAATGATGATCGGCCCTCAACAAGGGGAACAATAGATCTTTTTTCTAGTGTTTTTGTTGTCTACTTTCTTCTTTCTTTTCTTAACTGTTAATCTTTATTTCTGAGGTGAGGTCCTAATACTTAATAGACAGTCATGGCACATCTGCACATGTGCTGGTTTGTGAGGTGTCAATAAGAATAAATAAGATGATATTACAATTTTAATTAAAGAAATGAAAGATGAATTGTTAAAATTTATCTTGAGGAATTATTGATTTTTAAATTATATTTCTTAAATGGCTTGAGATTATGTAAAACACTAATGATTGTATAAAAACTGGGCTTTTGTACTGGGGTTGGTTATTTTTTTAAATGTCTAATTTATCTTTATTCTTTGCTTAACAAACCAAAAGCACAGAGTACTCTGAAAACATAATGATGTTTAAGATTGTAAAAGGGATTAACCCTTAAATCAGTATTTGTAAACTTTATATAGTATTAATTTCATTGGACTACTACTGGATCGAATAAGTTTCTCTTAATCACTAGGTTGATCACTATCACTTTGTGTTTTCAGATATACCTTAGTTGCTACATTTCATTTAAAGGATGATGTTGATTTAATTTAGCGATAAACCCATACCTGTTATTGTAATTCTTTGGTTAGGATCCATTTAAAAGATAAGCATGTTGATAGTCTTCTTTCCATTTCTTGCAAACCCCATTCCTTACTTCTCCCAATAGAAGGATGAACTATAGGATGGGATGGAGGGGGTGATTGTAATAGAAATTGCTGATGTGACTAGGAAATGTTAATAACAAGTACTGATACTTACCTAGCTTTAAAGTTTGCAAAACACTTTACCATGTATTAGACTTCTGACCTTTCCACATCTTTTGAAGAGGATTAAATGCAAAGGGTTTGTGATTGAAATAACCGGGATCATTCAATTCTGTTCAACAAACAAATAAAGCACTGGGGGTCCACTAATTAAGGTGCTTGGATTACAAAAATACAGGAACAAAGACCCTGCTCTCCTGGAATGAGAGAGAGGGGAAGGAAGAGGAAAGAAAGATATTCACTCTATTATAATACAAGGAAGAGTAGAATAAATGCAAGGATAAAGGCGATGTAATATAAAAAGATACAAATTACAAAGGATGGAAGAAAATTGATAATAACAGCATTTACATAGCACTTTAAGGTTTGGAACTCACTTTGAAACATATTTCTCTAGACATAAACTCAGAAGAAGATAACAATGTGAAAATAACTACAAATAAAGCCTCAAAGAAAAATGCTTATTGGACCCCAGCCCAACAAGATTTCCTGGAAGAGTTCAAGAAAGATAAGAGTGATAGAGGAAAAATTGGGAAGAGAAATGAGAGTGATGTAAGAAAATTATGAAAAGAGAATTAATAGCTTGGCAAATGAGACACAAAAAGTACTGAAGAAAATAATACCTTAAAAATCATAATTTGCCAAATTGTAAAAGAGACACAAAAATTCACTGAAGAACTTAAAAAACAGATATGGCCAAATGGAAAAAGAGGTTCAAAATATCACTGAAGAAAATAACTCCTTAAAAATTAGAATTGGGCAAGTAGAAGCTAATGACTCCATGAGACATCAAGAAACAATAATACAGAGTCAAAAAATGGAAAAAAAATAGAAAGAAATGTGAAATATCTTGTTAGCCAAGAAAATAGATGAGGAGAGTGAAAGTCATAATCAAAGAAAAAGCCTAGACATCACATTTCAAGAAATTATCAAGGAAAACTGATCAAAAATGTTAGATCCAGAGAGTAAAATGGAAATTGAAAGAATCTACCATTTACCTCCTGAAAGAGATACCAAAATGAAAACTCACGGGAAGAGAAAATACTTCAAGCATCCAGAAAGAAAAAAAACATTAAAATATCGTAGAGCGCAGTCAGGATCACAGAAGATGTAGCAGCTTCCATGTTAAAGGAACAGACGGCTTGGAATATAATATTCTGGAAGGAGCTAGGATTACAACCAAGAATAACATACACAACAAAACTGAGTATTAATACTTAAGGGTAAAAAGTAGATATTTAATGAAATAGAGGACTTTCAAGTATGAATAGACCAAAGCTGAATAGAAAATTTGACATTCAGACACAAGACTCAAGAAAAGTATAAAAAGGTAAACATAAAACATAAGGGCCTTAATAAAATTAAGCTGTTTACATTCCTATGTAGGAAGATGATATATGTAACACCTAAGAACTTTATCATTATTAAGGCCGTTATAAGGCATTTGCATAAACAGAAAGTATAGATCTGAGTTGATCATGTCTAAATGATCTTTCAAAAACAAAGGGATGAGAAAAAGAGAGGCATTGGAAGAAGGGGGAAGGGAGAGTTGGAATGGGGAATGAAGAGGCATTCAAGGAAGAGCTTTAACATTGGAGGGGAAAATCGGGGGGCGAGGGGTGGGGAATGAGCAATTCTTGAACCTCACCCTCTTTGGAATTAGTTCAAAGACTGAAGAATATACACACACATATACCCACACTCAGTCATGTGTGTGTGTGTGTGTGTGTGTGTAGAAATGTAACTTGCCCAATGGGGAAATAGGAAGGGAAGGGGATAAGAGAAAGGGGCTGAGGAATGATAAAATGTAGGACAGATTAAGGGAATCAGTGCTTAGAAGCAAAAGGAACTTTTGAGGAGGGACAGGATAAAAAGAGAGAAGAAACAAGACAATGAGATGGAGAGAAATACACCGAAATCATAACTGTGAATGTGAATGGGATGAATTCACCCATAAAACAAAAGCAGATAGCAGAATGAATTAGAAACCAGAATCTAACAATATATTGTTTAGAAAGACAAAGAGTTAAAGGGCTAACGCAGAGTCTAATATGCTTCGGCTGAGCTTAAAAAAAAAAAAGTCAGATAGCAATCATGATCTCAGACAAAGCAAATGCAAAAGTAGACCTAATTTAAAGGGATAATCAGGGAAACTACATTTTGCTAAAAGGTACCATAGACAATGAAGTAATATAAAAAATTTTTATGGCAAGTTTCTCTGATAAAGGTCTCTTTTCTCAAATATATACTGAATATAGAACTGAGTTGAATTTTTAAAAATAAGAGCCATTCCCCAATTGACACATGGTCAAATGATATAAACAGGCAGCTTTCAGAAGAAATTGAAGCTATCTATAGTCATATAAAAAAAATTTTTCCCAAATCACTATTGATCAGAGAAGAACAAATTAAAACAACTCTGAGGTACCATCTCACAGCTATCAGAAATGATGAATGCTAGAAGAGATGAGAGAAAAATAGGTAAACTAATGAATTGCAAGTGGAGGAGTGAGCTGGCCTAACTATTCTGGAGAACAGTTTGAAATTAGGCCCAAAGGACTACAAAACTGTGCATATCCTTTGACCCATCAATACCACCACCAAGTCTGTATCAGAAGGAAAAGGACTTATATGTACAAAAATATTTCTAGTAGTTCTTTCTGTGGTGGCAAAGAATTGGAAATCAAGGGGATGTTTGTTAATTGGGAAATGGTTGAACAAGTTCTGGCATATGATTGTAATGGAATATTATTGTGCTGTGGGAAATGACAAAGGGGACAGTTTCAGAAAATCATGGCAAGACATACATGAACTGATACAAAGTAAAGTGAAAAGAACCAGAAGATCATTGTGCATAGTAACAGCAATATTGTAATGATTATCAACTGTGAAAGACTTGGTTGCTTTGTTCAATACAATGATCAAAGACAATTCCAAAGGATTAGTGATGAAAAAAAAATGCTATCCACCTCCTGAGAGAGAACTGAGAGCTCTGAGTGCAGACTGAAGTATATTTTTTCATTTTCTTTATTTTTTCTTGTTTTTTGAAATATGGCTAATATGAAAATATGTTTTGCATGATTTCACATATATAATTGATGTATGCAGAAGGTGGTGAGCAGAGAGAATCTGGAACTCAAAATTGAAAAAGAAAAGACTGTTAAAAATAAATAATAATTTAAAAAATTCTAATGTTATTGCAAGCTATTTGAGAAGATAAATCAAAATAAAATAAAATTACATAATCACAGTATAATAAAATATTACATTTTCAAACTAAATATGCAGCCCACAGGGATCTTTATATATAGTGTAATGATTCCTCCTTTCTATTTGAGTTTAATACCACTACATTACCTAGTTGCCAAAAACTATTACTTTATGGGCCTATACTCTCACCTCTCTAAAACCTTTTTGAGGAGGGTATCCTTAATAAAAATATGAGAAGGAATAGGAAAATTTTCAATGAATTTTCTACAGCAAACTACATCTTCACACAACTGACTAAAAGTTATAGTGAATACAGGATCTTGCAATATTTATTGTTTATTAATTGAAAGCATTTAGTTTCTTAGAGAAGAATGCGGCCTTTAACAATCTCTCCCACTAAAGTGTCTCACATGCATATGTTAAGGTCCTATAAGATTCTTTGCTGGAAGCAATCACAGAAATAGCTTTGTTCAATAATCTTCTTCTCAATGTTAAATAAGGCACAAAAACTATGAGACAAACAATAGCCTACTCCTCTCTGGGAAGTTGTCCTATTGTGTAACTAACCCAAAATGAAGAGGGAGTCCCTGATAGTGAGGCCCTCTAGATTCTCTTGTTTGCAGATCGCATTCTGCTGATTTCATTTAAATTCAGAATACTATTGAACGTCCCCAATAAGATCCATAGTCACTCAAGAGAGATTCATTTAGCAATCCACATGGGAAAAAAATTGTGCAAAGTGTGATAATTATCCAGATTGTGACATATAGTTAGAGGGATGGCCATTGAGTTAGTCCACCATCTTAGGCAGGTATCATAGAAGAACAATAAGCAGAGCCTAAAATTGAAAAGAAAGAAGAAAGTGGCCTCAATTGCATTTGGGAAATTAGGAATTACTGAAGATGATCTTAAGTTGCTCCTACCACAAAAAAGACTGCCTTTTTTTTTTTAAACACCATTATTCTTCCAGTGAAGCTGTGTTCTTTCCTCTTCTCCACACTCTAAAGAAGTTAACTTCCTCCTCAAGGACATCTTCCTTCTACATAATCCTATCATTTCCTTCCTCTAGTACCAGACTGCCTCCACAATCACCTCCCCCCAATGACTAATCTTTTGTCTATTGGTTCCTTTTCTTCAATTTCTAATGAATTAATGAAAAAGCATTTATTTGTTGTTTACCATGTGTTAAACACTGGGCTAATTGCTGATAATATGAATAAAAAAGTCAAGATAGTGTCATTTCTCAAAGAACTGACAGTCCAAATATGGAAAGAAAACACAAATAAGATTATGGCCAGGAAGGAATAGTTTAGTTTGAATCAAGAATGGTGAATGCAGCCATAGAATAATAAATTCGTATACCCTTTCCAGTAGTACTGGCAGTACTGACTTGATAATGGTTCCATGTCTAGAAAAGAGGGGGATGAAGTACAAGAGTGGCAACAGGGTTGACTTTGGTTTCAAGTGAAGCATGACTGGGGCAAGATAAAGATGGTGAACTATATTATCAGTCCTTGTTATTAAGCACCTATTATGTGCCAGACACTATGCTAAACCCTAGGGATGCTAAAAACAAAAGTGAAACAGTTTCTACCCTAAAGGATCTTACATTCTAATGAGGGAGACAACATATATGAACATATACATAATATTTATAAGATGAACACAATGTAGTTTCAGGTGGGAGTGTACTAGTGCCTGGGGGTATCAAGAAAGACTTCTTGTAGAAGGTGAGCTTTGCCTAAAGGCAAAAGTGAAGAGGGAGGACAGATCAGGTATGGGAGGACAATCAGTGCAAAGGCATAGAAATAGATTATTATGGCTGAAGCAGAATGTGGGGTGAGACTGAGAAGTGGGGCAGGGAGGAATAATGTATAAGAAGCCTGGAAAAGTAAAAAGGGTCCTAATTGTGATGAGATTTGAATACCAAAAAGAATTTATATTTATATTTGATCCTAGAAATATTGGGAAGCCACTGGAATTTACTGAACAAGATGATGACATGGTCACACCTGTGCTTTAGGAAAATCACTTCAGAGATTGTGTAAGAGTATAGATGGAAGAGGGAAGATTCTTCAAATAGAAGGCTATTGCTCCAACTAAACAACAGATGATGAGGGGCCTAAACTGAGAGTGGTGACCATGTGAGTAATAAGGAGGATATGTTTTGGAAGTCGAAATTACAAGCTTTAGCAACTTACTGGAAAAGTGGGGTAAATGAGTGTGAAGAAAGGAGGATGATTATACCAAATCTTTAAAAACCTGGGTGCCTAGAAGAAAGAAATAGGGAAGTTCAGAAAAAGAGTGGATGAGGGTAAGGGGAGGAAAGTATGAGATAATGATCTGTTTTGCATCTACTAAGTTTAGATGCCATAGGGATATCCGGTATGAAATGTCCAATAAATAGCTAGTGATGAGGGATTGGAATTCAGGAGAGAGACTAAAGCTGGATATATAAACATGAAAATTTTCCACATAGAGATGGCAGTTGAAACTACAGGCATTGATGAAGTCCACAAGTGAAACATTGTAGAGAAAAAAAGACGAGGACTTAGGATAGAGCCTTGGGTTACACTCACAGTTAGAAGGCATGACATAGATGATGAATGAGTTTAGGAAACTGAGAAGGAGCAGTCAGGTAAAAGAAGAAACCAGAAGAGTATTGCAAAAATCAAGAGATGAGACAGTATTCAGGAGGAAGGGTGGCCACAGGGTCAAATACTATAGAAAGGTCAAGAAGGATGAACGACAATTGCTCGAACAATTGCAATCACTAGTAAGTTTGAAAACAAAGAAGTTTCAGTTTAATGATGAGGTTGGAAGACAGATTGCAAATGATTTGAAAGAGAGTAAGACAAAGCTGAGTTTAGCTGAGAGAGTGAGGATATAGGATGATAGCTATCAGGAATGATCGGATCTAATTGAAGGCATTTTAGAGATGGGAAATTGGACTTGGGAATATTTGCAGACAACTGGGAAGGCATCAGTAGATAAGGAGAGATTGAAGATTAGAGAGAGGAGTAATGATTCTGGGAACAATCTGCTAGAGAAGATTGGAGGGGATAGAATCAAGGGCATATGTAGAGAGGTCAGTCTTGGTAAAAAAAAAAGAAAAGGCCTTCAAGAGAAACTGGAGTAAAAGAGAGAATGTCAATAATATAAATGATGATATCAGGAGGTTGCAAGATGAGGTATGTGGACTGACATATGAGGAAAAGACAAAAGGGAACTCTTGATTTTTTAAATAAAGCAGGAGATGAGAATAGCTCAGGGATAGAGGAGGGTATACTTTGAGATAACTGAGGAAAGAAGAAAAGGTTAGGAACAGTCATTGTGGATGATGGGATAGAGAACTATTTCAGAGGAAAAGATTGCTTTGCTGCAGTGATGGCCTGGTTATAATTAAATAACATAAATTTATAGGTACCATGTGAGATGTTTGAGAGTCAGAGCAATATAGAACCTAGGGCAGGGGGTGGTCCTGGGGGGGGGCGTGTTACTTTACCTGTTTGCCTCAGTTTCATCTGTAAAATGGGAATAATAATAACATCACTGACCTTCCAGGCTTATTGTGAGGGTCAAGTGAGATAATATTTATAAAGCACTTAGCACTGTGCCTGGAATCCAGTAAGTTATCGTTATCATTATCATTACCATTAGCTTTGCCACTGTACCCTACAATCATGTGGCCTTTTCATCTGAATTGCAGTTGAAACTTCCTATATGTGTTGTTTCTCCTATTAGATAGCTAGGTAGTACAGTAGGTAGCATGCTGGACTTGGAGTCAGACTTTGATTCAAATCCTGCCTCATACTAGCTGTATCTTTATACAAGTTATTCACCTTCTCCATCTTTTCCTTATCTGTAAAATGAGGGATTGGATTTGATAGCTTCCAAGGACCTTTCCAGCTCTAAATATATGATTTTATAATGTAAGTTCCTTGAGAATAAAAACTATCTTGTGTTTATATTCCTAGTGCCTTGCACATATTAAGAACCCAATATATGCTTATTTGTTCATTCATTTCATTACATTTTATGTTACATCATATTTATTTTGTATATGTCCAATCATCTTATTAGATTATAAATTCCATGAAGGCTAGGACTGGATTGTTTTTTTTAATCTTTATATCCTCTGCATTTGTATTTAGTAGGTATCAAAGAAATGTTTATTGAATAATATTAAATGAATATAGACGCAAAGCCTAGCAATTCCCCAAAGGTGTGTATTGGAAGTTATCTATTTTTTACTTCAGAAAATATAAAAAGTCCCTACTGAAATGATAAAGAGCTCCCTTTATCTATTCTAGTGTCCAACCTTTTATTCTGTCCATCTCTGAGCTCCCTAGAGTTCTGTACTGCAAACAAAGGAGAAATGTCACATCTAAGGGTTGCCCTGATTCAGAGGCACTGATGATTTGTAGGGAACCATTCCCTTTTGCATGCAGGGATGGGGAACCTGTGGCCTCAAGTTCACATGTGGCCCTCTAGGTCCTCAAGTGCAGCCCTTTGAATCCAAACTTGAGGACCTAGAGAGTCACATATGGCTTCAAGGCTGCAGGTTCCCCACCCTGGGTACTAGACAATAATGTCAGTATTTTAGGACTCCCTTTCTTCCTAAAAGAATTAATTAATAGTTCATCCAGCTAGAGTCCTCTTGACATATAGAAGCTTCCTACAGGGTTGGCCTTCTGTGGAGATGTGATTCAGGGATACTGAGAAGTCCTTACTTATCCTACAAATACATTATCCACTAACCGATACTGAAATTCATCCTGGAATTTATTCCTTTACCTTGGGTCTTTGAGCTCTATCAGAATGTCAATTACCATGGGAGGGGTGACATTTTATTATCATCTGACACCTGACATTCTGGCTCTGCTACATACTAACTGTCCTTTTGAGCAAATCTGTTAATCTTTATGGGCCTCTTCATCTTTATATAATACTGGGGCTCTTACTCACATACAGGTGCACCTAAAGCTACTCTGTGCTTGAGGAATATAATAGCATCCATTTAAATTGTCACTATCCACTTAAAACCATAGCTCATGAGCCCCTACTGATGTAATTCTTTTATCAGATAGACTAGATTTAAAATATTTCAAATCTAAAGATATAAAACGCAATAGCAAAATAGATGACAAGAAAAATTCTCCCCACTCTCATTCATACATTTTCTCACTATTAACCACCTCCACATTTCCATCTGGCAAATTAAGTCCCTGTCCCTCCTATTGCTTTTTAGGTTTGACCTGTTATATCCTGTCAAGATCTTTTTGGATACCGATTTTGTCATCCATTGTTTAACTACCCATTGCAATTTTATGTTATCCATTTGAAAAACATGACCTTCCATGCAATGAAAAAAAAAATATTGAACAGAACAAGGCCAAGTGCTATAGGTATAGATATAGCTAGAAATAGTTACTGTTTCCAATAACTATTTATCCTTCTCAATAGTTTAAATAAAAAGTAAATTGTCTCACTTGCAAAGGAAAAAAGGCAAATGGAAGCTACTACTATGTACAAAGTACTACTACTATACTACTATGATTCTCAGTGATATAGATAATGAGTAGGAAAGATAGGTAGCCATATGGAGTGTAAAAAGGGATAATTTTAATATTACTTTTTATGCATGTATATATTTTTAATTTCAGATAATCCTATCTTCTGTGACATATTGAATTTCTCATATCAAATTGTATTTGTTGCAGTGACAGGTCAAAAACCTCTGAAAGACAATAACACATTCCAGATCTAATTGTCAAAAGTAAGGGATGTTGAAATTTTCAAGCCTTAACTCAAGTGGACAAATAGCTTAACATGAATCTCGCCCTAAGCATAAAATAGACCTATAAGATTAAAATAAAAAAAAACTTTCAAAAGTCCAAAAAGTAATATCTCAATTCATCAATAGTAGTGCATCAATCTATTTATAGTTTTTAAAAGATCACAGATCTTAGACACTATATTTTAAAAACAAACAAATCTAGTTCTAGAATTTACTTTACAGCTTTTTTTACAAGTACTTTGTAAACCTTAACACACTGTATAAATGAGTTATTATTATCATTATTATTATTTAAAAGCCATGATCACAGTCCAGGCATGATGCCATTATTGCATTAGAGAAATTTGTAACTTTATATATAGCAGAGAATGAACTGTTCCGATCAGAACTGTATGTACCCTGGTATTCACTGTAGGCATGGAGCCAAGTAGGGTGCAGTCAGTCCTTCATTCTATTACCAGGTTCACCTGTCCATGTTAGGCCCTTCAAGGCCCAGTAGAAATGTCCTCTTTCCCAAAGAGCTTTCTCCTTTCCTCCCAGGAGGAAAAAATGTCTTCCTCTTTTAGATTAACACATCACTTTGTACATCTCCTATTGTACTTTTACTTATTATATCATAGTTATTTACCTACATGTTCTATTCCCTCTACTGGAGAGCAAGCCCTGTCAAAACAGGAAATATGCCTTTATCCACTTTTGAAACCCTCAGATGCCAAGCATGTTGTTTCTTACATAACAAGGGTTCAGTATATATCTGTTGAATGAAGGATAGTTTTATTGCGGTCCTTTTTTTTCTTTTTTGTATTATTAAATTTATATTACAATAAAGAATGAAGCTTTTTTTTGGAGAAATGATACTTTATTTACATACACAAAAAGTTCTATTCTTAAATGATTCTCATCGTGCTTACAAGGTATGAATCTGATTTTCACTGTGTTTATTTTTGAAACTTGACCAAAGTCCTCCTATTATATGTCATGTCATGGAGCTGATCCTGGATTCTTGAAGGGTATGAAAGGAAAGTACAAACTCTCATATGTCTCACTATGATAGAAAGGCTTCCAGTAAGAGCCCTAAAACCTTTCATCCCCTAAGTGATAAATTGCTTTTTATTCATAGCAAATCATGAATTCTCTACAAAGTGACGGAGGTATTGCATCTGAATTTTTGAAGGGAGTACTCTCACCAATGAAATTAGGGATCCCAAACATTATTCCTACACAAGAAACTGAATTAACTGAATTTCTGAATTAACTGAATTAACAAGCATGTACTTTATTGTAAGATAACTTTTTTTTATCATTTCCCAAAAGCTGGAATGAAGTGAATTTATTCCATTTAAACAGTGATGTAATCAGGATAGTCTTGACTTTCAGCTTCCCACTTCTACAGACAACATTCCACCAAAAGTATCTCATTGGCATATTTAATTATTCATTGGCTCTTTCTCCCTCTTACTTCCCTCATCTTTCTCTTACTGTCTCCCACTCTCCTTTATCAGTTGGAGTCATAATCACAAAACATAATTTGTTCATTTCCATTGAACATTTATTAATGCAAATTATAACAGAACATTATTAAAGAACATTTATTAAAAACAAATAGAACATTTATTAAAGCAAATTACAATAGTTTGCTTTGTTAAAGCCTAGGGAATATAAAACGGCCTTTCAGGACCTCATGGTTCCCTCTTATGCTGCTTTAGGGAATTAAAAAAAATTGAGAGTCCAATCATAATCACTCTAAGCCCCCAATTAGCAAATAGAGTTGATTGGGCATGTTAATTTACTTCAAGGGAGGTAGTGGTGAGATGACTTGATTGAATAAATATCTGTCAACTCTGCCCTTATAGCTTTAGAATTTCATTTCTCACAACAATCCTGTGAAATAGCTAATAAAAATATTATTATCCCTATTTTAGAGATGAGGAAGCTGAGGTTTCTGATGTGGATACAAAGGTGCCCTAACGGTTGAGTTGCTCATTCTCTGGCACCCTAAAGTCTTCTTCCCTTATCTTGAAATACCACAAAACTTTCCCTTATCTTAGACCATAAAATTCCTTGTCTCCTCCCCATTCTGGGTCATAGGATCTCCTTGTCTCCCTCGTCTTGTGTCATTCATTGTCCTCGTTCTGTATCCTTATCTTGCAAGATTTATCCTGTCCCTAAATCTCCAACCCCATAAGAAACGCTAAAATCATCCCACAGGATGTATAGCTTTCTGTCTGTATAAATCTAGTCCTTTTCCTATATTGGGGCCTTTTGTTTAGCTCCTTGCTAAATCTCAAGTCTGTGTGCTTTTGCATCAATAAAGCTCCCATTGACTACAGAGAAGGTCTAAGTGAATTCTTTCACAGTTGAACCAGCTCTCCCAACTCTGACCTCATCGTTTTGGTGACAAAACCTTACCGGGAATCCAAATAGTAATTGCACTCCGATGATCTTCTCCTAGCTACTGAGAAAACAGGTAAGTACCCTTTTCTTTGTTCTCTTCCCCAGACCTTTCTGCTCCTACTGTCTCCCTGGCTGAGAGACCCCTGAAGTGCCCAGCTTCTGAAGCTCTGCTGACTTCTAGGCAGTCAGGGTAGACTGAATCTTCCCACTAGATGAGATGCTTGCCTGAGGCCATAAGCCTTTCATTATTGCTAGGCCCAAATCTCTAGGCTAGGTTATTCTTAACCTAGCTAGCCCTCCATTGTCTGGCTAGTTTTCACCCTTGATCCTTCAAATTGTCTGTGCCCAAATCTGTTATCCTTAAACTAGCCTAGTCCTACATTGTCTGTCATCTCCAGGTAGCCTTCAGCTACTTCTCACCCTTAATTCCATTCCTGGAGTCTAGCCTCTAGTTACCCCAGTCCCATCAAGCTCCTCCTTAGATTCCTCCTCAAGACCTTCCCTAAACCCCTCCTCCTATCACCCCAGGACCACCCTAGATCCCCTTCACAATTTTTGTGTAGATAAGTTTCATCTTGCCTCCATGAAGTTATTCAGATTTCATCTACCTCAGATGGAATCTGGCCTGCCTGTGAAAATGAGCATCAAAAATGGTGAGATTTCTTAAGACAACCCAATATGGCAAATCTGTAATAAACTTTGTTTTTCTTTGGCTATGTGAAGGCTTAAGTTGAATTCGTTCAAGCAAGACCTGGTGTGTTGATATTTTGGGGTCTTGAGCACCCCTAAAACATATAGTTCCCTAACCTCATCATTGACCTTCATATAAGGTGATGTCCTTGAACTGGGTTGGTCTTTGTCTTCCTCTCCTCTGTTTTGGGACTCTGAGACAAGTGAGAGGTTGCTAGGAGACTGCTAGGATGGTATACAAACAGTCAATACCCTGTGATTCTCCACTAGGATGCCTACTATGGCATTGGGAGAAATTTGGGGGAAGAGATCTTAAGAGAAAGCACTTAGTGTTCTATTGTAACATAGCATGGCCTCAGTATCAATTGGAAGATCAGGAAAACTGGCCCTTGAATGGGTCCCTTAAATACAATACTATCTTCCAATTAGATCTATTTCGTAGGAGGGAAAGGAGGTGGACCGAGGTAGCCTATATTCAAAGTTTTATGAGTTTGTCTCAAAACCCTGATCTTAGAAGATAAACCAGGGAAAAGGCAACTCAACCCTTTGGGTACATTTATATCCATATCACTTCAACACAGGCACAAGGATGGTAAATGGCTGAGACAGAGCTTAAACAAATGTCTGACTACAAGTCAAGATTCTTTCAATAGTGCCACAGCTCCTTCTTTGTATATATTCTCTTAACTATATTTAAGAGAAGCAATTTTTTGTTGGAGCTATACATAATTCCAACATTATAATTTTATTAAAATTTATTTTATGCAGAAACATTTTCAGTTATTGCCTAGCACAGTGCCTTGTATATGCTCAAAAAGTATTTACTGAATTGATGGAATGAATGAAAAAACAAATGAAGGAATATTGTTGCTTATAATAATCCTTTGAGATAGCTTGGAAAATAAAGTTACCACAATTTTTCAGTTGAAAATCTTGGGTAAGTAATTGTTAGAAGTTTATTCAAAAGAATCGATGGAGTAGTAGACATTAAAGTTACCAGCTCTTGAATTGCTTGCTATTTAGTCCATTATTTTTACACATTGAACCAAAAAGCTTTCCTAGAAAGCTGCCTATTTCTTATTTATCTACAGGTAGTTTGAGAATCTCACTTAGGTTTCAGGTCTTGGTATACAAATAAAACTTCAGATTAGAAGAGGTTTTGTTTTAAAGTTTGTTTTAAAGGAAAAAAATTACTCTCCTTCCTCATTTCAATTCTCCATTCTCTCCCCCATACACCCTACCCCACCATTTTGTTTTTTGGTAGATCAGCAACTAAGCAAAGATTGTCTTTGAACAACGTTTCACAATTCACTATCCAGATACATTCTTGAGCCATGAAACTAGCCACAGTTCCATGACATATTTAAAAATATGCTGACAATGAAATGGAAAGGCTTGGCTATTCTGTGATTAAATATATATTCTTCAGAGTCTGCTCATTATACCCAATCTTATTACTATAACATCCAAAAAAGACTAAGTCCTATGAATTAACATTTGAGTTCAGTAAATAGAAACTTAAGAAAAAATTTTCTTTATCACTAATGTAATCCTGCTAATAGTATTTCATAATCAGCTGAAATTTGTCATTATTTTGTTCAGCATAAAATATATGTGTGTGTGTGTGTGTGTGCGTGTGTGTATATGTGTGTGTGTGTGTGTGTGTGTATTTTGGAGTGGGGAAGGCAGAGCAGTTGGGGTTAAGTGACTTGCCCAAGTTCACACAGCTAGTAAGTGTGTTAACTGTCTGAGGCCAGATTTGAACTCAGATCCTCCTGACTCCAGGGCTGGTGCTCTACTCACTGCGCCACCTAGCTGCCCCAGGCATAAAATTTATTTACAAAACAAAATCTCCCTAAACTGTAAAAATTTGTTATGCCCCTATATCATTAAGGCAGAATTCATGACTTCAAAGATAACCATGAATATGCCTGAATGGTCCAGAATCGCAGGATATAAGGAATTCTCTAAGTAGAAGGCAGAGGAGTTAAAGCATTTATTGAAACTCAAAAGTAGCA
>CM053622.1:185131197-185149771 GCA_028646595.1 Phalanger gymnotis
TCCAAAACCAATATGCCCATCTCACAATAGTGACCAGGAGGCCACAGAAAAACATTATGGCAGCAAGCCAAGCCATACTGGTGCTTCCCCCCCACTCAATGCCAGGGCCCTCCAGCAAGAAGACCACCCACTGGCCTCAAGCCCCTGCTCAGCACTCTCAGGTCTCCATGAGGGTCAGTCCTGCTTTTTGTAGCACCTGCTGACATCGCCGCCATCGCTGCTTCTGCTGCTTCTGCCACAATCTCCAAGCTGTGTTCCAGCTAGCTGACTGCTTCCTCTCTCCTTCAGCTCTTAACTGCTCTCACCAACTGCCTCTTAGCTCTGCTCCAACAGTTCAGTAAGGTCCTCCCACCGAAGGCTTCATGTCAGCATGTGGACCAGAACTCAGGCGCCTGCCATTGGCTCCAGTCTTAGCCACTCCCCCAGGACCCTGAGAGCCTGGCCCCTGAAGCCCACTCAAATGGGTGGGAAAGATCTTCCCATTCACTGATTGCCGTTACAGCCCCCCTACAAGCATTATTGATCAGAACATTTAATTACATTGATTTAAATTGATTTATTTTATTCACAATTTTTCAAATGTGAAATAATTTAATCAAGACATAATATGAATGTTTAAACCTAACACTTTTGAAATCTTTATTGTTATTTTTAAAAATTATATATTAATTCTTAGACAGCACATTTTGGCCTGGATCTGTGATTTCAACAGTGTGGGGAACTCTTGGTGTGAAAACTCCCATAACTGATGTAACTCAGAAACACTCTGTAACTTACAGTTTAAAGAATTACCTGGGAAACTGAAAATTTAAGTAAACTTTCCCAGAGTTATATAGCCAGAATGTGTCAAATGCAGGATTTGAACCCATCTTCCTGACTCCAAGGCTGCCTATCTGGTCACTATCCCAACCTCCCTCTCATTGTAAAATAAAAGTTATTGATTGCAAATTCAATATGCATATTGATAAAAAAATGTTGCATTTCTTATAGAGCCTAGTATAGTAGGACTATATTAGGTGTTCCATAAATACCCTTAGAATAGTTTGCATCATTATTCATTCAGAATCTGGCTCTACATACTTTTTGTTCTGTTCAACAAATATGTGAATCTTTATATTTTGATTATTATTAATATAAATATAATTTAAATATGCCATCCATATAATAAATAAAATTTAAATATAAAAATTAAAAATAGAATTGTTGATTATTACTATGCATTTTTATTAAACATTATTTCATCCTTTTACTATTTCCTAACACATTCGCCATGTTCAAAACTTTCTCTCTTGCTGTGTTCTACAATATCCCCATTTTTACCAACATTCTATTTTTAATGAAAACACTCTAGAGGACAAAGCTACTTTAGTAGTAAAATCTGCTTAACCTGGAAAGATATTTGAATGGATAGTGCATTTAGTCACAGCTAAAAAGACATTAGAAAGAAAACACATAATTGTTTTCATGATTTAAATAGCCAAGAATACCTAGGTTGGAGAAGAGAATGAAGACTGAACAAAATTTCCATGTTTCTATGCTTTATCACGACATAGTGTTCAAATTTTCTTTCACCATCAGGACACAGTAACATAGAGGATGTCTCAAAAGTTGTAATGCAGTTGTAAGCTTTAATAGCTTTAAACTACACTAAGACTTTTAGGGCCTTCTGTATTTGCACCTGGTCAGACACCGCTACTTCCAATTAGTTAGATAGCACTTTTAAACTCAGGCAAAATCCGATAGCCCTAGAATTGAACTTCAAAAGACTACATGACAAAAAGAAAAATAAATTGAGAAAATACTATCAACAAACAGATTTACCAGGGATCTTATCTATTATCAGGCCCAACTCTATGTCCTTCATTTCCTGGGAAGCTGAGAGTTGACAAATAGGAGATGTGATTTCAATCTGCAGCCATTTAGGCCCTTATTCATCTTCCTACATGGCAGTTTTAACCACTAAGTGATACTGCTGGTCATTAGCCTAATTCTATTCACACACACACACACAAAAGAGAAAAAAAAGATAATGCTCTGGGAAGTCCAGCACTGAGACTAGTCATTACAAATTCCACCTCACTGAAAGGAAGCACTGGGGAAAAGCCAACCTCTCTATGGTTTTCAGAGCTTGGGCAATCTTCTTTCCGAAGCTTCACTTTTTTCAAATGGCCATACTGTCTCCTTAGTCTAAGAAGTATAGTTAGTATGAATTTATCCAATCAGAATTATCTCTGAGCTCCAGCCTATCATATATTTCTGACTCCTCTCTGACTTTAGTAACAAAATCTAATAATAAAAGCTTGGCATAATGGAGTCAGTCTTCTTGTAACTAGATCTGTTAAACTGTATACAATGTTTTACTTTTTTGCATAGAATTAATAAAGGGAATAATAGAGTATCTACTGCACAGCTGCATGTTCATAGCATCTCCTAGACATGGACTGCTACCCGAAAGCATATGTAGATATTCTCCGAACTTAAAAATTATGGGAAAGACATAGTTCAGTCCAGCTATTTAGTTCCTTTTCTTTCTCCTCTCTCCATAGCCTCTCCTCCTGGGAACATGCAAAAAAGTATAGGAAACACAATGCCATTACCAACTAATCTTTGATCCAGTAGATACAGTCTTTATTCAGAGGTTCCCAAAGTGAGTGATACCACCCGCTGGGGGGCACTGGAATTATGGGGGGGGGGCAGTTGTAGCCTTGGGTGCAATTGGAGGGAGTTGAATAAAAATAAGAGGGTGATGAAAGCATAAGGAAAGAAGAGAAAATTTAAAAATTTTGAAAAGCCATTTGTACATATTTCATCTGTTGTGTAACAGAATTAAAGTGGTAGTGATTAAACTATTTTCCAAATAAACACACATAATGCAAGTTATAACCAATCAGTGGTCAAGTTCATGGATAGGTCTTAATAAACAAGTGTTGGCAGCCCAGAATGTCATACATTGTCTGAAGTCCAGCATGCGTCAGCAGGAATATGTGCGTGTAATGACTTGTTTACAATATATGATACTATACAGTTACATGACACAATATTGTATCATCAAAATTTCAATGCAGGAAAAAACCCACAAATTTGTAGTAAGTTATTAAACTTAGATGCCATTTTTTAAAAAATTATTGTTTGGATGAGGCAAATTTAAAAAAAAAACCATTAAATGTTAATGAAAGTAGATTTCCAGGGGGAGTGCTGAGTAATTTTTTTTTTTTAAAGGGGGCAGGCCAGATAAGTTTTGGAACCTCTAGGTGAAAGACTAGAGAATTCTGGATTCAGGTCTTGTTTCCTCATTGTGGCTCACGGTATGGAATCTAGTGAATCCCAATGTGGACAGACTCTCCTTAACTAGTGCTTTCCTGTTTGATGTCCTGTCACTGACTGGGATTCCTACCTGCTTCTCACCACGACTAGGTCATAGTTTATGGAGCGTTGGAATGTAGACAGTGGCAAGCCAGAGGAATAGAAAAACCTTCTGCCCCACTGACCATCTTATGTCCTCTATTCTTTTAGCTTCTTGACTTTGTCCATGGCTTCTCTCCCTTGGCTGCTGTACCTGCCTCTCTTATTGCTCTGAGCTAGTCTTTAGCTATTTTTGTAGTATCTCTGCTTTATGGAACATCACAACGAGATAGGAAGCTCCTCTTATACAATCAGACCACGACAGGGTTTTATAGAGATAAGTGGAATAAAATACAAAGAATAATGCAGCCTTCTCATTTCTAGATCAGTAGAAAAGAAATAGTAAATTTGGAAAACAAAACCTCAGAATAGTCAGATGAATCCCCTCTTCATGAACGGAGAACATTTTGTACACTGCTCTATACTACAGCTATCATCCCAAAATATAACCCATTGTAAAAGTTGAACTATGTAAGTATGTGTTTTGACTCCAAAGGTAGCCCCTGAATTACACATGATCTAGGCATGCAAGTGTCCACTCTCCAACCTTTTCCCACTAGTACCTCCACTTTCCCTGACATAGTAACAGCTATAAATAAAGTTGGACTATTTAGAGAATCTATGGATCCAGAATTGTTGAAGGAGGAAATTGTGGAAAGTAGTAATTGTTTAACCCCTGGGATAGATTCAGGCTAGCTGAACATTCTGTGACAGAATCTTAGACCACCTATAAAAGGTTCCCACTTACTCCTTCCCCCAAACCTTCTCCTACACTACCTGGAATTTTTCATTTGGTTCTTGAAATTACACCAATTACTTATTCCATTTGGGAAAAAAAATCCTCTTTTTAAAAATGCAAATTCTTCTGCAAAAGTGAAGAGGCGAAGGCTATCTTCAACATTTCAAAAGACCTGTAATTTAGTGCTGTGGATACTCCTTTGGTTCGTGCAAATCTAAGCAGCATTACTTTTCACTGAATCTACTCTTAAGTACACTGAATCTACTCATAAATCTACTCTTAAGTAGTTTTTAAAATGTTTGTTTTTATTTTAAATAAAAATTTGCAATACAAGATAAATATGCCCTATAATAGTATTGAGGGAGTATAAAAAAACAGGCAAAGAAGTTTGAATTTACAAGTTCTGCATGAAAGGGCAATTTCTCAACTGATTTTCATTGATTCCAAAGACACTGGGAAGAAAAAAAGAGGGCAAATATTAAATCCAAATCTATGTTCTTCAGAGCATCTTTTACAAATGTCATTTAGCATAATTTAAAGTCAACTGCAAGTAATAGAGACTTTCCCAAAAGAGGGACTATTTATTTTCCCTTTAATTCATACCTTTCAGGGGATTTCCTAAAGATTTCAAATGGTACAATGGTTCACACATTCCAATTTACATTTACATATCATGATGAAGGATGGCTTCCTTTCACAAGTCTTTTCTTCTCTCTCTTTACTATTTTCTAAAAGCAGGAATGTTTTGTTTTGTTTTTAGTTTCCAATCTAGAATTTTAAAATTGTATCTCGGTGGCGAGTCACTCTTGCCAGTTCATTGATGTAGCTACATCTTATATCCCTGTACTCCTACCTCCAGCTCTCTCATATTGTAATAATGGTCAATAATAGGGGGAAATAATAATTAGGAAAATAATTTGAGGAAAATAGAATGATTTTTTGCTGAACATCTGCTGATCTATTACCCATTACAATCAACATATATTGGTAACTCTGCTAGTGATATTTAAAAGTGTTGCTAATAATGGGTAGAACATTATTAAATGAGTTTTATTATGAACCAGACACAGAATAAAATATAAGGGAATAATTTTTATTACATTTCCCAGCACCTCTATCTCCAGGGCTACTATTCTAACATTGACCTAGTTCAACACTTTATAAGGTCACAGTTTTATTGGCATTGGTACAATTCAACCCTTTTCCATTTTGGTAGATTGTCATCAAGAATTGTTGTGGCTGAAAAAAAATTAATCACATGTCAACCAACTCTTTGGTGGTGAGCCTCTTCAGACTCAACTACACTGGTCCCTGGAAAAATACAGAATCCTTTCCAAGGCTTATACTTAGAGCTTTTCCAGCTGGAATGGGCTAGAGCCTATGTTCCCCTGGCATTGCCTTTGAGAATCTCCATGCCATAATGAGTCAACACTATTGTATTTCAGTGAAGAAATTCATTCTTATTCAAATTCTTAAGAAAGGATAATTGTTGTTCCAAGCCACTCCCCGCCCCCTTAACATGGATCATTAGTTACAAATTTATATAGATTTTCTTTTATTTCTATTACATGCATACATTATTTTCAATGCACACATATACATATCAAATGCTATTTTGGGGTGTATGTGAGTATATGTGTGTGTATGTGTGTGTTCATATATAAATGATGATGTATATAGAGTTTTGATATATCAAATTGTTTTATAATGATCACTGAAAATCCAAGATTAAGGTTTGATGTAATTTTTTGAAATGAAAATATTTTATGGCTTCAAAAAGTTTGAAAATCCTAGATTTAACTCAACCTCATCTTTTCTTATATGATGAAACTGAAACCTAGGGAAAATAAATAATTCACTAAAAGTTATACTGCCAGTCACTGACTGAGCAAAGACAAGAACACTAATATCCCAACTCCCGGGCCATAGTTCTTTAATACATGCCACATTGACTCCCTAATGTGAATGAAATAACTCCCAATAGGAAAGAAATCCTGAAGTTGGAGTTGGGCAGAGGACAAAGGATAGGTCATAAAACAGAAAGGCCATCATCAATCAGTCATAAGAACTTAGAATTCTCATTTTCCTTATAATATCCCTACAGAAGGAAGAATCTGGGTCTCATGAAAGAATAGATACTAAATGGTGAATACTGGGGGGGGGGAAGTGGTTTAAATTCTAAAATAAAATTCAATAAACATTTATTAAATGCCTACTATATTAAAGACATGTTTTGGTTTAGATAAAGCACTATATTGTGAATTGGATTCCAGTTCCATCTGCTACCAGATTATTGCTATATGTGACTTTGCATGTCTTACAATGCTTACTTAAGACAATCTTCTCTGTGAGCACATGTGAATTCTTGGAATGAAAGTAAATATTTTCAGTGAATATGTGCCCACATTTTTAATGGCACAAGATAAATCTCCTTCATATCACCTTATCTTTAATTGCTACCTCCTGGTAAACTGATATATACTTTGGTATCTGAAATAATTCCACTGATATATTATCTATTGACATAAAAGGGGTAGTGATTCCTAAAATGATAACAGTAAATGTTAATAGATGTTACACATGTGCATTGAAAAGATAATAACCGTCCATGTGGATTCTTTAAGGGGTTTTAAAATCTGGTTTATTTCCAGAAATAAGTCAAAGAATTCTCACATTCATAGCTAGTCATTTTAATCCCTCATTCATTCAAAAATTGTTTATTGAAAATCACTCACATTCAGGATGACCAGAACATGCATATTTTAGTTCAAGAATTTTATACTAGGGATTAGAAGAAAAATTCTGAAAGTTTTCTCTAATAGAACATTTACATGTTTAGTGGGTAGTGTATGAACGCTCTAAGAATATTAGGGAATTTAAAATGCATGTGCTCTACTTCAGAAATCCTATTCCATAATTTATTTGTGATTGTTGCAGGTGTAATATATTCACCAATGAATTATTCTTGGGGAAGAAAAGCACTCTTTTCATTGTTAGTAATTCAAACTTCATAAAGCAAGATCTGTGCTACTGTGGGTGATACCTTTTCTTGGACTAACTAAAAATAAAAATAAAGTAGGCGAGATTTTGACAATCACTTTCAGCTTATCAAACCAGAGGAAACACAGAGATGTTGAAATTTGCATTCAGATCTAATTAAGTTTAGTGGTACAAATAGTACAACTATGAAAAGAGAAAGGTAGGAGATCCAGGTGCAGATTCAAGTTCTGTTTCCAGGCTGTCCTTTTAGGACAATGAACTATCTTACTGGTTGTGTGATATTAATTCACTTACACTGCTGACTTAATAAAAACCCTGTCTTTACTCAAACTCTAAAATAAAGCTTTTCCTTTTTTCATTCTCTCTGTTTTTTTTTAAAGCTATTGGGAACTAAAACTGAGTCTCTTAAAATATGATTCAAATACTCACAAAAACACTTCCCCCAGGTTCAAGAGAATCTTGTGGTTGTTTCAAGATTGAGTTCTTTTCACATTGCAATTATTTAAATAATTCTTATCACTGCTGTGACAGTATAACCGTGATATAGGGAAAATGCCACTTACCAAAAGAGAGAGGAAAAAGGGAAGGGTAGGGACAGAAGAGTAGAGAAAAGAGAATTGGAAAAAAAAATTCAAACAATCAAGTAGGAAAGAAAAAACAAAACATTACCATGCCTTAAGCACTACCACCAAAGCCAGTTATATAAGAATTACAAGCTGCTTCCATGAGGAATAACATCATTTCAATAACTAGCTTTTTTTTATATGTGATTATATTTCCTGAGAAAAGTGCTAAAGTCATTCAGAAAAATTATTTTTAAATCCTCTATATAATTCCTGAGATTCTTTTTTTCTGGTTTACAGGATTCTGTTTTAAATATTTCTGAAAACATGTTAATACCTTAAGAATCCATGATTCTTTTTTCTGCACTTCTTCCAACAATGTAAAGTGTGATTTTTCCATGCCATGGTAGTCAATCTCCCAGGTTGTAGCAGAAAAACTCATTAACTGTTGGCCAGTCTTCTATTTGGTATCTCTATAAGAGACCTTAGAGATCATCTAGTCCAACCTTATCATTTTATCATTATAGAAACAGAGGCTCAGAGAGACTAAGTGACTTGCCCAAAGCCACACAGCTAGTAATTTGCTTCACTTGGATTTGAATCCAAGTCCTTTGATTCTGAACCCTATAGATGTATACCTGAGTCCTGTTCTCAAAGTCTTTCCAGGTCAATGTGAACAGTAAGAGCTTATGTTACTTTGGCCTTCAAAAATCCAGGATCGTCTGATGCATGATGTGATGAGGCATCAGAGTAGAATCTATCATTAATAATAATAATAATAGCATATGTGTAATGATTTAAGGTTTGCAAGGTACTTTACAAACATTACCTCATTTCATCTTATCTTTACAACAGCTTTGGGAGGTAGGTTCTATTATTATCCCCATTTTGCAAATGAAAAAACTGAGACAGACAGGGGCTAAGTGATTTGCCCAGGTTCACACAACAAGTAAGTGACTAAAGCTGAATTTGAGCCCAGGTATCCCTGAATTTTTCTGAGTTCAAATCTGGACAATGTCCAATATAGAGTCTAGGGATTCCTTGTAGATGATGCAATCCTTAAAATGCTGCTGTTTGTGCATGACATTGTGCTGGTTTCTTCAACCCTATAACATTACAGAATCTCATAAATGAGAATCAGCCATTCAAAAGAGTTTGGTCTAACTACCCACACATGAACAATCAAATGGCTAAATAAAGAAGGCTAATTATCTAGGCTATAGGTCATTGTACAAATACTCATAAAGCTGAGATGCACATTATAGATGGACAATGAATTGTGCCCAGAACTGAACAAGAGGTAGAGAACAACTGTTATTGCTTTTGAGAGACTGTGTAGTACTTTAATGACACCTGTCCTGTACAATGAAAGAAAGCACTCAGGGTTGCCAGAGTCAAACACTCCTTCCCTCAAAGCACTGGGACTGGAGTCAAGAAGACCTATGTTTAAATCAGACACTAGTGGTGTGACTCTGTGCAAGTCACTGTAGCAACAATGTTGCTAGCAGCTGCTGTGGAGGTGTAAGGCCAATAACACCAGCACACAGGAGGGCTGCTAGCACAGGTTCTTTGATCTGTTTTCCTAAATGAAAGCAACCTAAAGTAGTTTACAATCTCACTTTAAACATACATATATCATTCACTTAGGTACCCTGAGCTTCAGAGAAAACACAAACAGAAATTACAAGCAGAAATTATATAAAGAGAGCAAATAGCACAAATCAGCAGACAGGGCTTCTAACTGTCTGTCCATAGCAATACATACATAATTGTCGGAGAGAGAAGCACCAACATTTGGGTTTTCAAAGCTGGGGGGCGGGGTGGTGGCTCCTTAATGGCTACCCAGAGTCTCATCTGGCAAAATCACAGGAATACTCTTCCAATGAGTAAGTCCCAAAGCAAAATACTAACCTCAGAGTACATATACACGTCTTCAGGGTCAGAAGGTGTCACAACCATGTGACTCAAACTCATGTGACTTAGGCTTTCATGTGACTTAAGCAGGTCATCAGAGATTCTTGATTCAATCAAAGACTCTTGATTGAAACAAAGGCAAGACACAGTCAAAGGAACTTGATTGCCTTATTGCTGAGAAGCATTCCAAAAGAAAAAACAGTGAAAAGTTCCACTTTGCCTGCCATTGCAGTCACTTAACCTCTGTTTGCCTCAATTTCCTCAACTGTAAGGTGATGATAATTATAGCAGCTACCTTTCAGAGTTGTTGTGAGGATTAAATGAAATAATATTTGTAAAAAGTGCTTAGCACAGTGCTTGGCTCATAGTAGGTACTAAAAGATAGAATAAGAATATAAACAATCAGGATATACATTTTTATTCTCTTCCCCCACATGGCAAAGTATGTCATTACACCTTAATTTATATTGTATTATAATGGTTCTGAAAGGGGAAGATGAGTTCTGGACCTGAAGATTTTAGATCTGAGGGACAGCTTGCCAGAATGCACAGAGGGAGAAAACATGTGACTCTGAAGGGACCATGCAGCTTAAATCAAGTGGCTACTCCCCTTCCCTTTATCTAGGTCAAGAGCAAACCAGAAGCCCATTCTTTTGAGGGAGGATGAAATTTGAGTTTGAAAGCAGGGAGCAATTGCAATGTCAGGAACCCCCAAAATAGGCAAACTCTTCAAATCTGGGCTTGGTTTATTGTTTTTGTGATTGTCTAGATTTAAGCAAATGATGAAGATGTTAATAATGTAGATTAAACTTAAAAATATGTTATTTTCTAGAAGCAGGTTGTTATACATAATATCAGCACACTCCTTCTGAAAGTGAATGCTAAAGAGAGATTGGAGACAAAAAGCTGACCACAGACCAAGAGTTGGCATGTCCCAGCACACTGGAGGTAACAGTAGTGGGAGGGGAGCAAGAAGACATCAAAAGGAAAGCAGGCAAGTGAGAGAGCAAAACCCCTTCAGCAAGGTCCTTGGGTCTATTCACTAAGTTGGTTTGGAGGGACAGAGCTGAGCCTTTGGGAAAGAGGAGTTACCTGAAAGGGGTCTATTTCTATGTTCAGCTCCATATTTTGTCTTGAATAGCCCTCTTCTTTGTTTACTATTCTGTTAGCTTCATTAATGCCTGGGGGACTTAAAGGGAAAGACACAAACTAGATTCTGACATTTCCAGGTAAAACCTTGGGTGGGGACTGAACTATAAAGATGAGAGAGAGGGAGAGAGGGAGAGAGAGAGAGAGAGAGAGAGAGAGAGAGAGAGAGAGAGAGAGAGAGAGAGAGAGAGAAAGAGAGAAAGTGCTAAACAGAGTGACACAGAGACAGAGAGAGAAGCTCTCAAGATCAAACCAAGTACTCGGGAGATCAGATACTGAGGCACAGATTGTAATATAGATGTTTTTACAAACATAGATGTATTTTAAATGGAGTGCAACTATTAATTGACTTTTATGAAACAAAGCTTTTCTGATATTTTGTTTATATAAATAATAGACATTTGTTTCTTCCTATGTTGCTAAATTAGAACTTTTCATTAACACTAATTTCATTTGACAGCTTGGCTTATAAATATTCAACTAATCATTCTGTTGAAGTTTATGTTATTTTGTTAATAACATTGTTAGTGCATAATACAAAATATTAAAAATAATGGCATTTTGTATATTTAAAATAATAGTTCCCTTTTGTAAATAAATATATTTAACTTACACTTATGACACCATAGGCAAAAAATAGAAAATTTAAAACAGAATTAATAAAACCTAAAGGAATAATCTTTATGTTTCAGAAATAAATGAGTTAAAAGAAAATGAGAAAATTAAAGTTCAAGTCAATGTTCATATTTTTTCAGTAAAAGTTTTTTAAAGTTTTATTGGTGTTTTTATCCCACACTTATTTACAAATATAGCTCCCCTATATATACACAATGTTCTACCTTGAAACAAAGAAAATCAGTTCAGCAAAACTGATAGGTTGGGTGTAACTGTCATGGTATACAACATTCATCATCCCTAATGTGCTCCAGCTCTCTCCTTTCTCCCCTAAGAAAGGAAGTATATTTTACCAACTGAGCTCTGGAAGCAATATTGGTCATTGCATGGAATTCAACTGCCTCTTAGTTTCGTTTTCATTCAAATTATTGATGTCATTGTGCATATTGTTCTCTTGGTTTGGCTTTTTTTTTTTTGGTCTACATTAAAAGAATTTGCCCTTCTATATTTTTTCCTACCAGATTTTTGTGCTTCATGTTAATTCTGGTGAGTGATAAAGATAATTCTTAAGAAAAAGACCTAAATATAAAAAATCTATTAAATTCAATTCATCCTAATCTTAGCAAACTATTTGGCAGAGGCTTTATCTCCTTTATGAATATCAAAAAACCATTTTCAGTTGTTTTGTTAAGTACACTCATTATTTCTCATCTTGCTATAGTTTCCCACTTAGTAACATCACACAGATTATATTAGGAGAGAAAGAAAGAGTGGGCAGAGACAGGGAAACCTGATGGGTGACTATTTTAATAGCCCTAATAATCGGAATCTAGACTAGGCTAATGGAAATTAGAATTAAAGAGGAGTACATTTATTTGGGGTGTGTGTGTGTGTGTGTGTCTGTGTGTCTGTGTGTCGGTGTGTGTGTGTATGTGTGTATGCAGATCTATGATTTCATCTATTTTAGAGAATTACTGGTATGGGAAATCCCTCCATTGATGCAGATGAGCAACTCATTTGCAACTAACTCATAGCCATAGAGAGTTGCCTGGGACCCTGAAAGGTTAAGTGAATTGACCGAATCAGTGTCACAGCTAGTGCTAGGACTTGAACCCAGATACTCCTAAAAGGTAGCAGGATATGTGGATTGAGGAGTATGAAGGAAAAATCAACAGGACTTGGTGACTGTTCTACCCCCACCAACCTGCATTAACTAATGTTTTCCAAACTTTTCATTTGTAGGTTTCTGTGTATACAAGCTTACCAAGAGGTAACAAGACTAATTAAGTCAATTATTTCTTATATGTTGTTACTGACCCCTTTTTAGACAAATAAATCTATTCTTTTTAGCACCAAAACTAAATATCTCTTTGATAATTAATAGGGTTTTGGGAATGAGAACACTCTTTCCACTAGGAAAGAGCACCAAACTGGAAGTCAGGAGACTAAAGTTTGAGTAAAATAATGATGACGATATAATGATAATAGCTAATAGAATAACTTGGTGGTGCTGTGGATAAAGCACTAGGCTTGGAATCAGAAAGACTCATCCTCCTAAGTTCAAATCCAGCTTACTAGCGATATAACCCTAAGCAAGTCACTTAACCCTGTTTGTTCCTCATCTGTAAAAATGAGCTGGAAAAGGAAAATGGCAAAACACTCCAGTATCTTTGACAATGAAATGGGATCATGGAGAATCAGACAACAAAAAAACATCTGAACAACAACATATGTAGTGATTACAATGGGCCAGGCACTGTGCTAAGTACTTTTTACTTGCTATTTCATCTGATCCTCACAAACACCTTGGGAGATAGGTGCTATTATTATCCTCATTTTATAGAAGAACAAACTGAGGCAAATGGAGATGAAGTGACTTGCCTATGGTTACACAGCTAGTAAGTGTCTGAGGCTAAATTTGAACTCAGGTCTTCCTGACTTGAATCTAAACCAGCTGTGGATAATTCCTCTGCCTGGCTTTTCAGACCTGCACAAATTGGCTCCCACCTACCTTTCAAGCCTTTATCACCATGCTATTCCCCCTCATCCATTCCACATTTCAGGCAAATTGAAAAATAGCTCTTCCTTGAACTCAATATGGCATCTCCTTCCTCTGTGAATTTGTAGAAGCTGTAATTCATTCCTTCACATTCCTCTTGAAATCTTCCCAGATCCACTGAGATGTTAGTGTTTTTTCTACTTCAAATTAACTTGTATTTATTTATTCATGTGTGTGTTTTATCTCCAAATGGGGAAAAGGTGAGGGAAGGGAACAAGCATTTATTAAGCACTTACTATGTGCCAGGCACTATGCCAAATATCTTATAAATATTATGTTAGTAAGCTTGTTAAGGACATGGGCTGGTATGTTTTTGTCCTTTTTGTCCCTAGCATTTAGTAGAATCCTTTGCATGTAATAGGTGCTTACTAAACAATTATTAAAATTTGTTTAGTTGTATTAAATAGTACTAAAGCCTTTCTTTTCACTAAAACTATATTCTTCCTTTTCTTTTTTTGGTCTCAAAAGTGAATTGAATAGAAATTGAACTTTTCCTTAATAGTTTAAAATATTTGGACTCTCCTTCATTTTGGTTCATTCTTACCATAGATAAAAACTACCTATGTAATCACAAAACATTAAGCTGTTAAATGTTTGCATCTGCTTTTTAAAAAGCATTACATAAATCTATATATGACACTGTAGAAGGAAGTTAAGTGGATCTAAAAAAATGTTAATTCAATAAACTTGACCATCTAAGGACCAACCCCACCATAAAACAGCTCTTATAGTCAGGCAGAGAGCTGGCAAAAATTAATAATAATTGCTAGCACTCATTTATAGGTTTAAGGTTGGCAAAGCACTTTATAAATATTATCTCATTTCATCCTCCCAACCATCCTGGGAGGTAGGTGCTTGTATTATCATTCCCATTTTATAGAAAAGGAAACTGAGATAGACACAGATTAAGTGACTTGCCCAGTGTCACACAATTAGTGTCAGAGGTAGGATTTGAACTCAAGTCTTCCAGATTCGAAATCCTCATATAAAAATGAATAATAAAAAAAATATCTTTTTCCCTAGCATATAATTGCTGAGACATGGATAATCACAATCACCTTAAAGCATTTATTAAGCAGTATATGCTTAGGACATTGTAAAAATAAAAAAACACCAAATATTCATTGCTTTTTATTCCTACTTATTGTGCTATAAAAATAACAATGGCAAACTATGCAGTATAGTTAGACTGTGTAGTGTAAGTTGAAATCGATGCTTTGAGCCCAAAAGTTCTACAAACCCAAGTTATCTGCCACAGACACTTTCCTAGCTGTGGTATTCTAGGGAAGTCACTGAACTTCTCAGCCTATTTCCTAACCTATAAAATGACATGAGTGGATTTTGATAGCCTCTAAGCCCCTTCTAGCTCTAAATCTCTAAGTTGTATACCCAGTAAATCAAAGTTACTTAAAAGAAAATTTCCATTCTCTTTTTATAGATGGAGAGAGTAAAGCTAAGTGAGTGAAGGGTGCAGTTAAGAAATGATTATAAGTCCCTGCCAGCCTTTGTATAGCTGATTCATATCATGAAAAAATAATTAGGCTTAGATCTTGAATTTTGACTTCAATTTGCATGTGGATTCCATGTATATCCCTCCTTCTTGAATGTTTACAGCTGGTCTAGAAACGATTTCCTCTAAATAGGTCAAAGTGAAACATCCAGAAACAATTTTCAGTTAGCCATAAAATCATTCTGGATTACCGCTCCAGTCAATTAGCATGAAATGCCTACATTAAGCTCAGTAAACAGGGGTGACAGCTAGCCAAAAATATTCTTCGCTTTTCCAAGGCGAAAAATATGTTTAAACAGTTTTTAAACCTTAGAATTGAGTAGCCATGCACTTTCAAAAGAGAAGTTTGTGAAGAAATCATGGAGAATTTCGCCAGCCTAAGTCTTTTGGGGACAATCAGTCCTGGCCTATCTCCCATTTAAGCTCCACCTTTCTCTTGTCTCCCAGGAACCTCAGGGATTTTATTTGTCTACTTTCTTCCATAGTCATCATCTTTTTTTTTTTTTAATTTGGTTTCTTTCCACTTAGATCCACTCTGAAAAGAACACATGTTCCCAACTTATTTGTGCCCTGTTGTCAGTAAAATCAGTATAATGGAGGCTAAATATATATACCCCCACTAATATCAAAGGTTTGTGCTTTGACCTTTAAATCTAAAAATCCCAAGTGTCAAAGACACAAAGGGGTGTGACATACCAAAGGAAAGAGGAATTAGAGCAGGCCTGCACAACCTGCAGCCTGCAGGCTGCTTGCAGCAGGCCAAAGGCTTTTGAGCAGCCCTTGAAAAAATATTTTTTCTCTGCCCACCCAAAATCCTTTAGCAGGCCATAGGTTGTGTAGGCCTGAAGTAGAGTATTCAAATTTAGTCAGAGAGGAGGGACTGAGAAGGCAAAATGACTAATAGAATAGAATTTTTCTCCATGTGTAGTTGTGCTTGCTTATTCCTCTCCACAAACAATAAGCCAGCTACAAGAAACAAAGTCTCTCCCTGGAACAGAATGACTCAAACCAAGAAATGCACCAGTCTTCAGGAATTCTGTTTGCACCAGATCACAAATTCTATTCTCCCTGCTCAAAGAGATACTTAGTCCTAAATTCCTCATTCTCCATCTAAAAATTAGCCTTTTTTAAGTGTAAGTTCATGGGAAGCACCTGTTTTGAACTGTATCGTATTATTTACACTACTCTGGTCATTCAAAGGAAGATGGGGCGGGGCAGAACAAGAGTGTTAGAAAACGGAACTGTCCATTTTCTAGCACTTCTAAATTTGAAAAAAATCTATCTTTGCCTGGGGATTACTGGAGTCTAGAAGATGCTATAGGGGCACAGCCAAGCCTTAAATGTTATATATTGCTATTGTTTGTTCGCTCTTAATGATTCTGTCAAAAATAAAATGCTTTCTGCATTTAGGTATAGTTTGTCTGCTCGCCTGGGTATCTTCTATGAAATAGAAGTAGGAAGAAATGGGATTTGGTAGAAGCAGGTATTCAGAAATTAATTCAGATTGAGTAAATCCACAATAGTACGGGGAGAGAGAGAGAGAGAGAGAGAGAGAGAGAGAGAGAGAGAGAGAGAGAGAGAGAGAGAGAGAGAGACAGAGACAGAGACAAAGAGAGACAGAGACAGAGAGACACAGAGAGAGAGAGAAAGAGAAAGAGACAGAGAGAGATTGAAGAGGCACAGTCCCTCAGAGTTAGGCGAGCTGAAGTTTAAAAGGTTGCCTATACCTCTCTGAATTACAGAGTTCAGCACCTCTGCCCAGTGCAGTGGAAGCCAATAACTACTAAGATAGTCCTGACGCTCCCCAGGGACAAAACTTTTTTTTGCAGAACAGAATCATGTGAGTGGCTAAAAACATCACCTGGTAGTTAAATAGGGTGTGGCTCTTCTTGCTTGAGGAACTCAAGGAAGGCTTCTTGGAAGCCCTATTACAAAAGACTGATGAATGAACAAGTCATGGAAAAATGCAGACATCAAATGTAAACTAACTTTTTTTTTTTAAAGAAATTTGGCTAAGAGGAGTTTAGAGTGGGAGGAGAGGTTCTCTCCTAGTCCTTAAGTTGTCTTATAGTTACCTCACAGGTGTCTCTTGCCTAAAGATCTCTGATCTGTTTTCAATCCTGACATATTTCCATCTAGTCTTTTCCATTTTCCTGAATCATATGAATTACATTTTCCTAAGTTGTTGAGGGTGGTTCTACCAGTATGTGAAGATCAGTGTCTTTACCTATTGCTCTAGTCAAGTATCTGAGTCTAGTCTACTACACAAGTTGAAGATGGGAGCAGCACAGTCAGTTCATGAGGAGAAGACATGGGAGTTTTAGTTGCTATAAATTTAATATGAGCCAGCAAGGTGATATGATAACCCCAAAAGCAAATGTAATTTTAGGCTGAATTAATAGAAGCAAACACAGAACAAAAGAAATTATCATTCTGCTATACTCTTCTGTAGTTAGACTATAGTTGAAGCATTACCTTTCTTGATATGGCCTACTCTGTTACATTAGTTTCTTTTTATTCACATTGAGTTTGTAATCCACTTCTTTTTCAGCTGAATTGCTATCTAGCCACATATTTCTTTTGCTTATAAAGTCAAGTTTTTGAATGCAAATATATGACTTTACATTTATTACTATTAAATTACATCTTATTAGATTTTGGGTACTGACTCTAACATTTGGTGTGTTAGGTATCCTTCCCAACCTGGGTCATCTTCAGATGAGAAGAGTGGTGTTTATGTCTTTATCTAAGCCAATGATAAGCAATAAAGGGCCAAGCACAAATCCCTGGGGTCCTACAATGTAAACTTTCTAAGATGGCATCAAATGATTAGTGATGACTTGTGGGCACCCAGATATTCAATGGGCTATGAATCCATCTAATTAAACTATTACCCAGCTAACATCTCTCCATGTTTTCCATGGTAAAGCACTAAATGTTTTGCTAAATTCTAGATAAACACTATGTACAAAATTCTGCTGGTCTACCAGATTAATAGCCTTGTCCCCCCAAAAAAGGAAATAAGATGTCTGTCATAATATAAGATCATAGATTTAGAATTGACACAACCTGTTTCTGATGAAGACATGCTATCTTGTTATGATCTTTCCTTTCCTAGATATTCCCTGTCCTCTTGTAATTCTTTAGATTCATGACAGGGCCTTTCCTACAATCTTACAGGAAAAGATGTGATAGTTTCTTCAGGGAGAGGTAATTTCATCATGGCTGCCCTGGGTAGGGTGAGATGAGAAGAATGGGATCTGTTGGACACATGGATTTGGGAAGAATGGAAAAATAAGAGACTATTGGAACAAGACTAGGCTGCAGGAACACAACATACAAGCCTTCAGGGAGTGTGGTACCTGGAGTGAAATATAATCAAGAGGAAATGGGCTTTTCACCCTTGCCTGAATAAGTAAGAGGCTGAGACATCTTCTCCCATCCCTTCTTTTTTCTTCTCTGCCTGTAAATAATCATGAACCTGCCTGTATAGTTTGGAATTGCAAAGTATAAGAGATTCTCTAGGTAGAAGGCAGATGAAGTATAACATTTATTTAGACACCAGAGGATCAAACCCCAAGACCAATAACTCCAATTTGACATTGCAGTAATTGAATTACAAA
>CM053622.1:185156651-185188914 GCA_028646595.1 Phalanger gymnotis
TCAGCTTCCAATTTCCAGCTTTGAAAGAAATATGGTAGAGGCCAACCCAACTTCAGATTGCTGAAGGAAAAGACTCTGGGAAGACATGCAAGGTAGGCAGTTTCCATCATGTCCCTATTCCCATTTTACTTCTCTACAGACTTCAGGGAATTTTCTTCTTGGGTGAGATCAAGGACATTCTTTCTTAGTTGAGCTGAATTACTTCACTCCCAATGGAAAAGCTCTTTTATTCTGTATTGTCTAGCATATATTCTCCTATGTACACCTTCTCTAAATTCTGTTTTATTATGATTTGGGTAAATGGATTCCTTTGCTTTTTGCTATATGTGTTCATTGTGGAACTGGTATTTGGCAGGAAAGAGGTCAAGCCTTGGATATAGAGCTTAGGTTCCCCCTTCCCCATGAAATGACATAGTAATCAAAAGTTAGCTTAAACCCAATCATATTCTTAGGTGAACAATATTTAAGGGAGCAGATAGATATAACTGTAGTTCTCTCTGAGGAGAGCAGAGTGGTGGTCTCTCGCCCCAAACTCCTGCTTCCCCTCTTGGCAAGAGTCTCCCTTGGAGAAAGGTAGGGGAAAAGAGTCCGGAAATGTCTGTTCTGCCTCCCTTCAAACCACACACAACTACAAGCTCAATCATCACACGTGGTTCGCTCTTCATATGTGGGGCTCGCCCTCTCTTTCTTGCTACATGCAGACTGCCCTTTTCACTATATATACATAGCATTTTACAATCTATAAAGTGCTTGAAATACATTACCTCATTTCAAACTCCTAACAACCCTACGAAGTAGTTACTGGGGTCATTATTATCCCAACTCTTAAGATAAGGAAACTAGCTGAAAGATGTTCAGTATCTTGACTTGTCTCCCTCTATAAAATAGAAGCAACTTGGAGGCAGCTTTGATTTTGACTTTCTTTACTTTGCCACAGAGCCTAAAATACTATCTAATACTGAAATTTCCCTCAGCCTCTTGGGCCTTTTCACCTTGGACATCCATCTTCCTCTGTAACCTTCTCACCCTGGAAGTCACTCCACCATGTCTTCTCCAACTGTTGAATTACTCACAGGTCTCCAATTTGGGAAAAGGTCCAGGCTAGAAACACTTCATTTCCCTCCTGCCTATGCCTCCAACTTTTTGAGGCTTTCACACGAAGTCTTCTTCTTTGCCCTTCCCTCACTACTTTTCAGCTCTATGACTTATTTTCCTCCCCCCCCCTTTCCCCTTTAAAATGTAAATTCCTTGAGGAAAAGAACTATCTTCCTTTTTTGTTTATATCTAGATTAATAACACTTGGCACAGTACATGGCATATAGTAATTGTTTAACAGATACTTCTTGCCTTGCTTATCTCCAGTGCCTAAGAACAGGTACTTATGCTAGGTGACCAAGGCCCAGCACATTCTTCTTTTTCTCCCAGAAAAGACCTCAGTGGGTCTTTATTCTTCAATACCACCCTGTTGAGACTAGGCATTTTAATTTATTTACTCCCTGTATAGTTAGCAAACTCACACCATTGCTCATTTTACCTGCCCCTCTATTGTTGTTTGTCCTTCCTTCTCGAAGAGGACCATGACATCAGGGAGTTGATGCTATGACATGCAAGCGAATCGGATTTAAGTGAGGGAGGGCTGTACAAAGTCACCAGCCTCACTTTCTCTTCTGGAGTCATCTGGATCCAGTAGCCAGATATAGATCAGGATGTGAAAAATGGTGGGAGGAGTTTGGTTTCCACCAGATAGTAATAGCAGATTGTAAGTTGGAGGTGACTGGTTCTAAACAGAGCTGTGATCTAACAGAAACCAGGCTTCTGGTTGTGTGAAGGGTTAGAGGCTTGTATGCATACTTAAAGAGCTATTTGAGGAGGGCATGATGTAGGCAGTCAGGGGGTTGCATCTGGCCAATGAAGAGCCAGGCAGATGATTAGAATTGGGAGTCAATAAAAAGACTGGCATTTTTCTGAGTCCTTGTACTCTCCTGTACTTCATTCAGGGGACATACTCATTTATTCAGGATGAATAAATGAAAAATGTAATTAAAACCTTCCTGACTTTCCAGTGAGTATTATTTATTCCAAGACTATGTTTCTAACAACTGGGGTCTTATCAGCCAGATTAATATAGCATCAGAAAAAGGAAAAAAATCAAGGCAGGAAAAAAAGGGAGGCTCCCCCACCGGTTTACAGTAGGCTCTTGTGTCTACAGGTGAAAGTTTCCCTTCTTCAGACTGCTAACTTCCAGGAACTATTTTTTTTTTTTGAATCTTTGGGAAGCCCAGGAATATGAGTAAAGAGATTGAATGAGAAAAAAAGTGAAACTAACTGGCCAGAGACAGCGTAAGTCAGGTACCTGATCAAGGTAGGAAAATTCAAGATCTAAGTACTGCTTTGTCATATCTGGAATTCTAGGTTGAGAAGTAAGGTTTGACTAGAATAGTATAAAAGGGAGCCCCCTAAAGATTTGACCCAGGTGAGGGAAAAGGATTTCTCTTAGTATTTTATTTGCATATCCTGTTAGGATAAATGCTGGCTAACCTGGAGAACAGTGGATTAACCCAGGATAAAGATTTGGAAATTTTTGGGTGGGAAAAATTCTCTCTCCATTCTAACTCTGAAAAGTTTTGAATGTGGAGAGAGAAAAGAAAGAAAGAGGAAACTTCCCTGCAGATCAAGGAGAGGTAGATTGATTTGCAATCAAAACCACTCACTGCTTTATGTAAAGGAGAAGGTTTGTGTGGGAGTACACAGCTGAGAGGTGATTCGAAGATGTGAAGCATGAAATGTGTTACTTTTAATTTAATGCTTAGGATGGGTCTGAATTCGAATTCTAAATTGTTCACTTTCAATGTCTTATCTAATGTCTTGTCCACGTGTTTGAGAAATGTTTTATGTTTTATAATGAGAAGTTTAAAACATAGTGAGTGAAAATTTTAGGAAGGTTTTTTTGTTTTTTTTTTTTGATCCTGGGAGAGGCTCTCAAGAGGTTAAAAGTGGGGTTAATTAGCAAAACAAATGCTAAAAAGAAACTGGATAAAATTAGTGGGTATATTTTTTTCATTTATTTGAAATGGCTGAGGTAGTTTGAGTTGAGATTAGGAAAGAGGGATTGAAGTTGGAGCAAGAATATGGAGAGTAAAATAGAAAGATGAATGGTTTGAATGGGGCAAGGGGGGAAGCTGCAAACCCACGTGCTCTTAAGAGCCACTCCCTCCTCATCTTTCATTAGATGATTTGGAGACTTTAAATAGTCCCAAGGTTTTTGCTTGGAAGGGAAGTGACCACACCTTGTTCAAATTCCTTAGGCCTTTTGTTTTTGCTAAACTAATCTAATTCAAACCTTTTTGTGAAATCTCTGAAGAATAAGAATAAGGAACTGGAATGTCTAAGGTGGGGTTTGGTGAAAGCTGACTAATGAGGGTCAGGCCGAAAACTTCAAATCTGGATGAATTATAAAAGCAAGTAAGGATGTGAAATAAAAATCTTTTTTTTCTAAATTCACTCATGGTCAGGTAAAATTTGTATTCCTAATACCTGGGCCAGATGCAATAGTTAACTCAGAAGAAGAGCTGTTCAGTGCTGGGAATATACAGCTAAACAAAAAGTATTTAAGCGAATATGTAAATACCAGGATGTAAATAAAACATTTACATATTGTTATCTGGTAATGACTGGCCATACCTGATGGCTTTGAAGTGGTTTTCAAAATACCAAAAGTACTAGGATCAATAATTTTTATTTGTGATAATCTGGAAATGTAATTAATGTCATCTTATTTCTAGATCGTATTTTTAAGTTCTCTCACATTGTAAAACTTGAGAGACCACTGTTAGGTAGAAAAGGTGCTAAAGCAATTTTTGAATTGACCTTTTTAAAGGATGTAATAAAAATGTGATAATTTGAAACTGTTTTATTTGGTTATAAACAAGTTAAAATAATATAGCGGAATTTCCATTTGAAGTCTTGGCTATGTTAGTTTCCATGTGTTGGGGATGAGATGAATGATCTCCTGTACAAAATGATTTAGAAATGTATTCACCTAAACTGATAATGAGTTTGTTTCAAGTTTTAAATATATATTTTAAATATATATTCAGATATGATGTTGAAAAAGCAATTTCTTTTACCTAAATGTTAGGAATTGTACTGTCAGAGACAAATGATGAATGGTTTAAAAAGCTGTTCTATTGAACCATTGCTGTAACATAAGAAATTATAAACTTCTAAGTTTTGTCTTTAAAATTTATTTTTATTTATTTAAAATTTATTTTCAGTTAAAATTGTTTTGCTATAAATCAAGAATTTACTATGTTTGTGAAAGGAAAAATCATGCAAGGACCTTGAAGGATATATTTATGTATATTAATCTGAGGTTTATGGACCACCACATTTACTATCTATGTGAGATTCCAGAATGTAATTAATTTCTAGTGATATATTTAAAAACAAGGGAAGGAAAGGATACCAAGTGAATTTTGAAGGTCTGGTTTTCTTTAAGGGTCCCTGCAGCCCAGTTTCTAGGTCTCTCCACCCTATATCATTAATTTAAAACTTTATATGCATTATGGATAATAATCTTTTTTTGAGTATTGGGCCTTAGATATTAAAATGTTACCACTAGTGATTATAAATCCAGATTTGATTTGTTCATCTAAGTTATAGTCACCTGATTGGTAATTAATTGGTTCTGTTTCAAGTTTTAAATACGTGATAATTGCTTGTGGTATGGTTACATTTCTAAATTTTCTTATATTGTGCAACTTGGTTAACATTGCATTGCCTATGTTGTTAGAAAAGCAATTACTCTTATAATCTAGATGTTATTAGATTAAGACTTGTACTTAAGAATTGAGGTTAACTAAAACAAGGATTTTCGGAACCACCTAGTCTTCACGAAAGATTAAGAGATATTATTGCTCTTAACATCAGGATAAATTTAAAACTATTTCTAAAGATCATTTGTTGTAATAATTTGATATTGAAGGTTTATATTCAAACACACAGTGAATTTTATGAGTGTGGGTGGGACCAGATTTCTGGGAGATATGCTTATTGAGGACGGGATGAGGAAGGCACAAGATAAAGGGGACTTCGAGATTTTATGACCCAGGATGGGGATGGGGGTGGGAGGAGAGGGAAAATCTATGGTAGGAAACTTTGGGATGCCTTTAGTTTAAAAAGTTGGGACTATTAAAGGTTTTCTTTTTGAACAGTGTCCTTACAGTCTTCTCATTCCCTTCTCCCAACTCCCCCTCTCCTCCTTAGTCTAGATAAGAAGAGAGAGCTTTATCTTTTCCCACCTGGCAGAAGGGAAGAAGCAGGAAGGGGTTGCAGTTTTGGGATCTCTATTTGTACAATAAGGCCTCACCGAGGCTGGGAAAACCTGGAAGTTTTGCTGAAAGAGAGAGAACAGCCAGATCAGAAACCAGCCAACCTCCAAACCTGGCTTTTTTAAGTCAGCAGAACTGGTTTCTAGTGATTGGTTTTTTAGAATGGATTTTAAAATTATAATTTGAGGTTTGGGTCCTGGTAAAGTTTTGATTAATGAGACTTGCCATCCTATGTAAAAGAACCCACCCTCTGGGGGAAATGATTTAAAACATAATATAAAACTAGTGTTTGACCCTATCATATTTATATGGTTCAGTTCTTGAAGTGTATCTCGTTCTTTCAGATTGGGCATAGTTAGAGGAGAATAGAAAAACTTTGAAAACAGATGCAAATCTATTACAGCAATAAGTTATGATCTTAATGGGAAGATTTTATGAACAAAATAGAAGTACATGCAAGCTATATAAGGCTCACTTTAAAGATGTTCTTTAGCCAATGTGAGATTGTAGTCATATCTTAAACTGATTATTGGAACTTGCTATTCACAGATCTAATGGGACTGTTAACTGACTGTTTTCTGAGTCTAACGCCAGGTATCAAGTAAGGCTGTCTGAGTCACTGATTCATGATGCCAGCAGCTCTGTGAGGGGCAAGTATGAATTGCAGGTATGAATTGCAGGTTGAGAGGACAACTGTTCCACATGTGCTGAGGTGAGACTCTCTTGACTTGATTCCTTAACTGAAATCTGGCAGACTTTAAGCCTGGCTTGATGCAATTTGCAGTTTGACATAACCGCTGCCTAGAGCTGACATGAAGTTAGGAGAATATTGTTCCCTTACTATAAGTGCAGACCCTAATCTCTTAGTGGCAAATTTTTATAATCAGAAGATTTTGTAAGTACAGTAACAAATCTAGTAAAATAATTGATTATGGAACATCTTAGGTTACTATAAGACTGAGCCATCAGGTTAAGATTTTAGCCCAAACAACAACCAGCTATTTAAACTTGGTATCTGTCACTAATATCTATCTATATATATATGTATATACACACACACACACACACACACACGCACACACACATATTTATGTATGTATTCCTGTATAAGTTAGGAGTCTTTAATTCTTTGTAATAGTGTGGAGACAATTAACTCAAGGGCTTGTGAGAGTATTATTTTCTTACTTAGTTAATAATGTTAAAAGAAAAATGGCTTGTGGTTCATTTTGTAAATGCCTTAAAAGAAACATGGCATGATTAGATGTTTATGGCTTAATATGTACTGTGTTAAAAATTGATTACTTAATGTATTTATGTATGTACTGGAGCCTGTTGCTAATTTCTTAGTGAAATCTCATCCTCCTGGTGAGGAAATGAATAATGGATTAACGTGAAGTATAAGAAATTGGGTTCTGAAGTGAATTTCTTAAACATGTTAATTGGCCCAGGTTCCAATTTTGATTTTTGTAAGAATGATAAGGATATAAAAGGTTTAGAAATATTAACTTAAAATTGTGCTAAGGTCACTTTTGTAGAACCATGGACAAAAATCTCATTCCTACAAGAAGACAAGAAGGAAAAGATGCTGGGATGCTGTGCTGAAGATGGCTGGAACAAATACCAAAGACCCAAGGACTTCATTGATGATGTTCACTGACAAACAACTGTATGAGAAGAGACTTTTGTATCTTAAAGGGACAATTGCATTATTGTTTTCTTTTGGGTCTTGGTATCTGTATTTATGAAGGGGACTGCCCCCTTTGATTTGTCAACTCGTTGATCAACATTTCCCTCTTCCCATATTTACTTAAAGGGGTGATGGTTAAGGAGAAGAATTCAAATGAGAAAGAGAGTAATGGAGTATTAAAGATATGGAAACAAAAATTTGAATAAAAGAAAAGAGAGCAAAATTGTGAGAAATGGTAGGAGGAGTTTGGTTTCCACAAGATAGTGATAACAGATTGTAAGTTGGAGGTGACTGGTTCTAATCAGATCTAATCTAATCTAATATAATCTAGCAGAAACCAGGCTTCTGATTGTGTGAAGGGTTAGAAGCTTGTATGCATGCTTACTGAGTTGTTTGAGGCAGTCAGGGGGTTGCATTTCTGAGAAATCTGTGGTCTAGGTTCCTTTTCTGGGTTGAAAGTAGAGAAGGGTCAAGGATAATTAAAGAGGGCATAAAAGGATTAAAGACGATTATGGAGATTCAAGGAGCTTTGGAGAGTGTAGAGTGGTAAGACAAAGCAAAGTAAGTAAGAAAAGGTTAAGTGGTACAATTAGACGGTAAAGCAAATTGATACAGTGGATTAATAGGGGGGGGACAAACTGGTGAAATGGGAGTTTGATGCAATGCCAAAGGGTAAGTGGGCATGACTGATAAGCAGTTGAAACTAAGGGAAGTTGAGTAGGATTGTCAAGTTATTTGTTGTTGTTGTTAAGTAGTTAAAGTCATGTCTGACTCTTCATGACCCCATGACCAACTGACTATGGGGTTTTCTTGACAAAGATACTGGAGTGGTTTGCCATTTCCTTCTCCACTTTTATGCAGACAGGTGTTAAGTGACTTGCTCAAGGTCACACAGCTAGTAAGTGTCTGAGATCATGTTTGAGCTCTGGTCTTTCTGACTCCAGGCCATGTGCTCTTCCACAGCACCACGTAGCTGCCTTTGTCAATTTATTAAGAGGTAATAATTTGGAGGAAATGTTTTAAATAGGGGTTTTGGACTGAGGTGATTGACTATCACAATTAGTTTAAAAAACAACCAAGAATGAAAATCTCAACCATTATGTGCAGTAGGGAAAATTGTACTGTGCCTTATGTTAAATTTTTGTGATATTTGTATTTTTGCCACAGTCAGTTGACATATCTGCTTTCCAAGTTTAAGCTGATCTTCCTCCTAGAGAACAGAAGAATGTCACTCCATATTTCAGGATTTTAGGAAGAATGAAGTGTTCCTAAAGGAAAAAGAAGTAAGGCTTCCATGGAAAAACAAAGGGACTCTGAAGTGGAAGAGTGGAGATGAGCTTTATTGGGATTTTGGAGAGTCAAAGAGTGTTATGCTGAGGAGAAAGGGAAGGAAAAGGACAAACTATACATGCAGAACTAAAAATTAGATTTGATATTCCTATTGGAAAGTTGGGGGGGAGAAGCTAGATGCTCTGAGGAAAAAAAACTGCTTGTCCATTAAAGAATGATACAGTAGAACCACACAACCCACTTGGAGCATTTGTTTACTGACATGAGATGCTATGGCTTTTGCTTTTTTTGTGTGTGTTCTATGGACTTCTGGATGTCTTAGCTGCTGTTCTTTATTCTCTGTACTCTCTGTTTTCTAACTTGGAAGATATACATAAAGTCTTCTCCCTCCCTCTCTTTTTAGTTTAAAGCCTTTTTGATTTCATTTGCAAGATACCCAGCAAATCCATGCTATAAAGTGATAGATCCTCCAGTGAAGGTAAGAAGATAAGAATAGTAGATAGGGATGCTGAGGCAGCCATTTGTCAACCTGATAACAACAAATTGAGAGGTCTGTTGTCTTTCCAGGGCATGTATACAAAACATGACAAACGATCTCATAAGATATCAAAATGGATGAAAACTATTTATTTTTAGTGATTCATGGGGGCACAAATCCTCCAGAAAAAGAGTTCAAATCCCCTTCGGCACTTCCAGGTTCTTCCCCTACCTACATCACTAAGTAACCTTTCCCCCTGAGATCTATGCAATTCATATCTACCACTCAATCAAAATCCTGGCAGTTTCTGTCTCCAGATCTCCAGGTCACTCTCCTCCCTTCCTCAATGAATTTGGTACATGGATCACAAAGTTTTTCTCCCCCTCAACTCCTGCTCTCATACTTGAGGATTTTAACATACATATTGACTTTCTTCCTCAAATATCCTAATCATCCAATTTTTCAATCTACTTACTACCGAAGAGTTACTCCTCCGACCTACCTCAGAGCACACAAAGATGGTGATACCCTCAATCTTGCCATTGCCAACAAATGTGCCACCGTCTCCACATTCAAGAATTCAAAAATCCCCTTATCTGACCATAATCTATTGGCTTTCCACCTCTACTTCTGCCTTCTCTTCCCAAATCCTACCATTTGTCCACAATGTGACTTCTAATCCCTCTGCCCACAACTTCTTTCCCAGGTCATCTCCCTTGCACTTCAATTCTCCTCTTTTCTCCATCTTGATTCTTTGGTAAGCCAGTTCAATTCTACACTAGCCTCTTCTATTGAGTTTCTGGCACCTTATCATAACACTGATTTTGCCTTGGTAAGCCTCAGCCTTGAATCGCTCCCACTATCCACTGCCTTTACTTCTACTGCTGCTGAACAAAGGTGGATAAAATAACACAATCATTCTGATTGGGTCCACTATAGATTTGTTACACAATTAACTGGACCCTCACTGCTGCTAGGCAATCCTTCATTATCAACTCAATATCCAACTCTCCATAGCAGCTCTTCCAAACCTTTTCATCTCTCAAATTTCCCATAGCTGCCCCTCCCCCAACCTGTCAGCTGAGAACTTTTCCTCATATTTTACAGGAAAAAATGAGGCCACTGACCACAAGCTTCCTCTTCTCCCCTTTTCCTCATCTGTCACTCAGATATCTTTTTCCACTATCACCTCCTTCACCCTTATCTCACTTGAAGAAGTGGCCTTCCTCCTCACCAAAGCTAAGCCTTCTAACTGCACAAGCGATCTCATTCTATCCTGTCTTCTTTAATAGATTGGTCCCTCTGTCATCTCTACTCTATCACTTATTTTCAATCTCTCCTCGTCTGCTGGCTTCTTCCTTACTGCCTATAGACATGTTTATGCTTCCTCCTTGTAAAAACACAAAAAACAAACCAAAAACCTTCACTTGATTCTTCCATCCCCACTATCATCCTATATCATTTCTGCCCTTTGTGGTTAAACTCCTTGAAAAGGCCATCCATCTTCGATAGATGCCTCCACATTCTCTCCTCTCACTCTCTTCATAAGTCCTTACAATCTAGTTTCTAACCTTATCATTTCACCAAAATTGCTCTCTCCAAAGTTACCAACTATCTCTTAATTGCTGAATGTGACCACCTTTTCTCCATTCTCTCATTCTCCTTGATATTTCTGCAGCCTTGACACTGTTGATTATCTTCTACTCATTGATATTCTCTTCTCTCTAGGTTTTCAGGACACCACTCTCTTCCTGGCTCTCCTTCTATCTGTCTAACTGCTCCTTCTAAGTCTCTTTTGCTGGATCCTCACCCAGATTATACCCTCTAACTGTAGATATACCACAGGGTTCTGTCCTGGGCCTCTATACTACTTCATAAGGTGATCTCATCAGCTCCCACGGATTTAATTACCCTCGCTATGCGGCAGATTCTCAAACCTACCTATCCTCCCCCAATAGATTATGGTCAGATAAGAGGACTTTCGAATTCTTGAATTTGTTGGCGATGGCAAGATTGAGAATATGACCATCTTTGTGTGTGGCTGAGGTAGGTTGGAGGAGTAACTCTGGTAGTGAGTAGATTGAAGAACTGCATGATTAGGATATTTAAGGAAAGGAGTCAATATGTATGTCAAAAATCCCCAAGTATGAGAGCAGGAGTTGAAGGGGGAAAAAAAGTTGTGAGTCATGTACCAAACTCATTGAGGAAGGAAGGAGAGTGACCTCTAATCTTGCATCTGCCTTTCAGACATCTTAAATTGGATGCCCAGAAGGTATTTTAAACTCAACAAGTTCAAAACTTGAACTCATCTTTTCTCTTAAACTCTTTCCCAGTCCTTCTGACTTTCCCTATTACTATAGAGGGTGATACCATCCTCCCAGTCCCTCAGGCTCACAACCTAGATGTCAGAATGAACTTTTCACTATTTCTCACCCATCATAGCCAATCTGTTGTCAAGTCCTATCAATTTCATCTTTGACATAGGCACCAGTCTGGTGTAGGTCCGCATCACTTCATGCCTAGACTATTGCGATAGCCTGCTGGTGGGTCAGCCTGCCTCAAGTCTCTCCCACTCTAATCCATCCTCCATTTAGCCACCAAAGGGATTTTCCTAAAACACAGGTCCAATCATTTCACTTTCCATTCCCCATGAAATAAACTCCAGGGGCTCCCTGTCACCTTCAAGATAGAATACAAACTGATGCAAACAGAGGTGAAATGACTTGCCCAAGGTCACACAGCTGGAAAGTGTCTCAGGTCAGATTTGAATTCAGGGTTTCCTGATCCTAGGCCTGGCACTATCCACTGGGCCACCTAATTCTCCCTAAACAAGTTTTTAAATGAATTGAATTTTTGTTGATTATGATAGTGCGCTAGCACATACGAACCTGTTCTTTTGACAGAAGACAAACATTTCAGATTTTAAAACTGCATTCTCTTTTAAGGCTTATTATAAAAGGTACTATTGATAATGTATAGTAGTGGAGCCAATACAGCCATAAAGAAAATTATTTCCTGAGCAAAAATCAGCCAGTAGGTGCCTGGAAGTTTTCAAATGACTATCCATTAAGCACAGAAGCAGTCAGAATTCTGTTCTGAAATATCTCTAGTTGTCACTGAGGCACGGGTTTCAGGAAATCTGTACCAGAAGCCAATGAAATAAAAGAATGATTTTCTTAAGAGCGACTTAGGCTCAGAAAATGACTTTCAAAGGTTACAAAGTCTAGTGTAAAGAGCTCTATTTCATTGACGTGAGGAAATAAATAGATGTTATTGGAAGCAGTATGTTAAAGAGAAACAAAGATAAATTGGGTTAAAGTGTTAGGTAAAAGCCTTTGAAGCTGTCAAGCTTTGCCCCTCCCCCCACCCCTTAAAGTGTTCTTTTTCATCCTTTTACTCTATCGGAAAATAAATCTTGCCTCTGGTATCCTTTCCCTCATTTCCCATTCTTAAATGACATTATTTCAAAGTAGTGCAATGTTTGGTACGTGGTAGGTGATTAAAGGGAACTTTTTCATTCATTGAACTAGATTGGGCTGATTTTAAGTTAAATATTCTTTTAATCTTATTTTATTTTTACACAGTACTTATCTTCATCTTTAAACAGAAATGGGAGCTGAGCTTCCTTTGAAGGGAGGTGCCAGTTAACACAGTCAATGAGGCTATTTAAATTATGTTTATTCTCCACCATGTAGATGTCCGTCTATTCTACTGTGTTAGGATTAACAGTTTAACAAATTGCAGTTGTACTTCTGGGAACAGGAATCAGATCAGATCTCAAGCACCATTAGGAGTGGACTTTCTCTTCAGATCAAGTATATCTTTTTGTCTTCATACCTGAATGAAAGAAGTTAACTTTATTTACATGAATCCAAGGATAATTCAGATGTAATATGAACTTGGAAATTACTTGATCATTTGTGGCCCTTTCTAATGTTTCCTTAGAGCAAAGCTTTCATATCCATTGTGACCATGGCTATCTATACCTGCCCCAAACAATGTTGTAGAGCAAAATGAAGTTTTTAAAGAAAGGAATACATGCAGCACAGCAGAAATGAATTGATAAAAGGGGGGTCAATGGGTTTTGTAAATCAACATTTTCTCCATAGTTTAACTTTTAGGTGACCAAAGGAGAGGATAAAGTGGTTTATTATGTAATCAAGCTGGAGAAGCCTTACTTTAGCAGAAGTAAAGAAACAGGTTTAAATCCTGTCCTTGACATTTATAAGCTGTGTGACAATGGGCAAATGACCTAACCTCTCTGAGCCAGTTTTCTCATTTTTAAAATGGGGATAATATTTTCACTATCTGTGAATAAACCCTAACAGGCTTTAAAAATGTGATCTATCATTGCATCACCTGACAAGGAATGATGACTATTGTATAAGACTTAGAGCTGGAAAGATCATTAAAAATAATCTAGTCTAACTTCCAAACACTAGATCACTGAATCTCTTTTGAAGAAACCTAAGTGGTCACACAGATGGCCATACAACCTACAGCTGACAGATAGTACCTTTGTCAGTATCACTGACATGTGGTCATTCGACATCTCCTTGAAAATTTCTAGTTCAGGATAACTCTCTCCCAAAGCAGGCCATTACACCTTGAGGTAGATCTAATTTAAATTTAATTTAATTTTAAATTTAATTAATTAAATTTTAGTTTTAAATTTAACTTAATTTAATTTAAATTTTAATTTAAAAAAATTTATTACCTGAAATCTATCTGTCTCTTTCAAATGTAATCCATAGACATACAACATAAAATACAACTGCTGCTAGCTCTGGCTCCTAGGACTAAACAGAGCAAATTTAATCCTTCTGCTTACTTGACAGAACTTCAAATATTTAAAAACAGCTATAAAGTTCTCACTAAGTCTTCTTAGAATAAACTACAAATCCTTCAGTTGATCTTCAACCATCTGTGTCCCTCATCTAGATTTTCTCTTATGCTTATCAATATTCTTCTAAAATGTGGTTCATAGAACTGATCACAATAAGCTGGATGAGGTCCAAACAGGAAAGAGTATAGGAGGATTCTCATCTCTATAGTCCTGGACACTGCTTCTCCCTTAATGTTGTCTATGATTGCATTATGGTTTTGTTTTTTTTTTGGTGGGGGGAGGGGGGGAGGAGGTTGGGGGTGGGGAGAGGCACAGCTAGTAGCACAATGAATGGACAGAGTGCTAGGCTTAGAGTCAGGAAGACCTAACTTCAAATGTGGCCTTAGACACTTCCTAGCTGTGTGAGCCCATGAAAATTATTTCACTTCTATCTGCTTTAGTTTCCTTATCTGTAAAATGGGAATAATAATAGCACCTACCTCTGAAGGTTGTGGTGAAGATCAAATGAGAAATATTTGTAAAGTGCTTAGCACAGTGTCTGGCAAATAGTAGGTGCTATATAAATGTTAGCAATTATTGTTATTTTGGCTACCATATTATGATTTGATTTATATTAACAATCCACTGAATGTCTTCCTTCATATCTAATCATGCCTTCTCTACCATATGTTGTAAAGTTTTTTTTTTTCAACACAAGTGTAAGGCTAGCTAGCTAGCTACTAGCTATCTATCTACATACATACATACATATATGCATATATAATATCTCAATTAAATTCCATTAAATTAAATGTAATAGAAAAGTTAATAACAAGCAACTCCTCCTTGATATACCTATACACCCATCTGAACAGGGATGGAGAGAAAAAGAGATAGTGAGAGAGACAGAAACAGAGAGACAGAGAAAGCATGAATAACCCAGGCAATTTGTGCTCATTTTTTTTGTCTTGGTAGCCTCAGTGGCTACCTCTGTGACTTCTATGTAAGAGGTACTTAATAAATGCTTGTTGATGAGTGATCATTCTATAATGACTCATTTTGTTTTTTTGTTGTTTTGGGGTTTTTTTCATTTTAAACTTAAATACACAATAAGAAAAGGAAAAGAAACATTATAAACTTAAATACAAAATAAGGAAAGAAAAAAAAAAGCATTGCTATGTGCACAGCAGAATGTGAGAGGATTCAAAATATACAACAATAAATTTCCATTTCAAGAAAGCCTATATAGTAAATACTACACATGGTGTTCAGAGCTATCCATCTTTCTTTGCTTCCTTGTAAGTTTTCCTTTGTTCTCTACTGTGCACTTTTTACTTTGTTCTTTTTTCCACCTTCCTTCCCCCCCATCAAAAAAAGCTACAATTAAGCATGGATGTGTGTGTGTATACACATGTACATACATATATATATCATATATACATGTATACACATACATACATATATGCACTATGTGTGCACATATACATACAAATATACATATACATGCACATAGACTTACACAAACGTGCATATACTTAAATATCTATAATCATTCACATATAGACATACACATTCATATGCATCTATGTTAGACCGGATATACTTGTTTGTCCTCTGTTTCTCTGGGAGTGGATAACTTCTTCCTTCATAAGTTCAAGTCTTTCCATATTTTTCTAAGTCCACCAACTCATCATTTCCTATACCACAGCAATATTCCAACCTTACACTGTGTAGTTATTTTAAATAGTCTAAAACAATATTGGTTAATATGGTTGACATAAAATGTAGTTTCCCTATTTTTCTCTTTTGATTAAATCTATTTTAGCTTTAACTTTGTCTGAGATCATGATTACTATCTTTGCTTTTTTTCCCCCTAATACGTTCTACTCTTGATCTTTATTTGTGTTTGTGTGTATCTCTTACTTCCTAACCCTCCTGACTCCTCTACTTTACTTCTACCTTGCCCCTCTATTAAGTCAACCTACCCCTCCTCCAGGGATCCCTCCCTTATCCTCCCATTACCGTTAATCTAAACATTCTTCTATCATACCTCCCTTATCCTATTCCCTCTTCTTCCCCTCTAAAAATCCTTTCCTTATCTCCCCTCTCCCTATTTCCTTAGCCTTTTATTTCTTTCTGAATTCAGAAGACTTCTATTTCCCTTTAGGCATATATGTATTGTTCCCTCTTGAACCCATTCCTGATGAGAGTAGGGTTCCAGAACTACCTGGTCCTCCCCCACCTAATTTCTTTATGTCAATTCTTCCTCTAGCACCTCATTTGTCCAAGATAAGTACTCTTTTTACCTTTTCCTAAATGGTTTTACTTTTTCAAATCATATCATATTCAGGTCTACCTCAATCTTTCTTTTGAACTACCCAATTCTAATAACAGTCTTAGACATACATCTTGCATTTCCTCATATAAAAAGCAAACAGTCTGTCCTTCTTGAGGGTCTTGTAATTGGTCTTCGATAAGTACCTTATATTTCCCTTGGATCTTGCATGTCAAATCTATTAAGTTCAGGTTTTTTGCAATAAAATCCTGAAAGTCTAGCAATTTGTTGAAGATACTTTTTTTGTTTTTTTTTTTTTTTCCATTCAGGATTATGCTTCACTTTGCTGGGCATGATATTTTTGGCTGCAACCCAGGTTCTTTTGCTCTTTAATATATAGTGTTTCAAGACCTGTGGTCTGTTAGTATCACCACTGCTAAGTCTTGTGTGATTCTAATTGTGGCTCCACCATATTTGAATATTTTTTCTTGTTCCTTGTAATATTTTCTCCTTAAGCTGGGGATTTCAGAATTCGACTAGGATATTTCTATAGGTTTTCCATGTAGGATCTCTTTTAGTGGATTTTTTTATTTCTACTTTCCCCTCTTGTTCTAATGCTTCGGGACAATTTTCTTTAATTATTTCTTGTATTATTGATATACTGAGATTCTTTTTTTTTGATCATAGCTTGCAGATAGTCCAATTATTCTTCTGTTTTCTCTTCTTGATCTGTTCTCCAGTTCAATTGTTTTTCTCAGGAGATGTTTCATATTCTCCTCCATTTTTTCATTCCTTATATTTTGCTTTATTATTTCTTGGTCTCCTATAATTCCACTGCCTTCCTCTTGCTCAATTCTAATTTTCAAGGAGTTATTTTCTTCCTTAGGATTCTGGATCTCCTTTTCTAATTTTCTAATTTTCATAATCTTGTTTTTCTTGGATTATTCTTTTTTTAAAAAAATTTCCTCAGTCTCTCTCATTTGATTTTTAAAGTCTTCTTTTTGAGCAGGTGACCATTTCACATTACTCTTTGAGGTAGGAGAGGCTTTTTTTGCTTCTGTATCCTCCTCTGAAGATGAGCCCCAGTCTTTTCTATTCCCATAGTAACTTTCTATAGTAGGGTTCTTTCTCCTTTACCTGCTTTTTTTTTTTTTTAATAGCTGCTGATTATCATAATCACCTGTAGTCCTGGGAGATGGGGGATGGTGCCTCTGGCCTCAGATCCTCCTTCAACTATCCCCTCTGGCCTGGAACCAAAATCAAGAACTCTGCCCTCCTGTAGATGCCCACAGCCAGCAGTGTCCCCACCCCACTGCTTCTACACTCACCAGGTGTGTGTTGGTTCTTTCTTCCTCAGGGCCAGGTCCTGGCAGCATAGCTGGGTCTGGTGTTCCTTATCAGCAGAGGTTCCCTCGATCTTCTCTGACTCAGAGGCCCAACTCCCCACACTGTCTGAGAGGTGAAAGTTCCTTTTGCTAGGGCTGAGGCTACCTCACAACCCATCTAGCCCCAGGACTTGCCATTTGCTGTTTCAGTGGAATTAGGTTAGATGTGTTTACTCTTCACAGAGACTAAAGCTTCGTCCAGGGATTTTTCTTCAGATCTTCTCTGATTGTCCCAGGAGGATCACTGTTCTGCCCCAGTTCTTGTTTATTTCTAGTGCTCTATGTTCACCCTGAGGTGCTATTTTATCTTGTTTGTGGGGGAAATCTGGAGAGCTTGGAAATTTCTGACCTACTCCACCATTTTCCCAGAATCCTCTCCTATAATGGTTCATTTTAAAGGCAAAGGGTCTATCAGATTTCCAAAATTATATGAAATTTTTTCTCCTGTCTCTGAACTTAATAGCAACATTTCCCGTGAGTAGTGATAAAGGGCAACAACAAGTTTCTATCTAACCAGTTCTGTAGACTCTAGAATGGTTTCATTTTAGGCACTCAGTTCTCAGATGGCATAACCATAAAAAATGCAGCAGAAAGCAGAGACTTCCTGTACATTGTGTTGTTTTAATTCTTGCCACATGTTCTCTTTTCTTTTTTATTGATACATTTTGTTTTAGCAAAGCAAACACAACCAAATATGCTAAGAACAAGTACATTCTCTGAAAACAATTAAACAAAACAACGAAAAAGAGTGATTGTGACTGTATATTTTCATATTTATTTTTCATTAAAAGAGAAAGTTTGTATGTTTCAAGTATGATCAATGGTCTAAGGCCCATTTAATTCTTTGGTCTCATATAGACTGGGTCTGAATCTGGGGGTTTGACCACAAAGAGTCAATTTCTCTTTCTTTAGTTCATTGGCCCAACCTAGATTAATCCAGGAAAGTCTTTGTACAAAACAAAACTTAGGTATAGTCCCCTCTATGATATCCCAAATATGCATTGCAGAATCTCCAGGTTATCCATAAGCACACAACATAACAATATGATTATCGGTAAAAACCTTTATGTCACCCTACAGAAAACAGGGCAGAGGTGAGTTGCTGTTGGGGCTGGGCTGGGGGCGCTGCCAAGGGCTGGGGAGGGAGACCACAGTGCGGGGTCCGGCGTCCACCGCTTTCGCCACCGCTCTCCGGCCGAGCTTTCCCTTCCTCGGGGATGTGTGGAAAGCGGCTGTGATCCTGGCCTTGCGGAAGGCCACGGCTCCTTCTCAGGGCCGGCCGTGCCCGTCTCTCCCTGCACAGATGCCAGTAGCGGTGGGTCCCTACGGACAGTCCCAGCCCACTTGCTTCGACCGAGTGAAGATGGGTTTCGTGATGGGTTGCTCCGTGGGCATGGCGGCCGGAGCGCTGTTCGGCACCTTCTCATGCCTCAGGATCGGGATGCGGGGCCGGGAGCTGATGGGCGGAATTGGCAAAACCATGATGCAGAGCGGGGGTACCTTCGGAACGTTTATGGCTATCGGAATGGGCATCCGCTGCTGACCGCGGCGGGTCCACCTCTCCCAACACCCCCTCACATCTCCTTGTGTAATATAATAAAAGGCTTTCAGTAAAAAAGAAAAAAAAAAGAAAGAAAACAGGGCAGCAAGGTGGCATAGTGGATAGTCAGGAAGACTTATCTTCCTGAGTTCAAATCTGGCCTCAGACATTAGCTCTGTGACCCTGGGCAAGTCACTTAACCCTGTTTGCCTTAGTTCCCCCATCTGTACAATGAGATGAAAAAGGAAATGACAAACCATTCCAGTGTCTTTGCCAAGAAAACCTCAGACAGTCATGATTCATGACTCAACTGAAAAAATGACTAAATGGCAACAGAAAAACTAAGACCTAAGGACTCACAAAAGCCAATGAACAAATATAAAAGCAAAAAGTTCATCATATAGTCTATCAACTCCACTCTCCATCACCGATCCCCAGAAGGGTTTTGACCTTGGAGTAGCCGTTGAGGCAACCCTCAGTCATTCGGATGAGTCCCTCTTTCCCACAGAGTCCTACACAGTCTCTCCAAGTCTCATAGTACCATACTGTGGTTTAAACTCCTCTCAAAAGATAAATATGCATTGGAGCTTGCTCAATAAGCAAACCCCTTCTCATCAGGTCTGCACTGTCAAAGTAACTTACTGGCTTTGCTATCTAAATAGTATTGTACAGGAACCTTGAGAACTATGTTGTTTTCCCAAGGAACATGCTGCATCAGAAAATTTCTCAATAGATGTTTTGGTTCCTGAGTTCTTTAACTTGGGGTTACCAATAAGGCCTGTGCTTCTCTGCTAGAAGGCTAGGTTTCAATGTTTACTGCCTAGGGAATTCAAAATTACCCATCCTCTAAACAGGAGGTTGAATTCCCCATTCAGGTGTATAAGCACATATCTCTCACCAGTCTGTGTTTCTACTATAAGTTACATTTGCTACTCCTGTTTGGAAGCTGGAGGGTGGGGGAAGAATGAAATCTCTCCTCTCCCAGTTTTGAAGCACTTTGGAAAAAGGTACAAGAAAAAAGGTTAAGACTGGGTCCTTGAGAGTTGAAGGGACATCAGTGTATATGTTGGAATCTTCAATATGAGAGCAGAGGGTAGGATGAAGAAAAAGGGGACTGAGTTAGCTACTGAACTCCTCAAGAAAGGAGGGAAAATGACTTGGAGGCTAGTAGATGACTACAACAGACAACTGGATAGGTTAATACAGATAAATGGAGAGAATTTCTCCAATGTCTTTTGGGTGTCCCACAACTTTAATTTTTAGGAGATTGTGATATTTCATCATTCATTGCCATGTAGCATCACCAAAAGTTTTGTCGTTGTTAAAAAGGCAGACTTTTGATTCAGAGACAAGCTCGAAATCATTAAAAGTACTTAAAAATTTCTCCAATACAATTCAGCCAGCTGTCCTCATCCTATTTAATTCTGGATCAGGTTAATTGCCTATCCATATAATATTGCCTTATGTACTGATGTAACAACTCTATGCAACAACTCTATAGAGTTGAAAATTGTAATCTTGAAAATAAGTTCATGTCATTTTGAAGGCAGGTACCTGGCAGAGTGCCTCAAGTATCTGTCCTTGGTTTTTGTGTTATGTAAGATTTTTGATTCATTGGTAAAGAAATAGATGACACGCTTATTAAACTTGTAGATGATACAAAACACAGAAGAATAACTGGTGGTGGCGGTTGTCCTTCATTCTCGAAGAGGACCAAAATAACATCATAATGTTGGGATCAAGGTACAGCGGGTCCAACTGCTGCTGGGGTGGAGTGTCCCTCTAGGTCCTTAGGTGCAGTACCTTGACTGAATCTCGTGTTTCTAATGTGCTTGTAATTCAAATAGTTTTCAACAGGCTAGAACACTTTGCTGAATCTAATTAGACAGACAAATGTAAATTAATCAACAAGCATTTATTAAATACCTACTAAGTGCTAGGCACTGTGCTAAGCACTTAGGATACAAAGAAAGGTAAAATACAGTCCCTGCTCTCAAGGAGCTTGCAGTCTAATGAGGGAGATAACTTGCAAACAGCTATGTACAAACAGGATATGTATTTTTGTATATATATAGTATACATTGGAGATAGTCAATAGAATGAAGGCACTAGCATTAAAAGGGATCAGGAAAGGCTTATTGCAGAAGATGGAATTTTAGCTGAGACTTGAAGGAAGCCAGAGAAACTAGGAAGTGGAGATAAGAAGGAAGAGAATTGTTGGCATGGGGAGAGTCAGTGAAAATGCATGGAGTTGAGAGATAGTGTTTAGTGCCAGGAGTAACAAAGATGCCAGTGTCAATGGATCACAGAGGATATGGTGCAAGGTATAAAAGGTATAAGGAATAAAAGGTAAAAGAAGATATAAGACTGAAAAGATAGAAAAAAGCCAGGTTATGGAGGTCTTTAAAAACCAATAGAGGATTTTGTAGTTAATGCCAGAGGCAACAGGGAGCCATTGGAGCAGATGGAATGGGAAGGAGATAGTACATAGTGAAACTTACACTTTAGGAAGATCAGCTCAACAGCTGAATAGAGTATGAATTGGAGTGGGGGGAGATTTGAGGCACAAAGAACAACTAGCATGCTATTTCAGTAGTCCAGGTATGAAATAGCAAGAGCCTCTGCATAGTGGCAGTGTCAGAGGAGAGGAGAGGAGAGAGTGCATACAAAAAATATTCCAAAGGTAGAAACCACAAGATTTGGCACTGATTAGATATAGGGGAATGAGGGAGTGAGGAGTCTAGGATGATACTTAAGTTTTGAGCCTTGGTGACTGGGAAGATACTGATGCCCTTGATAGGAAGAAGGGAAGAATTTTGGGGGAAAGATTAATTCAGTTTTGGACATGTTGAGTTTAAGATGTCCATAAGACATTCAGTTCAAGATGTCCAATAGACAGTTGGAGATAAGAGTATGGAGGCTAGCAAAGAGATTAGAACTAGAAAACTAAATTTGAAAATCATCTGCATAGAGACGGTAGCTGAAACCATAGGAGCTGATGATATCACCAAAGTATGGAAAGGGAAGAGAAGAGGACCCAGGATAGAGCCTTGGGGGATACTCATAGTGGGCTTGTCCCAGATGAAGATTCAGCAACCTTGGGAAGTAGATACTATTAACCTTATTTTATACATGAGGAAATCAAAGAAGACAGAGGTTAAATTACTTACCTAGGGTTAGATAGCTGGAGGACAGATTTGAACTTAGGTCTTACTGACTCCAGGTCCAATACCCTATTGATTGCACCACCCAGCTATATGAGGTGAAATCTCAGGGCTCTTTTGATTTGTATTTCTCTTGTTAGTAACTTGGTATGTTCTTTCATGTATTTGTTAAAAGTCATTCAATCAATAAACATTTATTAAGTGCCTAATATGTTCCAGGCACAGTATTAAGTCTCAAGGAACTTGCAATCTTGGGGAAACAAATATACAAAGCCATCTGATTGTAGAATAAATAGGAAATAATTAATAGAAGGAAGGCAATAAAATTAAGAGGAATGAGACACAGGCTTCTTGTAGAAAGTGGGATTTTAATTGGGACTTAAAGGAAGACATGGAGGTCAATAGAGCAGAGGAGGGAAAGCTTTCCAGAGATGAGAGACAACTAGAGAAAATTCCCAGAGAAGAGAGATGGAATGTTTTCTTTGTGTAATAGCCAGGAGGTCAGAGTCACTGGATCAAAGAAGAATGGTAGGACTAATATATAAGAAGCCTGGAAAGGTAGTAGGAGGCTAGATTATGAAGGGCTTTGAATTCCAAATAAAGAATTTTGTACTTGATCCTAGATGCAATAGGAAGCCACTACAAAGGGTATGCATGATCAGACTTGTGCTTTAGGAAAATCACTTTAGTGGCTGAATGGAGGATGTATTGAAGTGAGGAGAGACCTAAGGCAGGCACAGTCACCAGAGGGTTCTTTCAATAATCCAGGCATGAAATGATGAGAGTCTACACTAGAGTGGTGGGAGTGTCAGAGGGGAAAAGGCGAAGTATCAAAGAAATGTTGCGAAGATATAATTGACAAGCATTAGCAACAGCTTAAGTATTGGGGCAAGAAATAGTGAGGAGTCCAGGATGACACCCAGATTGTAATCCTGAGGGACTGGAAGGATGCCCTCTACAGTAACAGGGAAGGTAGAAGTTGAAGATGGAGTAGTTTAGGGGGAAAGATAGTGAGTTTGATTTTGGTCGTATAGAGTTTAAGATGTCTCCTGGACATCCAATTCAAGATGTCTGAAAGGCAGGTAGAGATGTGAGAATGGACATCAGCAGAGTTTGGGGCAAGAGAGGTAGATCTGAGAATCATCAGCAAAGAAATGGCAATTAAATCCATGGGAGCCTCACCAAGTGAAATAGTGTAGAGGGAAATGAATATAGGATCCTGTAGCATAGTCTGGATGAAGATCCAGCAAAGAAGACTGAGGTAGAACAGTTAGATAGTTAATAGGAAAGCCAGGAGAGAACAGTATCCAAAAACCTAGAGAGAAGAGAGCATCAAGGAACAGAGGGTTCAATGGTATCAAAGGATACAGAGAGGTGAAGAAGAATGAGGAGTGAGAAAAGGCCATTGGATTTGGCAACTAAGAGAGCATCAGTAATTTTGGATGAAACAGTTTTGGTGAATGATGAATTTGGAAGCTGAATTATAAGGTGTTAAGAAGACAATGAGAGGTAGGAAGTACAGGCATGTATTGTAGATGGCCTTTTCAAGGAGTTTAGTTATGTAAAGCAGAAGAGATACAGGATGATAGTGGGGATGAATGGGTCAAGTGAGAGTTTTTTCAGGATAGGGGAGACATGGGAATGTTTGCAAGCAATAGGAAATGAGTTAGTAGACAGAGATTGAAAAGAAGTGAAAGAATTGGGATGACAGAAGGGCCAATCTATTGGAGGAAATGAAACATAATGGGATAGCTTAAGTAAGTTAGCTTGAATAAGGTTAAACTTGGTAAAGAGTAAGTCTACTTCATCATGTGAATCAGAGGTGGAGTAGAGAGTGGCAGAAAGTATTTGTGTGATAAGAGATGAGGAAGAGAAGAGAGTTCACAATTAATGGACAGAATTTTTTTCTGTAAAACATGAGGAAAGGTTCTCAGTTGAGAGGGTGGGAGAGAGGAAGCCATGTTTGGTTTCAGGAGGAATGAAAAGATTTGGAAGAGCCATTGTGGAGAGCTGGATAGTGAGTTGATAAGAGAGATATAGTAGGATTGCCTAGCAGTAGTGAGAGCCCAGTTGAGTCTGTGTAACATAAATTTGTAGTGGAGCCAATCAAAACAGTTGCATGATTTTCTCCATTTTCAGTTGTAAGCATTTGTATAGGAGTGAAGGTGGTGAATGGTTGGATGATGCAAGACTGAGGCTTGATGGAGCATAATTGGTCATGTGATTCTTTCTATGGGAACTGTTTGGTTAATCTCCTTTGACCACTTATCTATTGGGATATATATCTATTGGGGATACCTATATGTATATCTATATGTACATACATATACACACACACACATATATATAATTGGGTTCTCAAAGTCTTAGCGCAGTTTTAAACTTTCATAATATATTAGAATATATAATATATGAGCATATGTTATATATCATATCATATTATAGATTAATACAGTTATATAATACATATCAAGCTTGATTATTGTTTTTGTTCAGTCATGCAGTCATTTCCAACACTTCATGACTCCAGGGACCATACATAGCACACCAATATTGTCCATACAGTTTTTTTTAGCAAAGATATTGGAGTGGTTTTCCAGTTTCTTCTCCAGTGGATTAAAGTGAAAAGAGGCTAAGTGATTTGCTCAGTGTCACATAGCTAGTGTCTGAGGCTGAATTTTAACTAAGGTTGTCCTGACTCCAGGCCCAGCCTTCAATTGAGCCATCTAGCTGACTCTATTAAGCTTGATACCTAGATTAAAAATCTACAATACACAGTTTAAAAATCTATATATCAAGCTTAAAACTACACTAAGATTTTTGGGACCATAAGGGTGTGTATGTATATGTGTATTTGTATGTGTGTTATATGTTAATGGTACCTTCATATCTTCAATATTTGGTCATTTTCTGAGAAATTTGGTACAAAGATTTTTTTTACTAGACCTCTCCTTTCTTGTCCTAGATGAAGTAATTTTGTTAGTGCATAAGCTTTTCAATTTCAAGTATCACTGATATTGCTTTTATCTTGTATAATAGCCTCTAATCTTTGTTTGATTAAGAATCAAACTCTAACTCATATTTGTGAAAGGTCTGCTTTGGTTCTAATTTTTTTATGGAATGATCTTTAACCTCTAGGTCACATATTTATTTTGAATTTAAAATAAAATATGAGGTGAACGTTGATCTAAACTTCATTTCTGCCAGACTTCTTTCTAGTTTTTCACCTCGAGTTTCAATTCTCCGTTAACCACTTTTATCCTTTCATTTCCTATCATTCTTCTTGGTAGGAAAAAAAGGCAAAATCATGAACATCCCAGAATCATAAGGCAGGAAGAAATTTCAGAAGCTATGCAATCTCTTACTTGCTTCCCTTAAAAAAAAATCAGAACACTTGCCATTCTGCAGTCCTGTTACACTTCTTCTCCTCACATTCTTTCAAAGGTCACTTACAGTGACTCATTAATTACATCAGCCAGTTCTTTCACAACCGTGCTATTCATCAAGGTCTTGAACTCATCAAAAATGTTTTCTTAATATCTCCTTATTTAACTTGGGTTTCTACTCCCTGTAAGCCAGTACCGTTTGGTTCTTTCCAGTCCAAAGATCACCTTCTTTGGCAGAGAAAACAAGCAAAGTTAAGGCTTGAATCACTCTGACTTTTATTTGTTATCTGTTATCACCACCTCATCTACCTTGAGTACCAATCTTATTCCTTCTTTGACCCTACTCTTTTCTCCCAGGTAACTTAAAAACAATACAAAAACAGCAACAACAAAAACCTGCTTCTTTTTGTAGGCATTCCTCATCAACCTTCACTCTTTCTCAGCTTTAGCATTGCTGATATTCTCATTATGGAATCGTGCCTCATTTATTTTCACCTCCCATTACCTACCCTGTTTTCTGTCTCCTGTCCTCATATTTAAAATATAAATTGGTCAATGAATTCCTTAGGCATGCATATAGGTTTCTCTAGATATATACCCCTTTTCTTCCTTAAATTATTTCTCCTTGTGTTTCCTGAATATCTACTTACCAAAAATATAGTGCATGTTTCTAGCTTTCCCCTTCAATAACAGTTACTTCTTGTTGGTCAGAATTGCCACTGCTTCTCCTTCAATAACAGTTACTTCTTGTTGGTCAGAATCAGGTCCACGATAGCTACTTCCTTTATTGCTTCCTCTACCTTTCATGTGATGAAATCATCATAAAGACAAGCAAAGAAATTATTAGCTGTTATGTTTTTGGCAGAGAGATCTCTAGTCATATCTAGATAGCTGAATTCCCCCATTGCATTCCTCTAGTCTAGACTTCTGATTTGTTTCCCAAATTTTTCATCTCCCTCTTCCTTTTGTCCAGGTGATCTGAAGTATATATCCTTATTATTTCTTTTGCTTCTCATCACCCAAATGTTCACCATTATACTTTCCCCTCTGGTTTCTGAATTTCCTCAGAAAGTATATTATCTTAATGGTAACCTTACTTCCTACTCTACTATCATGTTATCTATTATAGTCATTTTAATAAAGTTTGTCCTTAAAGGTGAGACAGTGTGGAACAGATGGGAGAGCCTTGATGGAGGATCAGGGTTCAATTCCTGCCTCTGACACAAACAAGCTATGTTACAAAAGGCATGTTGGTTCAACCTTATATTATCCACCACCCTTGAATCTTTTGCCTCTTTGGCTTTCATTGATCTTGTCTTGCCAAACTCCAACCTTGGATTAGTTCTACTATCTGCCCCCCTTCCTCTATATTAATGTGCTGCTAAATGGAGATGGAGAAAGTCAAGTGACTGCGTGCACTGGGTCCACACAAATTTATGTTACATAATCTTAACCTGGCCTTCACTGCTGCAAGGTAATCCTTTCCCACTTCCCCAATAACTTCACTCTCCCACTTATCACAGTGACCATTTCAAACCTTTTCATCTTTCCTCAAGCTTCTCAAGGCACCCTTATCCCTCACCTTAGCCACTTCATACTTTACTGAAAACATTGAGACCATTTGTGAAGAATTCCCTTTTGTTCCATCCTATACCTCTCATATCACTTCAACATCTCCTCCTACTCTCCTCCTGTTTCAACTATCTCCTCCTACTCTCTTATCTCTCATGAAGAGGTAGCCCTTTCTTCCTCTAAATGCATTCTTTTCTAAAATAATTAATTTATTGATTTTTAGCTTTCAACATTCACTTCCATAAGATTTTGAGTTTTACATTTTCTCTCCTTCCCTCTCCTCCCCCCTCCCCAAGTCAGTGTGCAGTATGATAAAGGCTCTATCTATATATTCATATTAAACATATTTTACATTATTCATGATGTAAAGAAGAACTAGAACTAAGAGGAAGAACCACAAGAAAGAAGAAACAAAATAAAACAACAACAAAAGGAGAGAAAATAGTATGCTTCTATATGCATTCAGACTCCAGAATTCTTTCTCTGGATGTGGATAGCATTTTCCATTGTGAATCTTTTGGAGTTGTCTTAGATCCTTGCATTGCTGAGAAGAGCTAAGTCTATCAAAGTCAGTCATCACACAATGTGGCTGTTACTATATACAATGTTCTCCTGGTTCTGCTCACTTCACTCAGCATCAGTTCATATAATACTTTCCAGGTTTTTCTGAAGTCTGCCTGCTCATCATTTCTTATAGCATAGTGGTATTCCATTACATTCATATGTGGTACGTGAGAAAACCAGTTATTGCTGAGAAGAGACCCCTGCCCCACAGCCCCTGATAAAACCCCCAGGAAGAATGGACTCAGACCTTTTGGCATTTAGCAAATGTCCCTGGGGCTCCATGACTCCCCCAAGGAATGTCAATAGATAAGATTATCCCACCAAACAATGACCTGTCAGAATCTTTGATCTGTCAGGGCCTTTGTTCCTGTTCCCCCGACCATCTTGTGACCTGGCCCTTAAATGATTAACCACTGCACCCTGTTTTTTCTGTATAAATGTGACTCTTTCAGCTCTACTCATGGCCATTCTGATTTGGGCTGTTTATGCCCCGGAACGGACGCCGGCTAATAAATTCTCCATTTAAAACTTATGCTCTGTGACATGTCTAGCTCGCTCTTGGTATAACACATATACCACAACTTGTTCAACCATTCCTCAGTTGATGAGCATCCCTCAATTTCCAATTCTTTGCCACCACAAAAAGAGCTGCTGTAAATATTTTTGTACATGTTGGTCCTATTCCCATTTTTATGATGTCTTTGGGATTCTAAATGCATTCTTAGCTTCATCTCATTCTGTCTCCTCCAGCAAATTGTCTGCTCTATCATTTCCACTCACTCTTTCTATTTTATTGTTACAACTTCCCCAAGAGTTTGCTGTTTGTTGACTCAGTGAATTCTATACTTTGCTCTGGCCAGACCACCACCCCTATCATTTAGATCTTTCCTAACATTCTCCCAATTTGTCTTAGGCTGTACAACTGCCTTATCCTTATTTTTTTATTATTTCTACTATTCCAAAATTCACTTTGAGATGTTATTTTAAGTTATTTTGGGGCCAATTTGGGAGAGTCAGATAATTTCCTTCCTTATTCCACCATTTTCCCACAACTCTCCATTAACTCTTTAATCACTTTCTATATACTTACTCTTTCTCTGCTATCTACAAACACTCCCATGTCTCCTCCTTCCTTAAAAACCCCCACCATCCTCTCAAGCTGTCTTCCTATATCTCTCTTCCCTTTCTCATTCAAATTCCTTGAAAAAGGAGCCAGAGAAGAATGTAAAAAATATGTTTTATATATACATATGTGTGTATATATTACATATACACATTCTCCTGTATGCAGGCGTGACCACGCCCTCCCATGAACTCCAATGGTTCCCTATTATCTCCAGGATCAAATAGAAAATTCTCTCTTTGGCACTTAAGGCCAACCTGGCCCCTTCCTACCTTTCCAGGCTTCTTACACTTTATTCCTCTGCAGCCATATTAGCTTTCTTGCCATTCCTCATATATGACACTGTGTTTCGAGATTGAGCCTTTTCAACTAGCCTGCTTTTCCTTTTCATATCTGCGTACTGGCTTCACTGCTTCCTTCAAAACTCAGGTCAAATTCTATCTTCTCTCTCTCTATGACTCTCTCTCTCTCCTTCTCTTCATTTTCACTGCCCTCACAAACACATATAGTGCTTTTCCTCTGAGATTACCTTCCATATAGTCTTTGACACCTCTTGTATGTGTGCAGTCACTGATTATGTTGTCTTTCCCATTAGAATGCAAGCTACAAGAGAGCCAGAGACTGGGTTTTTGCCTTTCTTTGTACCCCCAGAGCTTGGCAAATAGTAAGTATATAATAAATTCTTGTTGACTGATTTACTTAATCTCTTAGGTGCTCCAGGCTACTATCAGTTAAGAGACAATCAGTTAAGGAGAATTTAAAGAGTGATCAATGGAGGGACTTTCCACAGCTAGAGAATTGCCTACACTAATGAAATTACCCCTCTCCTCATATACACACTCATATACAAACACACATTCAAATATAAATGCATACATTTATATTCACATATATTCTCACACACTCACACATACACACACACACACACACACCCCCTCATACACTGGCAAACCACACACATTTTCACATGCATACAATGCCCTTCCAGTCATTTTTTAGTCACGAGTCTCAGCTTCTTTATCTGTAAATTGGAATAAAATAGCACCTAACTTTGCTGTGATCAAATGAGATCATCTAAGTAAAATGCATTACAAGTACTGAAATCCAATATAAACAGGAACTATTATTAAGTCCCATCTCACAAAATCTCAGTGATGTAAAATTTGCTTCATTGCCTTAGGATTTCTAATTCATCTTGCTTGCTACCGCAGCTTTTGCCAAGACATCTGCAACCTTATGCTTTATTGTTGGTTTCTTTACTTGACTTTTATCTCTTTTGAAGTATAGTGTAATTACTTTAATTTTTCCTATTTCTACCCCCTTTTCAGGTCCCTTTTGTGTGTTAATCTTACCCCATTAGAGTGTAAACTCCTTAAAGTCAGGGACTGTCTTTTTTGCTTTTATTTGTATTCCTGAAGTTTAGCACAGTGCTAAAGAAACCAGTGCTTCATAAATATTGACTTGCAAACTATACTATAGCTGCTACTTTAAGCAGTATTCAAATTGGTCAATATAGGCAATTTTCCTTCTTTTTTAGTTTAATAACCTTTCGATTAGATTTGCAAGAATCTGGGCTTACATTAGACTGTGAGTTCCTTGAGAGAACAGACTCTCTTTTGCCCTTTTTGTATGCCTAGCACTTAAAAGTGGACCTGGAATATAGTAGGTGCTTTATTGGCTGACTATCATGACCTAAGAATACTTTATATTGTGATTATCAGGTCAACAAATAACTAAGGCAGTGCTCCTCAGAAGATATTCAATCACCAACCACCACTTATCCCTCCTTCTCCCTCTTACCCTTACTTTTTAGGGTCCATTTCTTTTAGAAGAACTTCTTTCCTAATATCATCATTCCCTGGAGAACAAGCAGCTTCTTTTTCTTCATTGATCTTTTGTCCAGTGACTAAGGAATGAATAATTCCCTAATTTTAACTTGAAAGCTATATCAATTGTTGATAAGTTATTTCTCTTTAACTTCTTCCTAGAGAAGAATGATACTTTTTCAATTACAATATTGGATGACATAATTATTGTCTAAGAACTGAGGCAATGTCATCTCAAAGGCACAAACTTTGTCTAAGAACTGAGGCAATGTCATCTCAAAGGCACAAACTTTGTCCCTTCTAGATTATGGATAGGGTACTGGAGGTGGAGTCAGGAAAACCTTGATTTAAATCTTCACATACACACTAGTCCTGTGACCCTGTGGAAGTACTTTAATAGCTCTGAGCTGGAATTTCCTCATCTGTATGAGTGGGATGGTGAAGCCCTCTCATGGAATCTGGATCTCGGCCTTTCTGTGAGTTAAGTGGGATGAATGGGGGTAGGGACCTTTTGGCATGGCTCAGGGCTTCTAATTGACAGCTAGACCTAAGTTTCAAGTTATTAAACTCACCCGAACCTTGTCCTTGCCAAATAAGGATAAACATGTCCTTAAGAATTATTATTGGCTCAATTAGTGTTTCCTTGTTCCTTGTACCTGGATTAGAGTTCTCGCAAGATTGTGTGCCTGGACTCCACCAATGAGAGTAAGGCCAGTAGTGATATGGGGCATTGTTTACCTTAAGGTATAAAGTTCAGGAGCAGAGCCAAGATGGCAGCTGGAAAGCAGGGACTAGCGTGAGCTCCCCTCCAAGTCCCTCCAAACACCTATAAAAATGGCTCTGAACCAATTCTAGAACTGAAGAACTCACAAAATAGCAGAGGGAAGCAGGGCTCCTGCCCAGGACAACCTGGATGGCTGCTGGGTGAGGTCTTTTGCGCATGGAGCTGGGAGCAGAGCAGAGCCCAATGTGGGCAGCGTGGACCAACCATACCAGGAGCCTGGTGGAGCGGGCCCTAGTGCCCTGAATCAGTGAGCTGTGGCAGTTACCAGACTTCTCAACCCATAAACACCAAAGACAACAGAGAAGGTTAATGGGAAAAGCTGAGGGGAGTGGAAGGAGTTCGCCCCAGGGGCAGCAGAGGTGAGGCAGCTACAGAACTACAGCTGCAGTTGCTTCTGGCCCCAGGCCCACCTGGTGGGAGGAATTAAGTGGTGGATCAGAGCAGGAGTGCAGAGCCTGCTGAAGATCTGAGTCCAGTCTAGGTTGGGGATTCTTGGGGAAGGAGGAGTGCTGGTGTGGCAGAGCTGGCTGTAATAGCTCTAAAATCAACAGCACATCCACCCAAGCTTGGAACATAGTACTCTTCACTCTACATACAGTCATACCCCCCAAAAAAACTCAAGAGTCAAGTAAGTTGGCTGGGAACATGGCCAGGCAGCGAAAATGCACCCAGATTCAGTCTCAGCCTTTGGAATCTTTCTTTGATGACAAAGAAGACCAAAACATACAGCCAGAAGAAGTCAACAAAGTCAAAGAGCCTACAACAAAAGCCTCCAAGAAAAACATGAACTGGTCTCAGGCCATGGAAGAGCTCAAAAAGGAGTTGGAAAAGCAAGTTAGAGAAGTAGAGGAAAAATTGGGAAGAGAAATGAGATGGATGTGAGAAAACCATGAAAAACAAGTCAATGACTTGCTAAAGGAGACCCAAAAAAATACTGAAGAAAACAACACCTTAAAAAATAGACTAACTCAAACGGCAAAAGAGCTTCAAAAAGCCAATGAGGAGAAGAATTCCTTGAAAGGCAGAATTAGCCA
>CM053622.1:185189414-185218694 GCA_028646595.1 Phalanger gymnotis
TTTAATAAATATCAACCACTTATGGATAGTTCTTTGTAAACAGCTCACCTTTAATTCAATTAACTGGAGTCTGGGGTAATATTTTAAATTAGTACCCTACATAAAACATTCACAAGAAAAACCAGTGCCTCAAATAGTCCTTCCTTAACTGAAGTTCTCTTTAGATATGCATGCTTTCTTGATGGTGAGTAGTATTCTTTAGATTTTCTGCTCCTGGGTTTTTTCGTATGTCAGATGGGTTTTTAGTGAAACTACCCACATATGGGTACGTTTACAAAGCCCTGAGAAGTCCTAAAGAAGAAAAAAAAAGCAAGCACTATTATTCTCTTGGGCCTCAGCTGTAACTGTCTCAACCCATCTAAAAAAAAATCTATATTCTATTGCTGTTCAAAAAAGTCACATTATTTCATCTGTCAAAACATTGTAGGAAATTCCTCTGATAGCCTCGCTACTTTTATTTTGGCAAGTATGAAAAGGCTGAATATTATTCTGCAGACCTCTGTCCCAGTTTGTACCAATGTAATCAAGTTTTGAGAAAATTACCACAGAATAAACAAAGACATAAAGCACCAAGTGTTTTCCTTGCAACTGTAGTTTAAAACCATGTGTGGATCTTTTGTTTCAAGATATGGGAAAGTCAGATTCCAAGATTTTCATCACCTGTGCACAAATTGCCAAACAATGTCCCTTGTAGGCTTCCATTGCTCTTTATGACAATTCATACAAATCCAGGCAATCAAGTTCTTTGGGACTAAGTGTTTCTTTAAACCCAATCTTTGTTTGGCACTGACCTGAAGTGCATTGTAGATCTATGCAAATTAAGAAATTTGCCCAAATTGGGGCAAAAAACACTGTATGCCCTGGAGATTTTCAGAAAAGGAAATTTCTTTGATATTCTCCTTAAATTATCATAGCTCAGGTTGTAAATGGCAAAAATCAATCTTACAGTAACACTGATGCTTTCTTATTTCTGTGAATAACAGGTAGTCTTCTAAAAGTCAATCTTCATTAAAACTGCTATCTGTGCTCTAAGTTGGTCATAACATCTAATGGGACACATATTTGAAAGGTATGAGAAATGTGTTCCACCATTTTTTTCCTAGTTGCAAAATCTTCTAGGTTGTGCCATTTTCATTATAAAATGAAGCAAAGGTGCTCTGAAATGCTCAATCAAGGTGATTTCTCATTGTTTTTGCTGGCACAATGAAAATAGAGAGAAGTGGTTGAAGATGGCTGGAAATTGCACTTACAATAAAAAACAATGTTCAAAATTCAACCCTGAGTGTTATTTTTATTGTCGTTTTGTTTGTTTTTTGTTGTGTAGTTTTTTGGTTTTGTTTTGATTGTTTTTTTTGTCTTCATTTTGTGCTGTTAGAATCTAAGAAATATCCTGTTGGGCAATGAATGTGGAGTGTGGAAGGCTGGCACTGGACTTAGGAAGACCTATGTCCAAGTCTTATATGAACTTGTGAACTTGGGCAAATCACTTAACCTCCCAATTCCTTAAGAAACTCCATTAGACTGTAAGTTACAGGCAGTTGCTGATCTGTATCAGTGCAGGGACCATGATGATAGCAGGAGAAGCAAAAGGGGAGGGAAAGGAATAAGCATCAAATAACAGCTGCTAGATAACAGGTACTATGCCGAGCACTTTTTTTCCTTTTTTTATGACTATTGTCTCATTTTATCCTCATAACAACTCTAGGAGGTAGGTGCTATTATTATCCCCACTTTAGTTGAGGAAAGGGAGGCAAACAAGTTAAGTGACTTGCTCAGGGTCACATAGCAAGTAAGTGTCTGAGGCCAGATTTAAACTCAGGTCTTCTCGATTCCAGGCCCTGAGCCACCAGCTGGGTCCAGACTAATACATATCACAATTTGAATGGATGTTTATTTTGTACGCTCATACACATATCCATACAAGTTTAATGAAGGTTTATAAATGTTATTAATCTGTTCAGTCTTTAATAATTTTTTCCCTATCAATTTTTAAAAGTTAGGAACAGATAAATGGTCTTGCAGCTAGAGCAATGGATTAGAAGTTGAAACACTTGGATCCTATGTTCAGACAAAAAACAGTATCTTCAAATAACTTATAAAATCTTTGGGTGATTCAGTTCTTCCAGCTGGAAAGCAAACATAATAGAATTTTCTATGTAAATGTTATGAGAATTAACAATAGGGCTACAAAATTTTTATCTTCTTGGGAGAGAATGAATATTTATCAGTGATGCAGATGGACTCAGTTTGCCTGACCGCAATACTAGAAATCAAAATCTCTTGATCCCTAGACTATGGTTCCCACTATCTTGTTTTATGATTCAGGTAGCTTGTCACCTGAGTACAAGGAAGTACATGCCAAGGTTATTTTGTTTGATTTTGCCTGAGCTGTTCATCCTCACCTGGTCTATGTGGGGGAAAGAAAAATGAAGTTGAGATTAAAAACATATATGCTCTGCACAATGAAGGGAAACGTTCATATTAAGTCAATTAACATAAATTAGTGCAAAATGTAGGTTGGTGACTTTAAAATTGTATTGAGAACAACTGACCGACTTTTAGAATAGCAGGAATGCTAAAGAGATAAGGGGAGAGAGTGGGAAAATGATAGAAAATTTGATTCAGTACAGGGATTGAATATGAGAGAAAAAATAAAGGTCTCATGAAAAGTGACATTTATTTTTGTGATAGTTTTGTATTCTTTCACCCTGCCTTTTTCTGAATTTCTGATCAGGCACTATCCTAGTTTGGTGTGTGTGTGTGTGTGTGTGTGTGTGTGTGTGTGTGTGTGTTCTGTTTTGTTTCTTTGAGTTTTGGTCCCAGAATTTAATTCTCTATTTTCCTGCTCCTTTTTTCCCCCTTTCTCTTTTTTTCTTACCTTTCAATGAACCGAAACCCCTCTACACACTAACAATTAGAGCTGGATAAATCCACTGGTTAAGGCCAGTTTTCCTTGTAAATGGAAGCTATGGTTAGTAACCAGTTATTACAGCAGGTACTGAGTTCCATTACTGGTATAAACAGTGTGTGGTAACCTTCTAGAAGGGAAATGTCAAGTTCCTGTCTCCCATTAGTCTTGGAGAGCGGCTAGAGAGCAGCTGGGAGGGTTTGGGGTTGGGAGAGTACAGGAAGACTCCTAACTAGCCCCTGCTTTTTGACCAAGAGCAACATTTGGGTGAGTTGCTTCCACCCTACATTAGCCATACCAAGCAATAGAAGGCTGGCTGAGGCCTGTGGAAGTCTTTCTCCTCTCTTTGGGAAAGGAAGTGCATTCTCCCATCCCTACCACAGTATGCCACCACATCCCAAGGATCCCATTTACCATCACTGTACCTGTTCAGGTCAGCTTACCATGACTGTGAACCAACATAATTTTTTCAACTAGGGTAAACTGCCTATAGGCCGTCTGGGCTGCAGATCTATAAGAAGATTGTAACAGCAAGCAAAGTGGGATCTTTGCTGGACTCAATGTAAGATGAGTTCTAGCCAATCAGGGACTTGTATGCACATTCAGTTCTAGCCAATTAGATGCCAGCTAGAACTGTATATAAGGAGAGCCCAGAGTGTGAGAGAAGCAGACATTGAGAGAGTTGCCAGCATTGAGAATAGAAGAGATGAAGAAGAAGAATGAGCTGTGAGCCTTGAACTTAGAGGAAACTTAAAAGAGCTGGCAAGGGACCTAAAAGAACTGGGAGGAGACCTCCTAGAGTGCAGAGGAGAACTCTGAGAGTGAAGGGAAGACCTTTGATGGCAGAAACTTGCTGAAGGAGCCCCTGAACTTTGAAAGCAAGTGGAGCTTGGTGCAGAGACCTGCCCATGGGAAGGAGGCTTAGCTCTTGGAGTTGTATGTACTACATACTTTTAAAAAATATTAATTAATTTTTAGTTTTCAAGATTCACTTCCATAAGATTTTGAGTTCCAAATTTTGCCCCCTTCCTTTACCTCCCAGACAGCATGCAGTCTGATATAGGCTCTACATATACATTCATATTAAACACATTTTCACATTAGTCATGTTGTAAAGAAGAATTAGAACCAATAGGAGGGACCACAAGAATGAAGAAAAAAGAGAGAGAGCAAGTAGTATGCTTGGATCTGCATTCAGACTCCATAGTTCTTTTTCCGGATGTGGATAGCATTTTCCATCATCAGTCTTTTGAAGTTGTCTTAGATCCTTGCGTTGCTGAGTAGAGCTAAGTCTATCAAAGTCAGTTACCGCACAATATTGCTGTTACTGTGTACAATGTTCTCCTGCTTCTGCTCAGTTCAATTAGCATCAGTTCATGTAGGTCTTTCCAGGTTTTTCTGAAGTCTGCTTGTTCAGCATGTCTTATGGAACAATAGTATTCCATTATATTCATATACCACAACTTGTTCAGCCATTCCCCAATCGATGGGTATCCCCTCAATTTCTAATTCTTGGTGTTATGGTAATTAGGGTGGGACTTTTTTGCTGTTCTTCTCTTTTGGAATGCTAAGGCCATCAAGTGCCTTTAATGAGTCTTACCTTTGTTTGAATGGGGCAGGTAAAGTCAGCTTACCATGACTGTGAACCAACATAATTTTTTCAACTAGAGTAAACTGCCTGTTGTTGTTTTGGAGTGATTCTCAGAACTGAGGCAATCAAGTACCTTCGATGAGTCTTGCCTTTCAAATGTAATGGCAAGCAAAGTGGACTTTTTGTTGTCTTTGTTTTGGAGTATTTCTCAGCACTAAGGAATCTTTGATTGGATCAAGAGTCTTTGATGACTTGCTTACATCAAGGGAAGGCCTAGTTCTCATGGGTTTGAGTGGCATGGTTGTGATGCCCTTTGACCCTGAAGAAGTGTGTATATATACTCAGAGGTTAGCATTTCACCTTTGGGAGCACACTCATTGGAAGAGTATTGGTGATTTGGCCAGACAAGACTCTGGGTAGCCACTGGAGCCCCCCACCCCACCCCTGCCCCCAGCTTTGAAAACCCAGATGTTGTTGCCTTCTTCTCTGGTAACTATGGAATTCCTTGCTTAGACAGCTAGAGACCTCTCTGTTGATTTTTGTATGTGTTTGATCTGTTTATATAATTTCTGCTCGAGATTTCTGTTTGTATTCTCTCTAAAGTTCAGGGTGCTGGCTTTTCCCCCTGAACTAAGTGAATGATATATATATACATATCTATATCTATATCTATATATATATCTATCTATCTATCTATATATATATATATATATGTTTAATTAAAGTGAGATTTTTAACCCCTTAAAGTTACTTTCCTTAGAAAAGCAGATCAAAGGACCTGTGCTAGCAGCCCTACTGTGTGCTCTTGTTGTTAGTCTTTCATGCCCCAACAGCTGCTAGCAACGTTGTTGTTCCATGTGGCTACCACAAAAAGAGCTGCAATAAATGTTTTTGTACATGTGGGTCCTTTTCCCATTTTTATGATCTTTTCAGGATACAGGCTTAGAAGTGGTATTGCTGGGTCAAAAGCTATGAACAGCTTTATAGCCCTTTAGGCATAGTTCCAAATTGCTTTCCAGAATCTGGATCAGTTCACAACTCCACCAACAATGCATTAGTGTTCCAATTTTCCCACATCTTCTCCAGCATTCATCATTTTCTATTTTTGTCACCTTAGCCAATCTGATAGGTGTAGTAAGGTGTTATTTTAATTTGCATTTCTCTAATCAACAGTGATTTAGAGCATTTTTATATGACCATAGATAGTTTTGATTTTTTCATCTGAAAACTGGCTGTTCATATCTTTAGACCATTTATGAGTTGGGGAATGACTTGTATTCTTATAAATTTGACTCAGTTCTCTATATATTTTAGAAATGAGGCATTTATCAGAGACATTGGTTGTAAAAATTTTTTCCAGCTTTCTGCTTCTCTTTTAATCTTGGTTTCATTGGCTTTGTTTGTATGCACAACACACTTTTAAATTTAATCTGCATTATTAACATTTTCTTCATAACTTTATGAAATCTAGTTAATTTATAAAACAATAAATCTAGCCCTGATTTTTAGGGTTTGTGATTTCAGTGCTCCATTGAAATTTTAACAATTGACACTTAGGAGTTTGTAAAGAGCTACTAGCTTCAGCACACCTCTGGCATAACTAACATCTTAAACATTTGGAAACTCCTTCAAGAGGCCACAAACATACATCCCTTGCCCCAAATCTGAGACCATTCAACTTCTACTATGTTCTGCAATTTAGTCCTCTTCAGTACAAAGGCCAATACTTTTCAAGTGAATAATGATTGCTTTTTCTCTTGCAGTAAAACAAGTACTCTAGAATTATCTATGTGTTAGACCAATTCTCTAACAAGAGAAATTCTCATAGTTGAAATTTTCTATTTCTTATGAAACAGACAGGATCACTTGTGTTTGAAAAAGAAAGAATTACCCTTCCACAAATATATAATTACCAGTGAATTCAGTATATCTTTGATGGATATTCTTTTGATGGAGAACAACACTTGTTTATCACCTTATTACTCTATGTGATATAATGTAAACCAAACTTGAAAAGCTTAACTAGAGACAGCCACATAGATGTAGTGTTTAGGATTTGAATATGAGGTTGCATAATGAGAAGTGACACTAGGTGAACTGTAGGCAGTGCTATGAAGGAGCTTAACTTGAATCTATCATTTCCCCAGAGTCTCCAGCTAAAGTAATTTTCTTTAGTCTTTTTCTGATAATTTTGGGCTGGTTTTTGTGAGTTTCCATGCCAAGAAATCTCTTTATTGTGAAGAATAATAAACTAACCAGTATTGCCAAAGACAATGCAATCTTTTACAAATTTGAAATGCAAGATCTTTATAAATTAAGTTCTTTAGCATCATAGGAAGAGCATAATAATATAACTTTCTAGATTTGACAAAAAATCATCCAAAATTGCTCCTAGACACACTCTTCAGAAGCCTACATCTTTTACAAAATAATTTTAACTTTGTATCACTATTAAATTGCTCTATAGTGGTTAGTTCTTGTATTTTGAGGCAGAAGAAAATTTTGCAAGCAGATTATCATCAATAAAATTCTCTCAGCATTTCATCTTGACACCACAACTTATTTTAACTCCTTCCTATTCAATGAAATCCTTGTAGCCTTATGTTTCACTGTTAGTATGGAGAGTATAAGTGAATATAAGTTGTATTATTAAATCTTTGGTCATTGCAAACAAAAATGATGCATAGATTTTTGGAAATTTAGCTACCCACTCCAGTCCATCCTCCAGTAGTTGCTAAAATGATCTCCCTAAAGCTCAGGTTTGACCATGTCATACCTTCTTATTCAATAAACTCCAATGCCTCCCTGTTACCTCTAGGTTCAAATATAAAACCTTCAATTCGTCTTGTAAAACTCTTCATAATCTGTCTCCTTTCTACTTTTTCAGTCTTTTTTATACCTTACTCCCCTCCATATATTCTGCAATTTAGTGATTTTGTCCTCCTTGCCATTCTTCACACGTGATCTGCTATGTCCCAATTCCACAAATTTTAACTAGCTCTCTCCCATTCCTTGAATTCTCTCCTGACTCATCTCCATCTCTTGGCTTCTTTCATGTCCCAGCTAAAATACCATCTTCTATAAGAATCTTTCCCAAATCCCTTCAATGTTAGTACTTTCCTTCTAACATTATATACCATGTGTCCTCATCTAGTGTATTGACTATCACTACCAGCTTCATGTCTTTTGCAAAATGTTGTCTATATTTCTACTTGTGTGTTGTTTGTGTGTTGTCTCCCCTCTATAAGGCTGTAAGCCACTTGGAAGTAGAGGTTGTTTTTGGTCTTTGTATCCCTAATGCTTACCCCAGTGCCTGTCACCTAATAAACTGTGTTTTAAAAATTATTGTTGATTTGACTTCATTTAGATTTACAGCCTGATCCTCTCCTTCCCTCTGGTGAGGATCAGATTCTCTGAAGGGCTTGTCTTCTACAAGGCTATACCATCTTTCACATTATCTTGAGCATGGACCTACCAATATTTATATTATCAATATTTTAACATTATCTCCTGCATGAACCTAATAATATTTCATATTACCTATAGTCAGAGAGAGACAGTAATGGTCAAAGGCTGACAGTCAGTCTCCCTGATCCCAATGGCCATGAGACTCCCATATCTAATCCCATATCCAGTTGTCATTTTCCCCCTCATAAGCTTTTTTTAAACATTAGTTGAAAGAACTGTGGCATCAACTTATAGAATTTCAAAATGCAAAGGGATCTCAGATACCACCTAGTATAACTTGTATCATCTCTACAACATTCCAGACAAATGACAAGATTAGGTGGCACAGTGCTGGATCTGGAGTCAGGAAAAACTGAATGCAAGTCATACCTCAGATATTTACTAGATGTATGATCCTAGTGAGGTCACTTAATTTTTCTGATCCTGTTTCCTCATCTATAAAATGGAGACAATATCTCTGTTATGAGGATCAAATGAGATAACATATGTAAAATGCCTGGTGAACCATAAAGCTCTATATAAATGCTACTTGTTATTACTATTAAGTGGCCATACAGCCTCCATTTGAAGACCTATGATGACAGAGAGCTGATGACTTTCCAAGGCAGCCCCACTCAATTTTCAAGCTGCTCAAATGAATTAGAAAGGTTTTCCTTATACTGATCTAAATTGAATTTCATTCTATTTCCCTGTAATTTCCACCCACTAATCCTAGCTTTGCCCTTGAGAGCCAAGCAGAACAAGTCTAATCCCTCTTGCATATTACAAACTTTCAAATATATGAAGGCAACAAACATTCATCCAAGTATTTTCCTCTCCAAATTAGACATGCCCAGTTCTTTCAATCACTCCTCATATGAAATACTTTTGAATACTCTTTTTGAAGACATTCCAGTCTGTCAGCATCTTTTCTAAAATATGGCACACAGAAAAAAATAGTCTGACCAGGACAGAATGTAACATATTGTCACCTCTCTGGCTCTAAGTACTACATTTCTATCAATGCAACCTTAAGAATCCATTTGCTTTATTGGCTATCATATCATATTGCTGAGTCATACTGAGCTGGTAATACATTAAAATCCCTAGGCATTTTTTCCAGACAAACTATTTTTAGTCCCATCTCCCACATCTTGAACTTATACAGTTCAGATTTTTTAAAAATTCCAATCTAAGATCCTAAATTTATCCCTATTAAGATTCATCTTGCTAGTTTTATTCCTTTATTCTGGCATATTAAGATCATTTTGGGTCCTCATTCTATCATCTAATATATTCACTATCATTTCTAGCTTCATGTTATTTGCAAAATTAATAAGACAACTAGAGGCCAGGACAAAAGGCTAGAACTATCACCAACGAAAGGTATGTAACTAAAAGGTTTCTTAGTTTTAAAGTATTTGGACTTATTTTTTTTAAAACAACTCGTATGACCCTTGACTAAAATGTAGCAGCAGATAGGGTTGAATGTATGCTTTGGGAAGTGGGTTAAAATCTTGTGTCCCTGTAGGAGAACCCCACTCTATGAGGCTGTGGTGATGTATATTCTCTTGTTCCTATTATGCTCTTAACTGTCATGCAAATTAACCCTAAGTACAATATAAAATAGGATACAATAAATGCAAAAATGAAATGAATAGAATAACTCTTTCTAAAACTCACCTGAAGACCTGATGTTCCATTATTCCATATTAAACAGTCTTCTTTCTGGAAGACTGAAACAGGATATAATTAAAGCGGAAATTAACGGAGAGGCAAGACATCTGGGTTCTAGTTCCAATTCTGCCACTAACTACATATGTGACTTCAGGCACAATACTTAATCTTTTTACTTCCCACAGGATTGAGGAAAGATGATGCTCAGGTTCTCTTCATGTGCTAAAAACTGTGATCTGAAGTGTTTTCCGTTAGACAAGATTAACTATTAATTGGCAATAGTGTCTTCACATGGATAAATAATTTTACACATTTCACTATAGTTCTCTATTTTCATTTATTCACAGCTAATTAACTATTTTGTAGATTATCCAAGGTCCCTGGCTTATCTCCTATCTTCTGTTTCCTTGACTTTCAGAGTTTTTTTTTTTTCCCATTGCTTCTTAGCATATTAAGTAGAAAGAATTTTTCCAGGTAATGCTCTATTTTCCATCAACAACTATGCTTGGTTTTGATTCCACTTATCATCATTCCTTTCCCAGGATAAGTGATCACCTGAAATCTCATCACCATACAGACTCACTCTGTTTTTGATGCTATATACTTTCTCGACTCTCTCAGTTGCCTCTTTTCTCTGACTGGAGGGCAGAATGATGGAGTACTAATCTCCCCTCAAAGCTTTCCTTTATAAAAGACTTGGAACTTTCCAGCTAACTTTCCATTTTCCGTCAGCAGCTCTGCTTGGTTTTGACTCCATGGAACGTTATGCTTCTATGCCAGGTATCCAATGACTTGTCCCCAACACATGCACTTTCCAGCTTCCTTTTGTACATCTTCCCCAATTATATTATGAGCTCATTGAGGTCAGAGGCTGTCTTCCTTTTTTAAAAAATTTGTATTCCAAGCATTTACTACAAAGCCTGGCACATAGTAGGCACTTTATAAATGTTTATTGAATTGAAAAAAAGAAGACAAGCAAAATAACATGAGATAATATTCAAACCAGTTAGTTTTCATTTCTGGTTGGCAATGTTATAAAATATTTGTTGAGAATAAAACTATTTGAGTAAATTAAATATGAAAAGCCTATACTCCTGCTATACCTGTGCATGGATTTTTAAGAGTTGGTTGTAATACATTTTGAGTTTTATATAAGACACTGAGTAACACATAACTAACTGCCTACATGAATTTCCTGAAGTAGTATGCAACATTTGTTATTTATTCAATTATAGTATTATGGATACTTAGAGGAAATTAAGGGCCAAGCACATTAAGTGACTTGATCAAGGTTATATAGATAGTAAGTATCAGAAGCAAAGTATAAACTCATATACTCTGATTCCAGGGCCCATGTGCTCTTTCCAGTGAACCACTTCCTCCTAATTAGAGGAGGTGGGCAGAAAGTAATGGGGTGGGAGTGATGGACAAAACTATGGCAGGGGGGGAAAGTAGAGCTTTGTCTCAGATGGCTGACATCTGAGAGGGAGATTGCTTCTTCCTCAGAAGTACATGGACCTGTCTACATATTCTACGTAGTTCTCACTTGCCATATTTAGCCCCATTGCTATAGTGCCCTTTTGAGTCTGCTTTCTCTCTCAATTCCTGAGCTCACCTTTCCTGTAACAACTACACTCATGATTGGACTATCCAGTGCTATTTCATTGCTCCCAATCATTTTTTTTCCACAGATGAAAAAAATTCTGATTATAACTCTGATGGTGATACCATTTTAATGTCTTTAAAAGGTATTTTGGCCACATTGGGATAGGCATGGCTGGAGACATATACCACAAGTGTGGCACGATTCAATTCAATTCAATAATTCAACATAGAATACAGTGCCTAAAGTCAGGAAGGTTTTTGTTTGTTTGTTTAGCATCTTTTTAGTCATCTTTGACTTTTTATGATCCCATTTGGGGTTTTCTTGGCAAAGATCCTGGAATGGCTTGCCATTTCCTTCTCCAGATCATTTTACAGATGAAGAAACTGAAGCAAACAATGTTAAATGACTTGCCCTAGGTCATAGAGCTACTAAGCGTCTGAGGCCAAATTTGAACTCAGGGAGAGATGTCTTCCTGACTCCAGGTCTGGTACTCTATCCACTGTGCCACCTGGTTCCCCCTAGAGGCAGAAAGACTTGGGTTCAAATTTTGCTTCTAAAAATCGTTAGGTATGCAACCTTGGGCAAGTCCCTTAACATTTCTGAGACACAATTTACTCATCTGTAAGATAAAAGCATTTACCTCCTAAGGTTGTTGTGTTCAAATGAAATAAAGTATGTAAAACACCTGCAAATGTTTTAATAGCTGTTATGTTATTATTGTTATTAACAACAATAATAATAATTTCCTACATTATACAGAGAATTGTGTTGCCATCTGGGGAAGACAAAGTAGACAAGACTTGGTCCCTGACTTTACGACACTTTCAATCTATTAATTGTGGTGTGATATTACATCTTTTTAAAAAGAAAAAAGACTTGAAGTTTAAAAAACTCAGAAGCTTATAAAATTACTCTGCACTAAATCAGAGAGGAAAAAGTAGTTCTCTCACCGATGGCAATTTGGGCATTATAATTCTCTTGAGTTAGTTTTTTTTTTTTTCCATCTCTACTGAAATCTTAGTAACTGACATTTGGATGAATGGAGATACTCACAAATGCATGGCTTAAGTCTAATGTTACCAACTGTTCACTTTTTCAAACTGCACTTTCTAAATCTTTTATGTACTTCAGTTTGAAATTCTTTTATTTCAGATGAGGATGTAGTTAGTGGCTTTAGATTCATCAGAAATATGATTTGCACACTAATAACTAGAGTCAATGAATAGACGACATACCTGTCTCTGAGCATTCTGAAAACAGATTTTAATGAGCACTTTGATGAATGTGTCCATTATTTTAGAAATTAGTGCTTGTGCTTAATTTATATGTGATTTTTAGTAGCTTGGAAGTGACATGGAATATTTCTCTCAGTATAAAGTTTCAAGTGCTTCAGTTGTTGCCATACAATGGATTAGACATAAACTCATCTTTTACCAGTTTTCAAGCATGGAAGGTAAAAGTCATAATAGTATGAAAATAGCACAATCTTATAAGGAGGTTAATATCTCAAGTAGAAAGTGTTCAGCCCTGGCACCTCCTTCAGTTTGAGATGCAAGCCAGTTAGTGTCATCAAGCTAAGAAAATTTTTTACTTAGACTCTAAACTCCAGGGTGAGTCCAGGACTACCAAGAGCTCTGGAGGTTTGCTTGTGTTAAAAGTTACAGGATTTTGATTTGTAAAAGTATTACTTATACTTTACCAGAGAATTTCCCTAGATCAACTGTGATGCAGAAAGCTGCTTTTGTTTTCTTGTTCTTTCAATTCTAGGCACAACAGTTTAATAAGAATATCGATAAATTTATACAATAACAAAAATATATAAGACAAAAAACTTTGAAAGAGTTGGAACTATGATCAACACAAAGGCCAACCATAAAACATGCTGGTAATAAAACATGCCGATTTCCTCCTAATATACTCAGAATGTAGATTGAGACACCTCTTTGGTATGGACAATGTTTTGTTTGATTTTATATGTTTTTAAGAGGAGTTTTGCTTTTCTTGTTTTCTCAGTGGTGTTTGGGAGGCGATAAGGGTAGTGAGGAAGAAAGAGAAGACAGACCTTCATTTGAAAATAAATAAATTTAATTTAAAATAAACAAGTAAATTGGGAGGTGAGGTGGGAGAGGACATTGATAAACTGGAGACTATCCAGAGGAAGGCAACCAGAATGGTGAAGAGACTTGAGTCCCTATCTAATAAGAATCAGTTGAAAAAAGTGGAGATGTTTAGTCTAGAGAAGAGACAACTTGAGGGAAATATGATATCTACCATCAAGTATTTGAGAGTCTGCCATATGGAAGAGGGATTGGGTTTGTTCTGATTAATCCCAGAGGGCAGAACCAGGAGCAAATGGATGGAAGTTGCAAAGAGACAAATTTGAGTTTGGTATCAGAAAAACAACAGCAACATGCTAATAATAATTGTCCAGAAGTATACTGGGCTGCCGTAAGAGGTTGTGGGTTCTCTTTCTCTGGAGGCCTTTAAACAGAAACTAAAGTTAGCAGAGTACATAATAGCAGGAATTCCTTTTCAGGTATAGGTTGAAGAAAATATCAGCTAGAGTCCCTTCTAACTCTCAGATTCTATGATTCTTCAAGGTGATGAAAACTCCGGTACTAACCAGGCTATTCAGAAGCCTTCTGGATTTCTAGGACTGGGATATATGGGAGCAAATAGACCCCCACTTTCTCTGCTGGCTATTGACATGAATAGATCCTCTCAAGCTTCCTATATCCCAAAAGTGGCAAAGAATTGATAACTAACAACACAAATGATTTGGGGGACAGGTTGCCCTTTCCTTACAGGTTAGAAATTGTAGCCCCACATAACCTAACCAGCTGTATAACAACAGGTTTTGAAATTCTCTGGTAATACTGGATTATGATATAGTTGTATTACTTCATACAATTTCATTCTGAAATCTTGTGGTTAAACAGAATTCTTGAAAACATAATCATCTGAAATGCACTAGCAATCTTGCCTATTTAAAGAAGCTTTGTAGTGAATCTTTTTATTTATTTTCCCTTTTTAAAACTGATATATTTTGTTTTGACAGCTGACAAACCTAACCAAACCCACGAACACCCAATAAAATAAGTGTTAACAGTAAATAAAATAACAGTAACTAAAAACAGTTACAAGAAACAGCATAACAGAGTAACTGCAAATACTAACAGTTGCAACCCTATATTTTTGTATTGCTTTTGTCAAAAGAAAAAAAGGCATAGGACTTTTAAGCTTCCCAAATTAATGTCAACATTGTCCATTGTATCTTACCTGAATTTATTGTTGTCTTCACTTGTACAATTTTGAGTGGTATGTATACTGTTCTTTTGATTTGTTTTTATCACTTCATACAAATTTTCCCATATTTCTTTGAACTATTTACAGTAATATTTTTTGAGATACAATAATATGTCATAACATTTTTATACTACAATTTGTTCAGCTATTCCCCAATCATTTGACACATAATTTGTTTTTAAAGTTCTCAGTGTAAAGAGTAGTTCTATGAATATTCTTGTACAGAAGGGTGTTTTGTTCCTGTCAATAGCCTCCTTTGGGTATAAAGCTAGTAGTAGGATTGCTGGATAAAACAGTATGAATGATTTTATAGCTATTCTTGTATGATTCCAATTTCCTTTCCAAAAAGGTTGGACCAATTCACAGCTCTACCAGCAGTGACTTGGTGTGTCTATTTCCCCATAGACGCTCCAACATTGAATATTTCCATATTTTTCCATCATTGCCAATTTATTATTTTAATAAATCTCTGATTATTTGAAATTATAAACACTTATTCATATAGATATTGATAATTTGCATTTCTTCTTTTGAAAGTTGTTAGCATGTTTGACTTGAACTCTTCTTTAAGAATTCTTTAATCAATCACTGCCTAGTGTGCCTGCTTTAATGTCAGATGTTTGTATATTTGACTTTCTTTTTTAGATGTTTATTCCACTCTATTTTATGTATAGAAAATATAACATTTATTCATTTGTTCAACCAAGATGTTTATTGACTATCCATGATATATATTGTCCTATATACTATGATTTAAGAGAAATCTACTTTTCAACTACAGACAAACTGGTATCTAGTAATTATTCATATCAGTCAAACTAGACTAGAGGCACACTAGAAGGTTATAAGAGATGGGGGGAATATGCATTCAATAACCAATCATCCTTTCCTTTGCTACGATTATTTTATTAGAATAGAGGCTTTTTACTAGTTATTCATTTAACATTTCCCAGAATATTAAACTCAATAATAAGACAATACTACACATTTTTGTAGGATTGGGGGCTTAGTCTTTCTCTATCCACTTAGCTGTCTAGTCACTAATCATGGCTCTTCCTATCTCCCTCATACTCACTTCCTTCTGCCCTGCCTCTGTGAAAGGAATACAGTGAGGGAGCTCCAGAGCACAGAGCTGCCATGGTCACATGCCTACATAGTAGGAAGAAATCTGAAGCTTCCTGGTTCTGCCTCTTTGTGTTTTCCATTTCCTGTAGCTACTACCTCTCTAGCTTAATGGTCCAGGCTTTGGGGCAGCAGCCCTGAGCTCCCTGGCCTCTTCTACTATGGTAGTAATCAGAGTGTATGTATTCTATTCTAGCCATAGCTATATGCAGTTCCTGGATAAAATGGTCCATCTCTAATCTGCAGAACAATTGCTAAGAGTATTAGTGGAGGTTCCATACAAAATGTTCTCTAAAGAATATTTGAATGCCTTCAGTATATCCACCTTCACCTTCTATACCCCACTAATAGAAAGGAAATTTTGTGGATAGGCTGGTCCGTGACTAGAGACTTTCAGTGAATCTGCTCAGATTCTGTACCTAACCAGAAAATTGGCTAATGTGTTTCCTGAAAGCAAAGTCCTTTCTAGGGCTTAGTTTGCTTCTCTATAAGACAAGGCCTTGGACTATGAGGGGCCTTTCGGCCCTAATACTATAATGTTGCTTTCAAACTCTCTTCTAAATATACCCTTCCACCTCTGATCTATTCACTCCTTCAACCTTCAGCACTTTTCTCTAGTTTTCCCTTCTTGGGTCATGCTCACCTGGCTGCTTCCTCATTAACTTCTGAATGTCTTTTGATTACCCAATCTTTCAAATCCAAGCTTTTCTTGGTCTTATCACCTCTAGCCTGGACTGCTGTAATAGCCTCCTAATTGATGTCCCCCTCCAGTCCGTCCATACACTAAACTAGATGTCCTATAGATACTTAAACTGCACGTGATCGAAATCGAATTCATTATCTTTTCCCCTAAATCATCCCTTCTTCCTAACTTAACTATTACTTACAAGAGCACCACCATCTTCCTAGTCACTCAGGCTCACAATGTCTCATTCTCCATATCTAATCTGTAGCCAGGGCCTTTACTTTCATAAGATCTCTCAAATGTGCTCCCTTCTTTCCTTTGCTACTGCCACACCCTGATGCAGGTCCTCATTATCTCACACCTGGATTCTTGCAATTCCCTGCTGTCTGGTCTCCTTGCCAAAAGTCTCTCCCCACTTCAATCTATTTTGCACTCAGCTGTCAAATTAATCTTTCTAAAGTGCAGATCTGACTATGTCACCCCCACATTCAATAATTTTCAGTGGTTCCTTATGATCTCCAGCATCAAATAAAAATGTGTTTTGCATTCAATGACCTTCATAACTTACTCCCACCCCCCACCCCTTTCCATTCTTCGTACACCTTACTCCCTAACTCATACTCTGTGATCCAGTGATATTGACCTCTTTGCTGTTCCTAATACAAGATCTTCCATCTCCTGACTCCATGAATTTTCACTGGCTGTTCCCCATGCCTGGAAATTGTTCACTCCTCATCTCTGGCTCTTGGCTTCCCTGGCTTCCTTCAAATCCCCACTAAAGTACCACATTCTATAAGAAGTATTTCCTGACCCCCCCTTAATGCTAGTTGATTATTTCTAATCTCTGCTGTATTTGTTGGTTGTTAACATGCTATCTTCCCATTAGACTATAAGCTCACCTAGCACTATGCCTAGCATATAGTAGGTACTTAATAAATACTTGTTGACTGACTATATCTGAAAAATTCTATCCTTGGAAAAATATTGTGAAAATTCTAATTTCCTAGCTGACAGGTGGTTCCCTTTCTGTGTTCTCAGGGAGCAGGAAACTAATGAGATTAAGCTGAGCAGGACCCCTATCCTTCAGATGAAACACTTGAACAGCTCTGGTGAAGAAGCTGCTGGGATCCTCTCTTTGTAGGACTGTAACTGTAGGAATAGGAATATGGTTTGTATCCCGACACAGAGACTGTGTCTACGTAAACACTAGGAAGTAAGGATGTGGAGGATAATCTAATGAATTCCCTCAATTAGAAAAAAGACAGCTTTATTTTCCTCATTAGCAAACCTGTTGTGGTATGTGTATGTGTGTGTTTTGTTAATTTGGAAAAATATATTGAAACCAAGCATTGTAATTGCAATGATTAAGGTTGACTCCAAAGAAGAAATATGGGAATGCATCTCCCCACTCCCTTTTTTGCAGAGGTGGGAGACCAGGCATGTAGAACACTGAAAATATCAGACTTTATTGATATGATGGTTAATTTTGGTCAGTTACCCCCCCCCCATTTTTTATTATAAGTGAATGCTCTCTGGGTCAAGAAGGGATATATTGGGAAATAAAAGTGATGTGAAAACAAAATATAGCAATAACTTTTAAAAATTTTTGCTTATTTGGAAATTTACTCAAGTATTCCAGCCAACTTTACCTCTGTCTAAACTGTGTATATACATATATATGACAGCAGTGCATGCTATTTAAATAGCTAGCTTGGCATAGGAAAATTGAAGAAAAATAGATTACTTTTTAAATATGGACATCATAGAAGCAAGACTGGAAAAAAAGCATTTGCTTATCTAAATTCAATTTAGTTCAACTATTCTTCAGTGCCTGGTACTTGTAATATATTGTTATAGACACTGATCATACAAAGATGAGACATCAAACAGTTTCTGCCTTCAAGGAGCTTAAAGTCTAATAAAAAGTCTAATAAAAAATTTTAAAAACACAGAGGAGTATAATGAAAGTCTATAGAATCATAGAATCTCACAGTTGGAAGAGACCACTCTTCTGGACAAATCCAACCCATATCTGAAAGGAATCCCCTCTATAACATTGCTGATAAATGGTGAAGATGTCACTATCTCCTCTTTGGAATAGCTCTCATAGCAGTTCTAGGGGTTATAGTCAACTGCTACTCAATAGTGTGACATCAGAGGTATCAAAATTGTGATTTTGAACTACAATGAAAGTATCAGTGCCCAGAAGGAGAAAGATGACATTTCTCCTGTAGTCCTCCCTGGTGAGACCACATCTCTAGTATTGCATTCAAATCAGTTGTTGTTGCAATAATTTGGTGAGCAGCTGTTGTGGGAGGTGAAAGATCAACACAAGCCAAACAACAAGAATGCTGCCAGCACAGATTCTTTTGATCTGCTTTACTAAGGAAAGCAGCGTTAAGGGGTTAACAATCTTATTTCAATCCAATATACAAATATCATTCATTTAGTTCAGGGGGAAAAGCCAGCACCCTGAATTTCAGAGCAAATACAAACAAATTATAAATATACATTATAAACAGACCAAATACAATTTGTGGTTACCAAGAAACCATCAATATCTGGATTGATGAGCCGGGAGGCTCTTACAGTGGCTGTTCAGAGTCCCATGCCAACACTCCTCCAGGAGTGAGAGCCTCAAGCAAATAGTTCTGTTCTCTCTTTTCATACAGTCTTTGGACATCATAAAACATCATCTGAGTGACCAGAACGTAGGTGCATGCTATTGGCTCTGGTCTTAGCAACTACCTTTAGGGCCCTGGGGACTTCATACCCACAGTGGCTTAGCACCTAGTAATTAGGGGTTTGGGCTTGGGGTTTAGCACCTAGTTAGACTCAATCAAAGAGACTTAATTAATTTATCCTTCTAAAATAGTAAAAAAAAAAAAGTCCCATTTTAATTGATATTACAGTTCTAAATGACACATTTTAGTCAGAATATTGATAACTTGGACAGTATCCAAAGGAGAGGGCCCAGGATGGTGAAGGACACAAATATTGGGACTGGAACCAAGAATATTTAACCTGAGGTAGAAAACACTTATCAAGGAGAATGTGGGGTGGGGGACAGTTGTCTTCGAATATTTGAAGGGGTGTGTATTGGGAATCAAGATGGGCTCTTAGCATTTATTCAACCAAGTGCCCTTGAAGAGTTTGGCCTGTTTTCTTGATTAAACTAGGAGTCTTCGATGACCTCCTTGCCTCAAGGGAAAAGCCTAGTTTACATGTGTTTGAGTGACGTGTTTGTGACATCAGAGGCTTTTAGACCATCTGGGTTTAAGTCGCATTTTTGTGATGATTTTAGGTCGCATAGGTGAGTCGCATGTGTGACTCACCTTTGACCCTGAACAAGATATATAAACCAGAGGCTGGCTTTTTTTTTTCGGAGCTCTGCGCCACCACATTAGTGACATGTGACTCTGAGCCAGCCCTTGTGGAACTCCTGGCTGAACTCAGATGTTGGTAACTATGAATTGTATTTGGTCTGTTTACAAATGTATGTTTGTAATTTGTTTGTATTTGCTCTGAAGTTCAGGGTGCTGGCTTTTTTCCCTGAACTAAGTGAATGATATTTGTATGCTGGATTAAAGTGAGATTGTTAATCGCTTTGCTTAGTAAAGCAGATCAAAAGAACCTGGGACTGCAGCATTCTGTGAGCTGGTTGTTGATAGTTTTATACCCCCACAACAGCTGCTAGCTGAATTGTTACAATAGGGTGCTCTGTGTCAGAGGAATTAGATCTGTTTAACTTGGCCTAGCCCTAGGGGACAAAACTGGGAGCAACTTGTGGGAATTACACTGAAGGAGACTTTGGTTCCATTCCTAATTAGAGTTACACTAAAATAGAGTAGACTCTTTTGTGAAGTAGTGAGTTCTATCTCACTAGAAGTATTTCACCTGAAGGCTAGATGACCACTTTGTTGAGGACATTGTAAAAGGGATGATTGGTTAGGGATGAGTTGAATTATATTAATTCTAAGGCCCCTTTTAATTCAGTTCTTCTGTAATCCCCCTTTTCATATGACATCATTCAAATGTTTGAAGGTAGCTATCATGTACCTCTTAAGTATTTTCTAGGCTAAAAAGAATGTGTTCCTTTAACTGATCCTCATACAGCCTGGCTGAGCCCTCTCATCATCCTGGTTGCTTGTCGAGCTTGTTGATGACCTCAGATGTGGTATCTTTGCTGAACAGACTACTCTAGATGTGAGAGCTGTTTCAAAGAGTAGGCAAGGATTCTCTGGACAATTGGAATTCTTCATCAATTTGGTTTTTTTAATGTATGTAGCTAAGCAGAACTCTAGAGTGATTACGAACTATATTTACAAGGCTCTTCAATGTTGATGAAATCATTACAATGTCATGTAATAACAAATAGAAACAAATAGGAGCATTTGAAAGACTTCGCCACCTCTAGGAAAACTTCAATTTTTATTTTATACTGGAAATATTCCATGCTAGTGACAAATACCTTAATGAAGGATGCATCCCCTTGTTTTATACCTTGCTTGGCAGGTAGTCAAACAAAGTTACTTCTATTACATTTTTCAAAAAATATTGTATCATTTTGATAAATGAATAGGAAACACCTTATTGGAGAAGAGCTATTAAAGTGGTACTTTGCTTTATGGAATAAAACAATTTTTTTATGAACAGCAAATAAAAAACACAGTAGGATTTTGCATTTTCTGCACCTTTTCAGTCACTTTTGTGATAGTAAGAAGTGGTCTGCTGTGGAACACAGTTTATAAAAGCCTTCTTGTTCCCTTCTCAAACTGCATCCTTGATGCATGTGTAGATTATTCTCATAAAAAATTACTAGTGATTAAAAATACTTAGAGCAATAGATAATAATAGTCTTTGGGTCACCTTTTTTAATAACAATAAAATCCAAATATTGTTTTGAAGCTCTTATTACACTATCTTTTTTCAGATATCTTGAAAATTGATCTATCATGTTCTCAAAATTGCTTTACTTCCAGAGTGGATGCCCTCTGTATATACTTGGGTTAGTCCTGCTGATGTTCCCATTTTTTTTTAGTGCTGTTTATATTTCCTCATGGAGTACATGGGAGACTTATGTTAGAGTACAAATACAGTGACTTTACTATCGTTGACCAATCAATTGACAAGCATTAACTAAAAAAAGTAGGATCATAGGATTAGAGATTTGGAGTGGAAATAGACCTCTCAGAACATTTACTACAATACCTTTATTTTATTGATGTGGAAAAAGAAGCCAAGGGAGGTTCGGTGTCTTGCCCGCAATCCCATAGGTAGAAAGCATTAGAAGCATGATTTGAACTTTCCATTTTTCTTCTATTTTTTTGTCTTTTAATATCATCCTTACATGCCCTAGGAATACATTCACTTAATCAGATTTCTTGCAAAATTTTCTGTAAATTTGTTTTCCCCTGTAAGGATAAGGTTAAAACCACTCACCCCATTTTAACTCTAATATCTTAATTGAGAACACATCTAAATCAGTCAATCAAGAGACCTTAAACTGAGAAAAATCTTTGATATCATTGGATGAAATAAAATATTAATAGGAGTTCTGTTCTAATAGATGAGGAAACTTGGTAATATCCCCCTAGGATAACCCACAAATTATTGAGTGCATTGTAAAAGAGGGAAGAACTCCAAAAATTGGAGTGTGTGGATTTCTTGCATACTTCTGATGAAAAAAAAAGATAGAATTGAGCTGTGGCAGAGAAGGGGGATACTGAAGATGATCATAGGCTCTACAGGAATCTTGGTGCAGAAGACCTAAGCTGAAGGAAATTCAAGGAAAGTTCATCCCATCCCCCAGCTTCCCTTCCTAGTGCCTCTTTATCCATAGATATATAATACAACCTGCCATTTTAATACCCAAACTGTTTCGGTAAACTTAGTTTTTCCTCAATCTTAGAGGCTAGATATTAATAAGAGGTAGATATATAAACGTAAAGTTAGACAGAGAGCCCTCTGCCTAACATGTTAAGAATTTTCCTAATTGGTGGGCTCAAAGCTGCTGTGATTGAACTCACAAATTTTTGTCTAAAGTATGTTCCCTAAAGTTGAATAAGAGGAAACCATGTGGACCTTGGGACTATTAGATTGCTCTCAGGCTTGAACAAGCTAGTTATTGTACCGAGATGCTTCTGTTGCTTTTATAAGGTGACACCGTTCATAATCTCTACTGTCCTGCTACGTAAGATTTGACAAACAAGTTTATACTTTTAACCCACATTACCCCTTGCAATAATCTCATTGTATAATAGATTTGGAAAAGGAAGGAACATTAGAAGCTATCAAATCCAAACCTCTCATTTACAGATGAGAAACCTGAAACTCAGAGGGATTCGTGACTTTCCCAGAATTATATAGCTAGTAAGTTTCTGAGGTGGGATTCAAATTCAGGGCTTCTTGATTCCAAGTTCATCACTCTGATTACCCTGCCACTTTGCTGCCTGAGATTTCCTTATCCTTTACATAGAGATCGTGGTTTATTTTTTTGTTTGTTTTTTGGTTTTGGTTTTGTTTTTTGGTTTTTGGTTTTTTTTTTGGCTGAGGAAGGATTAGGCTCTTTTATTCTCTCTATGGAAATTTTTTTCAAATACCATTAAGTAACTTGACATTCTTTTTATTAAGTCCTCAACATATATTATCTTTTAAATTTTATCTGTCTGAGCCATTAATTCAGAAGGATCTAGATGTGATTTTTCATACTACTACATGTTAGAAGAGAACTTGAGCACTTTGATCTAGATGACTAACCTAGGTTGTATAAGTCCTCAAACAAATTTTCCCTAGAGAATAAATAATAAAGTACTCACAATTATTTACTAAAAGATTAATTTTCATTCTCACCTTTCAGAATTCTTTTTACTTTTCTTGGTCCTTTTCAAAATGTTTTAATGATGTATGCCAATTGACTAAGTTAAATTTCTTTAGGAAATTATCAATGTGCTTCAATGACTGCTTTTCAAACCACATTTCATCCCCAGTACACGCCCCCACATCCCCATCAACAGAAATAAATATATCAGGTTAGAGTTGTCTCCATTGCATCTGATATATCCCTCTCATTTTACTCCTTTTTTCTTGATTTTGTGCATTTAATAAGCAGAAAGTCTGACTATACACAGACATCTGATTTGGAAATGCCTCCTCCATCTATAACCAGTATTTTTTTTTTCTGGTAAAATACAATCAATTTCATTTTTTTGTTATTTGGTACTTTCCATGTCTATTAGCACTTCCTGATTCTGTTCTCAAAGTATTCACGATATATAAGCTCGAAACTTTTATATAGTTTACAAAACTTTGTCCTTTCTTATTTCTCACTCTTATGCCATATTTTTCAATATATTTTTTCCATCTTTTTTCCCCATATTTTCATTTATTCACTTACTTTTAGTTTGCAACATTCACCTTTATAAGATTTTCCCCCTCTTTTACTTGTTTCCTCTCTAAGACAGCATGTAATCTGATATAGGCTATACATATACAGGTCATGCCATCTTTTTTTATGTTCACCTTTGCAATGAAGTCATTGAGTATTGAAATATATATTGATTTAATTTGGAGAGTATTACAGATAAAATTTTCAGCATATCTCTTCATCCTTTGCAACAGCTATTGACACAAAAGTGCAATTTATTTCAAAGTGATATTTTTTTAAATGTTTATCAAAAGTACAGCAATACAAGATGACCATGTGTTCCATAAAATGATGTTTCTTAATGTTTTTAAATGTACAATTAAACCAACTCCACCAATTCCTTTATTTGCCTCTCCAAGGAGAACCTATAAAATATACTTCCACTTGACTTTAACTCCCTCTTCTTGTCTGATTTCATTTATAGTGAGAATGTTACTATTGATAAAATTCAGTTCTTCAATTCAGTGGTTACTAAACAAGGAAATCACATGTGGAGTAGCAATAATGAAATTCGTGTGTACGGACAGTCTAAAAACATTGATTCTTGGAAGCCTCTGCTCTCTTTTAGGCCATTCTGCCATAATAACTAAAGGAGAATTGGAGAATAAATGACTGAGAGACACTTTGATTTTCCTTTGTTCTATTGTTTTCTATGGTCAAATAGTTCATTACTGATGAACCTCTCTATACCTAGCTAGACTTATGCTGAGAAAATAGAGTCTGTTGCGAGGACCATATTCAAGGCCTTTCCATTAATGGTAGAACCTACCAGGAATTATGCTCTGCTGGTATAGCCTCTGAGTACTTAAGATCATCACTATAACATGATTAGGCCTGAGGCTTCACAGTACACTTTGGGGGGCTATTAAGTATGAATGAATAAATGAATGGAAAAGTAAGTGCTTGCACTGTACACTCAGGAAGCAGATAAAAAAGAATATCAGTTTATAATTAAATTATAAGGAAAACAAGAAGACATTTCTTCTAATGAACAGATACCTCTATTAATTCAGTGTAATTATTCAGGCAGTATAATGCTTAATGTTTCTATGCACATATTGGGTTATGAAATTGTGATGCAGTATATATTGCATTTCATTAGTGATGTATGAGCTCTCATTAATTATTAAAGCCATAATATAATCTTAAAGTTGTATTGCTATTCAAAAAACTAAGCTGTGCATCTATGATTTATGACATTGGCACTATCCTTCTGATAGTTAAGCTGAGCTTTTCTATTGAGAGAAGGCATTTCCAATTACAGTGTATACAGATCTTAGTAAGAATAGCTATTTTTCACTATTTTTTTGGACAGACCTGTATTTTCATTGTTAATCCATCTATCAATAGGCCCTGGCATTGCTTCAAGATAATATCCCATATTTATCTTCCCTTTCTCCTTCAAACTACTAGAAAAAAGCTGTCAGAACCGATATGTACTGGTTGTCTCCCTTCCCTGTCCTCTCACTCACTCCTTGATCCTTTGAAATTTGCCTTTTGACATAATCACTCAATTCCTCTTTCCAAAATTACTAATTATCTCTAAATAGTCAAATATGCTGGTCTTTCCTCAGTCCTCACCTTTCTTGACCTCACTGCTGCTTTTTTTAAAAGATTTTTTTATTTTTAGTTTACAACACTCAGTTCCACAAGTATTTGATTTCCAAATTTTCTTCCCCTCCCTCTCCTTCTCCCTGCCCCCAAGATGACCTGGAATCCGATATATATTCTACATATACCTTTGCATTAAACATATTTACACAATAGTCAAGTCATAACAAGAACCATGATCAATGGAATAAATCATGAGAAAGAAGAAACAAAACCAAGAAAGAAGAGACAGGAAAAAAAAAAGAGAGAGCAGATAGTTTGCCTCAATCCCCATTCAGACTCCATAGTTATTTCTCTGGATGTAGATAGCCCTTTCCATCACAAGCACTGCTGCTTTTAATGCTGTCAACCATCTTCTCCTCCTAAATATTCTCTCCTGCATGGGTTTTCCTGACATTAGTCCAGTTAAATCAAGTCAACAAATCATCAAGCATTTACTAAGCACCTACTACGACGTGCCAGGCACTGTGCAAAGAACAGCAACAGTGTTGCTCTCAAGGAGCTCACAGTCAGTTGGGAGAAGCATCATGAAAACAACTATGTAAAACAAGATATATACTCAATAAACTTAGAGGGTAGGTATTAAGATTAAGGAGGACTGGGAAATGCTTTTTGCAGAAGGTGGGACTATAGCTGGAACTTAAAGGAAGCCAGAAAGTGGAGATGATGAGAGAAAGAGAGTTCCGGGCATGGTAGGACAACGAGTGAAAATGTTCAGAGTTCAGAGATAGCAAGCACTGCTGAGGCACATCATATAAGAAAATCAGTATCACTGGATTGAAGAGTTTAGTGGAGGGGAGTAAGATTGTAAAGGTTAGGGGCCTGGTTATGAAAGGCTTTAAAAGTCAAACAGAAGATTTGTATATATAATCCTAGAGGTAATAGAGAATCACAGGAGTCTATTGAATATGGACATGGTCAGACCTATGTTTTAGGAAGATCAGTTTGACAGCTAAATGGAGAATGGACTGGAGTGGGGAGAGACTTAAGGCAGGGAGACCACCCAGCAGGTTCCAGCAATAGTTCAGGGCGATGAGCGCCAGGGTGGTGGGAGTACTTTATCCTGGTTTTTTGTCATCCATATCATTTCCTCTAACTGAGATTGTTAACTAAGGTTCTGTCCTGGGTCATCATCTTCTATCTCTTAGTGACCTCATCAGCTCCTATGTGTTAATTATCAACTATAGATGACTCCCAGATCTTTCCATCCAGCTCCAATTTCTCTCTTGAGCTCCAGTCACCAAATGCCAATTGAGTATTTCAAATCAGATGTCTCTAAGACACCTCAAATTCAACATGCCCAGAATAAAACTGATATTTTTCCAAAAAAAACTCACAACTCCAAAAAAAATTCTCTACTTCTGTAGACTTCAGTGCCATTCCTCCAGTATCAAAGGTTCTTAACTTTGGCACTCTGTTATTTATAAATCCACTCCTACCCTACGGCTCCCACTTTCAAATTTCTGCAAGAGCTTCTAGGAGTATCTCGCCTGAGGTGCCACCCATCAGCTGCTTCCAGCCCAGCCCATATGCTGAACCTGACCCCAGCACCCTCCTCAGAAGCTCAGAGCCCCAAACACTCGCTTGACAATGACCCTGGATACCTTCGCAGCCTCACCCCACTCAGAACACCACTCTATTTCAGATACCCTCCTCAGAGGCTTTGTGCCCCTCCCAACCTGTGGAGATGCACCTGGACTCTGATACAGCCACATGGAGCATGGCATACATATCAGATGGTGACTCAGACCCCAACACTGAGGCCTGTGGGCCCTGCCCACTTGCTGACAGTGACTCTGGGATCAGGTCTCTGCAGTGGGGATCCCCACCTACCAGTTTACAGGAACCTCAGAGCAAGTATCAGCCACTCCTATCATCTCCCACTCTGCTGAGACTGACCTAGGCCTTTCTAGAAAATCTCTGAGCCCTGCTCACCTTGCAAAGACAAGGATCCCTCTTTATTAGCCCAGGACTTTATTACCCACCCCCGGACCTCGCCTACAGTGGACCTAGGCACAAATTGACCATCCAACATATACCCTGCCCCTTGCTACCATCATTGCCATGTGGCCACTTGGAAAACTGTCCATCTGATGACTCAGAGCCCTGAACCCAACCCCTAAGCCTCTGGGGTAAAAGGATCCTGGCAACAGCTTCTTAGAGTTCCAGTGACTTTGATGGGAATCAGCCTATGGGCCTTGCATTCCTCTGGAGCCTTGCCTACTTGCCAAAAGGCAAATCATCACCAATCTGGGATTTTAGATTTGGTTTTGGTCTTGGCCATAGTCCGGTTCATTGCGCCCGTTGGGTGGGTGAGAGAGGAGAAACCTTGTTAACCTAACCTTCTGGGGCCTTGGACTTGGACTCTGGGAGAAGTCTGGAATAGCTGCTTCAGGGTTCTTACCCTTTTTTTTAAGTGATGACAAAATATGGCTAGATTTATTTTATTTTTTGCAAAGGAGAACATAGTGATGGGGAATGGACATGCAATTTCTTTTCAATAGGAAATTCCCACATTCAGAAATTGGACAACAATATAAGTTGACAGTATTATTGCCACTGTAGTCTTAGAGAGTTGCCAAGAGAACTGAGATGCTAAGTAATTTGTCCAGAGTCATGCAAAAAGAACATGTCACAGGCAAAATCCAAGCTCATCTTCTTAAATTCAAGGCCAGCTTTTCTTCACCTTTATTGCATTGCGTATCTTTTTTTTTTACATGAATGCCACCCTACTAAAACAGGTGTGGCATTTATCTATATATTTTCTTTTCTTTTTATTTAATATTTTTAGTTTTTAGCATTGATTTCCACAAGATTTTGAGTTACAAGTTTTCTCTCCATTTCTACCCTCCCACCACTCCAAGATGGCATATATTCTGATTGCCCCATTCCCCAGTCAGCCCTCCCTTCTGTCACCCCACCCCACCCATCCCCTTTCCCCTTACTTTCTTGTAGGACAAGAGAGATTTCTATGTCCCATTGCCTGTATATCTTAATTTACAGTTGAATGCAAAAACAACTTTTTTTTTGAACATCTGCTTTTAAAACTTTGAGTTCCAAATTCTCTCCCCTCTTTCCTCTCCACCCATCCTCCCTAAGAAGGCAAGCAATTCAACATAGGCCACATGTATATCATTATGCAAAACCCTTCTACAATACTCATGTTGTGAAAGACTAACTATATTTTGCTCCCTCCTATCCTGTCCCCCTTTATTAAATTTTCTCCCTTGACCCTGTCCCTTTTGGAAATTGTTTGCTTTTGGCAGAGCCAAGACGGCAGCTGGAAAGCAGGGACTAGCGTGAGCTCCCCACCAAGTCCCTCCAAAAACCTATAAAAAATGGCTCTGAACCAATTCTAGAACTGCAGAACCACAAAGTGGCGGAGGGAAGCAGGGCTCTAGCCCAGCACAGCCCAGATGGTCTCTGGGTATGGTCTATCCCTCACGGAGCTGGGAGTGGAGGGGAGCGGAGCTGAGCAGAGCAGAGCCCAGCGTGGGCAGCGCAGACCAGCCAGACCAGGAGCCAGGTGGAGCATGCCTTAGCACCCTGAATCAGTGAGCTGCAGCAGTTACCAGACTTCTCAACCACAAACACCAAAGACAACAGAGTAGGTGCGTGGGAAAAGCTGCTGGGGACTGGATAGAGTTTGCAGTTCAGCCACCACCACAGGGGCAGCAGAGGTGGGGCAGCTACAGAACTACAGCTGCAGTTGCTTCTGGCCCCAGGCCCACCTGGTGGGAGGAATTAAGTGGTAGATCAGAGCAGGAGTGAAGAGCTTGCTGAAGATCTAAGTCCAGTCTGGCTTGGGGGTTCATAGGGAAGGAGGAGTGCTGGTGTGGCAGAGCTGGCACATCCCTCCAAGCTTGGAACATAGAACTCTTTACTCTACAAGCAGTCATAC
>CM053622.1:185219194-185271801 GCA_028646595.1 Phalanger gymnotis
AAAACCAAAAAGTTTTTTCATGCAACTAGAAAATAAGACACACAGGCAATGGGGCATAGAAACTTATCTTGCCCTACAAGAAAGGAAGGGAAAAGGGAATGGGAGGGGAGTGGGGTGACAGAAGGGAGGGCTAACAGAATATACACCATCTTGGAGTGGGGGGGGGTAGAAATGGGAAGAAAATTTGTAATTCAAATTCTTGTGAAAATCAATGCTGAAAACTAAATATATATAAAAAAGGGGGGACTGCATAAACTCTTCATACCCTTTGGCCCAGGAATCCCTCTTACCAAGGACAGCAAGAAAAGAAACAAAGGTCCAGTGTATACCAAATTTGACATGAAATTAAAAGACACTTGCTCCTTGGAAGGAAAGCCATAGCAAATCTGGACCTCATGCTAAAAAACAGAGACATTATCTTGTCGATAAAGGTCCATATAGTCAAAAAAATAAAAGAAATTGTTTGCTTTTGATTACCTCTTCCACCTACCTGCCTTCCCTTCTATTGTTCCCCCCTTTTTACCCCCTTCCCCCTTCTTTCGTGTGGGGTAAGATACCCAATTGAGCATGTATGTTATTCCCTCCTCAAGTCAAATCTGATGAGAGCAAGATTCACTCATTCCCCCTCACCTGCCCCCTCTTCCCTTCTAACGAACTGCTTTTTTCCTGCCACTTTTATGTGAGATAATTTACCCCATTCTATCTCTCCCTTCTCCCTCTCTCAATATATTCCTTCTTACCCTTTTCTACTACATTTGCTGGACCCTGAGAAAGCAGGGGTGCAGGGTTAGGAGAGAGAGTCAGGGGGCTCTCCAGTTGCCCTGGCCACTCAGCCTTTCTTGTATGGTCAGAGGCAGGAAAGAATTCCTCTTTAGAGTGGCCTAAGCCTGGATTTAGAAATCCCTCCATTTGTCTGGTGATGTATGCGTGTATGTGTGTGTGTGTGTATACACACACACACACACACACACACACACACACACACATATATATATATATATAATCACAGATACATCACATCTGCATCACTTGGTGATGTGATGTATTTATTTATGTCAATGTTGCCACCTTTTCTTCCTTTACAATGGGAGTCAAAAGAAAGAAGTAAGATGCCCTCTAATTGAAATTTGATAATTTAGTTCTGGAAAAAAATCAGTCATATAAAATTAGAGTTTTTACTCTCCAGTATAGAACAATTGAAAATGTTTGTTTTTTTCCTTTTCCTTTCTTTTATTTTGTTCTCATTATTTTGATGTTATTTAGTAGTATTAAGTAGTAATCAGAGCAGGTGATTTAGCTGAAATACACATCTATTTATGGCCATGTATTCTGAATAATAAAAATTACAATATTGAAAAATGTTTCCAGTGCTTTTGCTGCCTTAATGGCTATTTTTAGATTACAACACAGGCAAACATCATGACAGTAGAGGCAGCAATAAACAGAAATTATATCCTTATGATCACAAAGATACAAGTGGTAGATCCAAGCATTAAACCTAGCACTTTGAATTTAGAGTTTAGGACCCTTTCCACCATTCTTTTTCTTTCTTAAGTGTGAACTAAGTACTTGGAGTGGGGTACAGAAGGTGTTGCAGAAATTTGAAAGTGGGAGCCGTATGTAGGAGCAGATTTATAAATAAGAACATGCTAAAGTTAAGAACTTCTGATACTAGAGGAATGGCATTGAAGAGAGAGAAATTCAGTATGATTTGACTGTAAAGAGTTTGTATCAATTCTACAGAAATCTGGACTAAAAGTTCTTAGCAAAGCCTATACATACATATATAATAGCTAGCATATGCACACATACATACATATATACATACATACACATGTATACATATATGTGTGATTATATATGTATTAATTAGCTTACTTCCTATTATTTTCAGTAACTGAGAGAGGGAAACTTCAAACAGGTACCTGTTCAATAGAGGTTCTTTATTTTACCTAGTGATGAAGAAGAATGTTTATTGATCTGGAAGAAATGGAAGGTGCACAGTGGAAGAAGAAGCAATCCCCAAATTATGGCCAAAGGGACACAAAACATAACCTTCACAGCAGCAAAAAAGATGAGGCACACTAGAAGCAGCCATTTCTCTCTGCAAAGCTTGATGGGAAGGTAGTACTCCCAATATGAGCCAGCAAGGGAGGCAGGGTTGACATGTTCCTTGTATAGAATTGAGGTACACAGTGAGAAGTAGAATATCAGTGTAGAGTTGACCATTGTTGGGGGTGGTGTAAAGAACGCCACTTCTATTTAATCACTGCTCAGCATTAATCAGCTGTGTCAGTAGGGCTACTTAAAGCTGTGTCAGAGTAGGCTCTGATTCTGGGAGTCATTATACTAGTCCACTTAGTTATGGTGAAGCAGATTTATAGCTCAGTAAATTGCAGCAGTGATGGAGATACAGGGGATAGGGGCTCCATTCTTATGTGTGAGTTTTAGCTACCTGGAAATAAAATTTCCCTTCAGAGTGGGGGAGAAGTGTCATATGTTTGCTTTGGTGGAACAGATTCCCTGGTCCAGGAAATTTGTCCATTGTGAGAGTATACGGCGTGTATGACCTGGTTTTCTCAGCTTACAGAAGGAACCAGTACATACTGAGGCAATGAAATAAAAGGAAATGCCCCAGGTTCTGTTAACTCATTGGTACTCAGAGCATGTCCAGGGGAGGTTTTTCCCGCTGTCACTACTTATTTATTTGTTTGCTTGTGGAATTGTGTATTTATTTACAACCAAATATGTGTTATCGCAAAAGGATATATCGTATACATGATATATGAAAGGTTGTAACTTGCCAAGGGCTACACAGAAGGTATGTGTCAGAGTGAGCAGCTAGGTGGTGGAGCGTTACCAGAAGACTTTGGTTCAAATCCCATCTCGGCCACTTACTAGTTGTATGAACCTGGGCAAGTCACTTAATCAGAGCCTTAGTTTCTTGATCTTTTAAGTGCAGAAGATGATAGCACCTTGTTCAGGGTTGTTTTTAGGATCAAATGAAATAGCATATGCAAGGTGCTTTGCAAACTTTCAAGCAATATAGAAATGGTAGCTATTCTTATCATAGTAGGACTTTTAACACACGTCTTCCTGACACGAGACCTCCTCTTTATTCTTTTTGCTGCACTGCCTTTTACTGCTATTGCATGGGTTTCCATTAATATAAGTAGAATTGTTGTTTTTCAGTCATTTCTGACACTTCGTGACACTATTTGGGGTTTCCTTGGCAAAGATACTAGAGTGGTTTGCCATTTCCTTCTCCAGCTCATTTACAGATGAGGAAATTGAGGCAAACAGGGTTAAGTGACTTGGCTAGGGGTCACATAGCTTGTAAGTGTCTGAGACTGCATTTGAACTCAGGTCTTCTTGACTCTAGGCCTGGCCCTCCGTCCACTGTGCCATCTAACTGTCCAATATAAGTAGAAAGTCTGTCACAAACATTTTGGTTATATAGAAGGTGTCATTCATTGAAAATGTAAGGTTTTTCTGAATTAAAAAAACCCTAAATTATAATTTATATATACAAAAGTTCACTCCTATCTGAGACTGTATTTCGTTAAGAACGGGATCTCTATATCATACATGGAACTAGAAAGAAGCATTCAGTATTTAAGACTATAACTAACTTTGTTTCTTGGGGAGAATTATCAGTAGGAAATATTCACATGATATAACCAAATTGATGCTTAAGCAACAGTAGCTTTTTAGGCTATTTCAGTTTGGGGTAGAGAAATGCACATGGAGATAAGTCTAGAATTAAAGAACTGATACTAAAATGAACTATAAAAAATAACCAAATGATTCCATGAATTAATAGGCTTTTGACTTTGTAGGTCATATAACTAAAATAATTTTCAACTCATAAAAAATGAAAGTTGTCAAGGGATGAAATGTTATGATAGCTGAAAAACTAGCCTGCTGAAAGTAATTAATGGTAGACCCTGGACTGTTAACCACATCTTTGTTCACACTGTCCTCCAACCCTGAGATGCCTTCTGTGTGGCTTTCTGCCTTTGTCATTTTTTTTTATTAGTTTTACCCTTCATTCAAGTGCTGACTCAAATTGTACCTCCTCTATGAAGCTTTCTCTGATTATACTAGGCCATAGGCTTCCATCTGAAATCCCACAGCACAACAAAACAAAGTGCACACTTGTGGCCAATTTGTGTGTTGTTGTTGTGTTTGTTCTTCGTTTAAAACAAAGTGGAGTCAGTTATGACACATGACAAACTTATTGACATTTTTATTATCTTAAAATAATAAAAATTCTCGCTTCAGACTTATTAATTTGCATTTTTATTTATCTTTTTATGCTCACACCCTGATCTCTCAACTAAATTAAAAATTTATTGGCAGTAGGGATTATGTTCTGTGCCTTTTTCTATTTTCCACATATGCTGTGGTGCTTTATGTAGGTGCTCAATAAAAGCTTGTTTATGGTTAAAATGTCCAGAAACTTTTTAATAATTATAGGTTAGTATACTTTTGTCCTTTATCTTCCTTTTCATGTATTTCTATCAGTAGCCACACATTTTCTCACCAAAGGAAAAAGAAAGATTTCTGGTTTTGATTTGGATTTCTTATTATAAACTCTATCAACCTTCCTAAACTGAAGGCATATTTGCATAAAACAAAATATATATATACACGTAAATCTAATAGTAAACAATTAATCACATCATAGTCAAGTCTAGTCCCATTAATACCTATTTTAATAGTTAAAATGAGGCTCTTTGCTGGTCTACTCAGTGCTCACTTATTAAGACTGTATGATGATTCATTATTATGAAGATTTAAAAAACCTGCTATTATAATGGTCAATGCAGCTGTGATTCTAGAACCATCATTCAAAAGCCACACCAATAACAAAGCAAATGTTGCTCATTAAGTAGAGATATATAGCTCCCCTTCTAGTTTTTATTAGTATTATGTATGATGTATGAATGCTAGGTAATTATAATATCTGTTGTATTTATTATTTATTAGACTAATGGAGTCATTATATATACACATCTATATGTATGTTAATGGCTAATAAAATATATATAAATTTTCTATTAACACATACCAGGTAAAAATTTTGTCTTACAGAAATATCATTACAAAAATATAATTAATATTGGGAGTCACAATATAATCAGCAGGTTTTATTACAAATTTTCCATTGTTCTTTCTTTTTCCCTTGAAATTGAGTGTTAGCATGTGGGACTAGAACTGGTTTTCTCGCTAAATGTCACATTTTTTTTCAATAAATGTATGGACTGTTTACCAAATGAAAAATTTTAAATAAAAAAAACTTCCTATGCTGGAAAATAGTTTCACCTCACTATTGTATTATAAATCTGTTTTGATTTGTTTTTATTCTTAAATTGGAGGTACATGTGCTTTTATTTTCCAGGATAGAAAGTTGTGTTTTGTTCTTTATTTGATAAATAGTCCAAATAGTCATTACAAAATATATGTCATTAATAGGAATATCATTTAAAGTCCTATATTGTTTCTATCTTTTAATTTCAAGGGCATAAGAAAGAACAGTCAGGACCTGTCACACTCATGTCCACACTGGCTGAATGGGGCTGATTTATAGTTACCTGTAGAAGTGATTTATTACATGAATATTCTGCTATCCATAAAACTTGTCTTCCACTGACACTAAGTACACTGAACAGCTATAGAAGGAAACCTCTATTAGGTACAGTTAAGGGAGGAAGGGAAAGTGGAGGCTTCCACTGGCCAAGCTAATATAATTGCCCCTTAACTAATGAGAGGGTTCTCCTGAAAGAGTCTATTGGCTGCAGATCATTGCCAGCAGGACTGTGTCCCCCTACAATTTAATTATCTAATAATTTTAACACAACTAATTAAATTAGCACTTTATTTGAGGGTTGTGACACAGCACATATCTACAAGATGGAAACAACCATTTTGAGATTGGATAACAGAGCACACAGAGTCTCCTGGCAGCATATCCTAGTTGTTTGAACTATTTCAGGTCAACTTCAGATTTAATTTCACTGTAAGGTAGAAGTTGTATTCTATTGTTTGATTGGAAGTTTTTGGCAACATTAATTGATTGTTGCTCATTTAGACAGCCTTACTAGACTGTGTTTGCTTTGAACTGAATTGCAAACTGCAATTTCCCATACATTCTATAAAACCAACATTTCTTTCTGAATCTTTTGTCTTAGGAGTGTCCTGAAGAAGAACACCCTCTGCTCAGATTTTTGGAGTTCCTTGCCATGTTGAGTCTTGGTCTATAATATAACTCAAGTTGACAAATATGGTTCTAGCATTTCCATTTCCTGTCTGGATTGAAGAGGACTGATCTTGGAGTACCTGGATTAAGGTGGGGAGGGATGGATAAGGTTAAGTGAGTGGAGAAAAGAGAACCAGACCTAGAGCCATTCCTATGGGGTGTAGTGCCATGAGAAAATCAGTGTGCTGATTAATTCCATATTTTAACACAGTTGCAATCAAGTTGAAGACTTGAAGGGTGAAAAAACACACTAAAAGCAAAGCCTGAGGGATGTTTATAGAAGGTGGGAGAGACAATTTCATTTTCTCTGCCCTAATGGTAGAGTTGTGTGTTATGGATTGATGGTAAGGAGCGTGACGTCGTTTTTTGGAACTAACTGGAAGACAGCTGCCTTCACCCCCACCTACTGCCTCCCTGAAACATAATACAGTGTACAGATGCTGAATAGTGCAAAGCCTGAAATTATTGTCTGGATTTTGCATGCAGTAAGGATGGCTTTGGGTGGGAGTTCTGCCTAATGAAAGATAATATGCTGTCCTTAGCCCCAGCTCTGTTTCACTTCTAAGTAAGTCATCTGATAGATAACCTGTGCCTATGAAAGGAGAAATCACTAAGATTCATCATATCTTAATAACAAGAATTACAGCATTAGACAGGACCTTAGTCCAATATACTAATTTTACATAAGGACCATGAATTCATTTATCAGATAACTTTTCATGGGAAGCTAGGAAAAATATATGACAAAAACTACTTCTTTCCAGATATGAAGCATAATAAGAACTGAGCAGGCTTGCCCTGTAACAAAGTACAGTTGAGTTTTAGATTTACTAATATTTATACTAAAAGAAGACAATAGATGATATCTACCCATTTGAGGTAATTTGGAGAGGAGGCAAGTAGAGGTGATGAAGGCCTGGAGGTAAGGGGTTAAAATGAAACAACTTAGTAGCTGGATGAGAAAGAATAGCAGAGAACTGGGAAAGATAAGAAAAGACAGAGAAATGTAAACACCCAAATGTTGCTAGAGTTGTCTCTCATGTATATCATGTTGGGGTTGACATTGTGTGACTCAAAGGCAGGCAGAAGAGACATCTCTAGCCTCTTCTCCCCAGACCCTTCCCAAGGGAGACTTTAATTCCTTCTAGGAGGGGGAGCAGGAGATTGGGGCCAGAAGCTTGGCTACTGTGCTGTCCTCAGACAGAGGGCAATATCAGGCTAGAATTATATCTCATTGTTCCCTTAAATATTATTAGCTTAGGAGATAAAGCTTTCAGGTTCAAGTTAATTTCTGAACACTGTTTCATTAATGGAAGAAGTAGGAAGACCCCAATTTCTATATCTAAGGGATGAAACCATTCCCACCAAATACCAGTTCCACAGTGAACACACATAGTAGGTAGCAGAGAAACTAATATATCCAAATCATAGCAAAACAGAAACCAGATAAGGTATACACAGGAGAAAATATACCAGTTATACAGAGTGAAATATTTCTCCCACTGGGAGCAAGTTAACTTAGCTCATCTGAGAGAAAGAGGCCTAGATCTCACTCAAGATGAAGTTCCCTGAAGTCTTTAGTATAGCAAGCTGGGGATAGGGCCATGACAAAGATTGTTAGTTCCTCTCAGGTCAGCTTCTTCCCAGAGTCTTCCTTTGGCAGTCTGAAGTGGTGTTGGCATCTTCCATCTTATTTCTTGAAACTGGAAGCCAGAAGAACTCAAAATAACTGTAGAACATGAAGAGATTCAAAGTAGGTCCAAAGACTGGAGGAGACTGGCACTTCTCTCTCCCACTCTCTCCATCTCTGCCCCACTCCTCACATAAGCAGAAGGCATTGATCTCCACCAATAAAGAGTCCTATACCAATGGACTTTGGGACTGGAACTACATCAGGAAGTCTGTTTTAGAGAAAATGAGTTCAGAAAGTGTAGTAGAGTGTGAGTTAGTTGAGACAAGCAACAATTTTGATATAGTTTCATTATAGGACAACAATGGTCAAGTTTATGCGCTTCTATGGATACTAGATTAACTCGGAAATTCTGATCTTGACTATATGAAACCAAATTGAGCTGGTTTTCCTATCTTTAATTAGTTCTCTGTTGAATATTGAATTTTATGCCATAAACACATCCAATTGTTCTCTTTTGTTGTGTTTTAAAACCTGTGGTTTTTAAGAATGCATATTGCTCCAAGAAAATGCGCAAAAATTGTAGCTCTTAGAAATCATACTTTAATGGTTGTAAGATATATTGAGTTTGCTCTTAGTATGGGGAAGCCAAGTGTTTAAAGGATCATTCAAGCCAAAATGAAATAGGATCAGTCAATACTGAAGTGAAAAAAATTGCTGTTAAAATAAAAACAAAATAAACATCAACAACTGACAAACTATTGCCTAATTAATCTTCAGAAAACAAAGAAAGACTTTCAGAGGAATCTGGCAACTGGGCATTATTAACCAATTTCTCAACCGCATGACGTTAGTTTCCTGAAATTGGAAAAAGAGTGACAAGACTAGTTTTTAAAACAGTTGATAATTGTTGCTGTTAAGAAGAAGGGGAAAAAAGCTTGGCCTCAGCAAGACAATACAAATATTGGAGTACTAAGAATTGGAAAAAGATGATTTTCACTTATGAAACTCGTTTTTTATTCAAGTGTAATAGGGCATTGTACATGCCCAGATTACTTAAAATAGAGGCATCCATGTGGGAGACAGCAGGGACCTGCTTCTGGGCGAAGACATTCAATACTCCCCTATCATATGGATGGGAAAAACCTTTCTTTATTGATGGCATAGCTGGAAAAGGCTGCATCTTTAAACCTACAATACTGGTATAGTCTCTCACTTTTTGGTACCATCCAAGTGGTGAAGGTCCTATTTACCGGAAGCATAGGCAACATGCACTGAGCTGCCCTTCCTCCTCTCCCTTTTAGGCCTCGTACCCCTGAGAAATGAGCTCGGGGTTTTGGTCTGTTTGATTTGTCCTTTGCAGTTCTACCCCAGGAGTGGCGCTCTCAGACTCAGGAGCTCAACCATGGTGTTCTTGGAGGCAGGCTTCTAAGCCAGATGTTGCTGCCAGCTCAGCAAAAAAGACTTGAGAAGCTGCTGGAATTCAAGCCTAGCGAGACTTAAAACTTGGTGGAACTATACTGTATAGGAACTGAGTCAAACTGAACCTTCCCTTCCTCATAGCCTGAGGTAGAATAAGGGGGTATTATGTTCCCCTTGTGATGGGGGTGGTAGCAGCAATGTTTATAGATTTGTTTTTTGCTATACCTTTGAAGTAAATATTCCTATTTAAAAGCTAAGCTGATTAAATGGAACTAAGGTGCAGAGATTCTCCTAAAATCAGGAAAACACAATCAGTGGTGGTTTGAGCCTAGACATTACCAAACATCCTTAAGAGCACTGTAGAACGATAGGGGAGAAGTGTAAGGTTTTTTCACTGAAAGTAAACATAATGGCGAAGAAGTTGGTCAGTCAATAAACATTTATTAAGCACCTCCTATGTGCCAGGCCTGTACCAAGCACAGGGGACAGAAAGGCAAAATAAAGTCCTGCCCTCCAGGAGTTCACAATATAATGGTGGAAAACAGAAGACATTAGAATTGTAAACTTATTGTTGCCTCCTATGTTTTATTTTTAAACTTATATATGTTTTCTACCATAAATACTTTTCCTTCCGACTAGATTTTTTAAGTTCCTATTGGGCAGGAGTGTTTTAAAGGTTTCTGCATCGCCTACTCACAGCACCTAGCACAGTACTTTGTATCGATTAGGTATTTAATAAGTATTTCTTGATTTACAATTACTAAAAGCCTGATTGTTGTTACCCTGTGCCAAATTAATCAGATTATTCCTATAATTATCATTTTGCATATATTTTGTAGCACAAGAACTTCACGCAGCAGCAAAATAGTTACAGTATTCTAAGTGGTTAACTATATGTACCATACTGAAGCTGGCTCTATAGATAAAGGGTACTGTAGAAATTAAATGGAAAGGCCATAGACAGACCTAAGAATATGTCCCTTGCTCCTTAGAAAGGAGCAAGCCTCCAAAGATTCTCTCCCAAGGAAACACATTTCATTTCTCCTTGAAAGCACTCAGGTAATAATTACATGGGAAGATTCCGAGACATCAAAAATATTCAGAATATAATTCCAGTGGCCTAAAGATGAAACATGTTTCACAACTCCTGACAGAGAGGTGATAGACTAAAGGAGCAGAATGAGATGTGCATTTGGAGACAGTACTAATATGGGAATTTGTTTTGCTTGACTGGGCAATTTTTTCTACAAAGGTTTTGTTTTGGGTTTTTTTTTTTGATGGGAAGATAAGAAGTTGGGAGGGAGAGGCAAAGTAGTTATAGGGTTGTTCTACCCCTTAAAAAGAGAAAGAAAATGATCGCTGAAGCAGTTTTTTAAAAAGTTAACAGAATGGGAGGGAGGAAGCTCAGAAAGAAACAGATGCAATGAAGACAGCTTTGAAAATTATGAGTTAAAATTGTAATATATACATATATGTATACACATACGCATATGTGTATATTTAAAAGGAAAGACAAACTGTTCATGATAGACATGTTTCATGCACAGTCCTCTTTTTCTGTTCTTTTTATATACAGAAATGCTTATTTTATTTGGAGTTTATTAATTTTGAAATTTTAAAAATTAAAATATAACAATAAAAATACAAGAAAGCACTAGTTATGGGTAGTGGGACGAGGAGGAAGTAAATATAAACTAGTTTCTTCACAGTTTTGCCTCAGGCTGACTGTGGACAGAAGTTCATTCACAGAATAGATCTGAGAATATGGCTTTAGAACCCATTTCCAACCCATGACTGACCCCTCAAACATCTAATGATGTCCCTATTTTTCTTTTTACTGTGTATCTTTTTTTTAAAGTGATATATTGGGGGGTGGGGTGGGATTCTATATTCTGTTTCAAATAAAGTTGTTATCCTGAATCATCAGGACTGAGGGTTGGAAAGTATATGTTTTATTTAGTTGGCAGTTTTGGAATGGAAGTCACGTCCACTTCATAAAATCTCTTCAAGAAGTTTAATAAAGTCTCTTTTATTAAGTGTTACAACTGCTTATTTCTTTATTATGCACATTGGATTTTAAAGAAATGGCAGAAGCAATATATGCTATATATTATAATCATATTTATATAGTTATAAATGTATTTCATATTTACAAAATTATAATTTTATTTGAATGTTATATTTATATTTTAATTATGGAATATGTCATATTATGACACTAGAGCTTACATTTTATACCAATTATGATATATTTATTACATTATTGTGAATATGTTATGTCTCCTTCTTAAACTGTAAAGTCCATGAGGGAAAGAACAATATCTTAAATATCTCCTAGTACAGACAGTTTTTGCTTTATATAAATTCTAATTACACAAATTCAACTCCTTGGAAGCTCTGGCTGGGGAGTGGCAGCAGTCCAAGAGTCCTCTGGTCAAAGCATTGAAGCTGCTATGGACGCAGGGACCCCAGACACTGAAGCCCCTCCACCTCTGGGGGGCATGATCCACAGAGTGAGCAGGGCCATGAAAATCCCTTCAAGGGGAGAGGGCTACAGTCTACAGAATGGTCCATTTACATTAAGCAAGAACTGGCCATATATTGATTTGTTCTTGGCTATATAGTGCTTAATAAATGTGTGTTGAGTGAGTGAATTTAGAAAACCAATAGTAGGTTTTCTCCAAGTGATCCTTTAAATAAGTCTGTAAATAAAATCTTAAGGGCCAAGACCATCACTAATCCTAATACATGAGGATAAACACTTTCTATAATACTTTTTGCTTGGCATAGACACTCCTTGTACCACACAGGTGACTAATCCTGTATAACTTAGGTCTGCCTTTTAGATCACATCATTCATTACATGTGGCTAATGACACTGTGGCCAACCTGGTGATGAGCCTCTCAGAAATAACCAAGTTGGTTCACAGAGAAGAGACCCAGGCACTTGTTGGGCCCCAACTAACAACCTTTTGAGCTTGGTAAAAGACCTGTTCAGAGCATGTGTTGCCCTGGCATAGCCTTCAAAAACCCAGGATCACTTCCACACCATGAAAAGCCACTAGAAGTCTTTCATGAAGCAAAGATATTAATTTTAAAAACAGATAGGAGAAAACAGTCTTGAAAACTTTTGGCTACAATTTATCTCTAAGAATTAAGATGACAGTGTCTAGCTCATGTATTTGGGACACTGGGTTACCTGTACATAAGAAATAACTTCTTTAAAAGTGCTGAGAATGGCTTCTAATCTCCCATTGCACCTCACACTCAACATGTTCAAAACTGGGCTTATTATTTGCCTTCTTAGACCTGCTCCTCCTTCTCACTTCGCAGCTTCTGTTAGTGGTACCAATATTCACCAAATGTCCCACATTCAAAACAATATTATCTTTGGCTCTTCTGTCTCACTTGTTTTTTGCATGCAATTAGTGACCAAATCCTATTTATCTCTCTGTCCTCCTCCCTATTCCCATTATCACCATCATCAGCACCTCATTATCATCTACCTGGACTGTTAGCCTTCCAACAGGTCAGTTGTGGCCAGGCAAATCTTCCTTTTATTTAGATCTTCTCTACTCAAACACCTTTAGTTGTTTCCTGTTACTAACTGAGTAAAATTCAAGTACTTATTCCTGACATCAAGACTCTCGGCAATTGAACTCTAACCTTCCTTTCCAGGCTTAGCTCTTTTAACTTAATCCCTTCCAACTCTAAAAGTATGATCCTATGGTCCAGTAACATACTCTACACCTATGGTGTCAAAATCAAATAGAAAACAGGTGCCACTATAGACTGTTCTGGATCCCGGGGGCCCAAATATTGATTTAGTTTTAAAATGTAATATAACCTATGTTTTATTTTATTTTTATTTACTTTAAAAATATTTTTCAATCATGTTTTAATCTGGTTTGGGCCACATTTGAGAGTGTTGTGGGCTGCATGTTTGATACCTTTATCCTCCTGTGTCTAATCTGTACCACTCTGTCTCCCAAATAAAATACATTGCACTGTCCCATCTCCACGTCTTTGCCTCTACCACTTTGCCTATACCTAGAATTTCCTCTATCCTTTATTTTGCCTATTAATGAAACACGTCCATTTTGATTTTGTATTTCTTTTATTTTTTATTCCATAAATTAACCCATTTATTGTTGGACTATGGGCTATAGATATTTGATAAGGAGAAGGTTTTATTGGTCTTTCATTTCCTTTAGTTTTCTGATGGCAGATTTGACAGTGACTGCAGAGGTGGTAGGTCTATGTACCATCAGCTACTGTTTTCATACAGGATCCATAATGCTGGGTGCCCACGGCTCATCTCTTCATTTAGGTCTTGCCACAGAAAGAGCCAGTATCCTTGGTATGATAGCTAATTTCAGTTTTCTTCATCATTTTTCTGAGGGATGAATCATAATAGATTTTATATTTACCAACAATTCCAACCTTCTTGGTATGTTTAGCCATATTACCAGACACAGGATCTAATACTGGAAAGCCTCACTCACTTTTAAAAGCCCAATTTAAATACTACCTTCTCCCTCAAACTTTGCCTGGAACATTTGAGAAAGTAATGACCTTTCCTTGACCCAATATAAAGTTTTATTTTACACCTCTCTAATGCACTTCTCATGCATTATTTTGTTGTACAATTTTCTGTGTATATGTCACATATCCCTAAAAGACTATAAGCCTTGTTCTGTCAGGGACCGTGGATATCTACAGTACGCACTTAAACGATTGCTGAATTAGCTGTCTTACCTGAAATCCTGCTTTCTCTTAGAGGGAAATTAAACTTTAAAACTCAGGCAGCAGTAAAAACATCAAAATATCTGGACCAATATGGTTTCTAGATGAAAGTGACCACCATCAGTAAGTGTATCATTTCAGGGCTAATCTCTATTCATCACAGCTATCAGGATGGCCATGGTAAGGTTGAAAGTCAGGGCAGTTTTTTTTAACTTTAATTAAATATATGGCATTGAGCTGTGGCACAAATGGAGGGCAGTTATTATTAAAGCTGGGTTCAGAAGGGCTAGTCACATGGGAGTGCTTTGAAGATCACAGAAAAATTATGTGTCCATGTTCCACCTCTGAAGGCATGGCTGTTATCACTGCACTCTTTTTCCTGGAAGTTATGCCTGCCAAGGAGTGATATATCTGACTGGAATAATGAGGATATGTGGCTTTACTTATCGGAATAACATCTAAACATAATAACAATGTTGCTTTGTACTTACGTAGCACTTTTCATCCAAGGACTTCAAAGTACTTTGCCAACATTAGCTAATTAAATCTCACAAGTCTGGAAGTGAAAGTACATGCTCTCCTTTACCCATGGGTGTGTACCAAGAGGCTAGATCATTTGCCCTAGGGCCTACAGAGAGATTGGGTCAAAAGATCCAAAGGGATGCAGAAAATCTTACATGTGCATGAATTACCCTAGAGACCTGAAAATGAATGAGACTGGAGCTATGGCTCTGATCTCAAAGGTCAACTACTCTATCTCTGTATCATAGGTCAGACAGCACTGTTTTTAAAGACTGCCAGATGAATGATAAATCTGATTCTTAAAGATCTCCAGGAAAAGAGACTGCACAAACCTCTTTCAACAATTTGTCCCAGCATCTAACTGTCCCTTAAAAAGAAATTGGTTATATGAGGCTTGCTTTCTTATTTAACCTTCTTTTCTCTTCATCTGTCTTTAAGACTAAATAACTGCTTACTATCTTCCATAAAATGTTTCATAGACTCAGTGTAAATGATAGTGAACTTCAATAGCAACTATTACCTTATACCTAAGAAGAGGCCCTAAATTAAGACTTTCTTACTTGACCACTTATTATTTCATGCCTCTACCTAATCAAGCCAAATAAACTATCCTCCACATTTGAGAAAACTTATTCATACCATGGTTACTGTAGTTCTTTCTCTACATGACATCACACTTCAAAAATACTGAAAAAGATTTAATTGAGCACCTGCATAGAACAGCAGTAGGCACTAGGAGAGGGGGGTGGATGATAGAGGGATAAAAAAAATTCAAGATTAGTTCCTATTGTCTCAGAGTTTTTAATTTAATTGGAGAGGCAAAATGTAGCAATCATTTGGTACTTACATAGCAGATACTCCCACTTTTGGGTTCATGTTTCATGTTCCAACACACTTTCTCATAATCATGATTTTTTTTTCAATGAGTCCACTGAGGTGTAAAAACAAAGTGGATGAGAAGTGGCTTCAAAAATACCACACCAGTCAGATCTATAGATGAGAGAAGGATTTATGACCAAACGAGAGATAGAGAGCCTTATGGGATATAAAATGGATAATTTTGATTATGTTAAATTAAAAACACAAACAAAACCAATGCAGCCAAGAGTAGAAGAAAAGCAGGAGACTGGGAACAAATTTTTACAGCAATTTTCTCTGATAAAGGCCTCATTTCTCAAATATGCAGAAAACTGAGTCAAATCTCTAAGAATATGAGTCATTCCCTAATTGATAAGTGGTCAAAGGATATGAACAGGCAGTTTTCAGAAGAAGAAATCAAATCTATCTATTGTCATATAAATATGCTCTAAATTCACTATTGATTAGAGAATTGCAAATTAAAACAACTCTGAGGTACCACCTCATACCTATCAGATTGGCTAATATGACAGAAAAGGAAAATGACAAATGTGGGAGGGGATGTAGAAAAACTGGGACACTAAGGCACTGTTAGTGGAGTTGTGAACTGATCCAATCGTTTTGGAAAGCAATTTGGAACTGTGCCCAAAGGGCAATCAAATTGCAAACCCTTTGATCCAGGAATACCATTACTAGGTCTGTAACCCAAAGAGAGGTTTTCCCCAAAAGGGGAAAAGAACCTATTTGTACAAAAATATTTATAGCACCTTTTTGTGGTGGGTAAGAATGGAAAATTAAGAAGATGCCCATCGATTGGGGAATGGCTAAACAAGATGTAGTACATGATTGTGATAGAATACTATTGTGCTATAAGAAATGATGATCAGGATGGTTTCAGAAGAAACTGGGATGACTTAAATGAACTGATGAAAAGTGAAATGAGCAGAACCAGAATTTTATACACAGTAATAACAATATTGTAAGGACGATCAACTATGAATTACTCAGCTCTTCCCAGCAATACAATAATCAAGGATAATTCTGAAGGATTTACCATGAAAAATACTATCCACCTGCAAAGAAAGAACTGATAGAGTCTGAATCTAGCTGGAAACATTCTTTTTAAACTTTATTTTTGGGGGGTTTTTTATCTGTGTTTTCTTTTGTAACATGACTAATATAGAAATATATTTTACATGACTGCATGTGTATAATCTACATCAAATTGCTTGCCTTCTCAAGAAGGGAGAAAGGAGTGAGGTAGAGAATTTGGAACTCAAAATTTTAAAAAAATGTTAAAAATTATTTTCATATATAATTGAGGAAAAAAACAATACTTTCCATGGGTTGGAGATTAACTGGGGTTGAGGAATTCCAAATTCCAAGTAAACCTATCCTCTTTCACACCTTAGAGTCAAATGCTTTATAATTAGATCAAATAGATGAGATGGCCTTAGGGAGTGGGAATGTCAAGACTTTCCCTTTCAATCTCAAAGGGCCATTTATTTTTGTCCTCTTGGTGGCACTCATCAAGCAATCTTGCAAGGTCTACTCCTTGAGCCAGGTGAGACAATCCAAATTTTGTTTCTCTTTTAGTCCTAGTAGGAATAACTTAAAAAATATTTTTGTTTACTGTTGAATTAGAGAGAGAAAGAAGAAATGAAGCCTGGGCCTTTTTTAGGCTCAGCAGCTCTGGGTTGCTGGATCTTTACCAGGAAATCAGAGAAAAGTGCAAATGAGGTGAAACGGTTCCCTGGAAGAACTTCATTTATATAAGCAAAATTTGCTTGGTTAGCAAGTCAGTGAAAAGTGATGAATTAAGTTGAGGATATTTTGAATTTGGCATTATATTAAAAACAAAGATGGGGAAAGCATCTAGATTACACAAAGTATGCATGCCATAGAGGATGTCTATGCTGGAAAGAACACAGTTTTGTAGACATTGTGGGACTGATTCCCGTGGTAACTCATAGAGTGGGGAAGTTAATAGAATTGCAGAAAAACATCTTGGAACAATCTAAAAAAGCATTGAAAGGAATCCTTGATGGATGCATTAAAAAGGAACAGACAGGCTTTTGCAAGTGATATTCTATAGCAGCACACATTTATGATCACACAATTGACTGAAATAAATAAAGCATGAGAAGCAGTATGGTGTAGATAGTGATCCAACCTGGGTCCATTTAGTACCTACCTCTGATGCTACTGGCTGTGTGCCTCTTGGCAAGTAACTTAATTTCTCAGTGCTATAAGAAATTCTCTAAGACTATACATGGCAAAGAAGATGCTTATCTGAATCAATAGAGTTTATACATCTGGGAGTTCTTTATATCAATGAAATTACATGTCCAGTCCCTTTCCCTGTCTCTAAGCAGATAAAACCTTCTCCTTGGGTGCTTATTGTTTGCTGATTGTAAAAACAAACGAACAAAAAATAAGACATGATAGAGAAAAAAAAATGCCTTAAGGTTTCTCCTCCAATTAGTTTTCTCCCCTGTGTATGTAAAAATTATTTGAGATTCTTTGAAAGCGTAATAAAAAAGAAAACCTTGTTCAACTGCCTCTGATGATTAATATCAAGCCAAGCATAAAACGGGCTGCATGCTTACTGAAGGTGTGGTCACTGTCATGGGGGTGAACCAGTCCACATCAAAGAGGAATTCCCTCTAGCTGGTGAAGGCCTCCAGATGCTTCTGCTTGTGGATAACAGTGTTGGTTGCATCAAGCCCCACAGCTGTGTATAGCTTTTTAAATGAGATGAATGAAACTCAAAAGAGTTTGGTCTAACTGTCCACATTGAAAAAACCAAGTGGATGAAGAATTCCTATTGTTGAGACTTTGTGAGCAATTGAATAAAGAACTTTTAAAATCTGTCCTTCACTAAACACATCTTGAGCAAACACTACAAAATGATAATATGTTGAGTGCATAATTGAAGAGCAAGAAAGCAGGATGGATTGCCTTTGTAAAACTGAAAAGCTTTTAATGACCCAAATCTTCTCCCTTGAACTAAGTTCCAATTTTAAAAAATACCAACACTCCAGTAACTTTCTGTCATTGTCATAGAATGCCACAGTTTCTGAAGAACTAAAATTGAGAATCATGAAAAGGGCAAAGGAAGGGTACATGATAGATGTAAGCAATTTGTAACACAACACAAATATATCCATGTCACTGCTAGGTATTATTCTATGCCAAAGAGTTTATTTCTATTTTATAGTTTAGGAAACTGCAAAGGGATTAAGTAACTTGCCCAACAACGCATAGCTAGTAAATATCTCTGGCAGTATTTGAGCTGACTTCAGGCCCAGCACTTTATTCACAAAAGCACCTAGATGTCTCCCCCAAGTCTTGCTTTCCCCTGCTCATTCCAGTGGTTATTTGCATACACCCTGAGAAGCACAAGTGGTGAGGAAGTCTCAAGCTCCCACTGGTCCTCAGATACTTATCCTTCAGCTCCATCTCTCTCTTGGGGGGGTGGGGTGGAGGGGAGTGGTGTGACACTGACTCATTATCTTAGGAAATGTGGATTATTGTGGATTTACCCAAGCAGAAGAGTTCTGAGCACTCTAACATTGGTAAATCTAACCTTAAACAGAATCTATTTCGTTGAATATTATTCATTTGATTGTGGGATAATGGAGTTGTATCTTTATAGAACATTAAAGCCATTCTTGGAGGAACTATAAAGGAATAAACAGTAAGTCATCAACTGACCTATTGTGTGCCCACAGTTACTCTCACACCCTGGCAGGCCCACACAACGCATAAACTGATTAAAAGTGAGGGGTTCTAGGAAATGAAAATTTTGAGTTTTAGTTCTCCATACCTATGCCCCTTGGGAGCAGGAGAAGGAGCAACAGAAATTCAGCACAGTTTCCACCTGATGTCTGACTCATGCATCCAGCTAGACCAGGTGTCTGATGAAGACTTAGGAATTGCAGACCATAGACCTCTTTTGTCTTCTCCAGCATGTGAAAATGGACTTGGGCATACATAATTTTCATTGGGAGTGTTTTTCTCAGTCTGTTACAAGTAGGGACCTCCAATTACTTCTCACCTGGGCTAGTTCATTCTCATGGAATAAGATAAATACATACAACAGTCAGTCCCAACAAGGAGAAGGCTGTTGCTGCCATGATACCCTGATTCCCTTTCTTTGAGCCTGGCACTGTTCTCCTGCAGCTATATGAATCAATCAAGTACTTACTAAATGCCTGCATTATGCTGAGGGAGCTGGATGGTACAGTAAGTAATAGCTCTGGCTTTGGCATCGGGAAGACCTGAGATCAAATCCTGCCTCTTATATTTACTAGATGTGTGACCCTGAAGCAAATCACTTAATCTCTTAGTCTCAGTTTCCCCACCTGTAAAATGGGGATAATACAATGTCCATTATCACCAGTGCTATTCAAGGATATCCATTATCACCACTGCTATTCAATACTGTACTAGAAATGTTAGCTTTAGCTATAGAAGAAAAAGAAATTGATGGAATTAGAATAGGCAGAGAAGAAACAAAGCTATCACTCTGCCGATGACATGATGGTATACTTCGAGAATCCTAGAGAATCAACTTGAAAACTACTTGAAATAATAAACAACTTTAACAAAGTTGCAGGATATAAAATAAACCCACATAAATTATCAGCATTTCTATGTATTATTAACAAAGCCCAGCAAGAAGAAATAGAAAGAGAAATTCCATTTAAAATAACTCTAGACAATATAAAATACTTGAGAGTCCACTTGCCAATACAAACCCAAAAACTATATGAACACAATTACAAAACACTTTTCACACAAATAAAGTCAGATCTAAATAATTGGAAAAATATCAGTTGCTCATGGGTAGGCCAAGCTAATATAATAAAAATGACAATTCTACTTAAATTAATTTATTTATTCAATGCCATACCAATCAAACTGCCAAAAATATTTTATAGAGCTAGAAAAAAATAGTTACAAAATTCATCTGGAAGAACAAAAAGTCCAGAATACCAAGGGAATTAATGAAAAGAAATGCAAAGGAAGGTGGCCTCGCCATACCAGATCTTAAATTGTATTATAAAACAGCAATTGTCAAAACTACTTGGTACTGGCTAAGAAAAGAGTGGTACATCAGTGGAATAGATTAGGTACACAAGAAATAGTGGTCAATGACTATAGTAATCTATTGTTTGATAAACCCCAAAATTCCAGCTTCTGGCACAAAAATTATCTATTTAACAATAACTACTGGGATAACTGGAAAATAATATGACAGAAACTAAGCATAGACCAACATCTTATACTGTATACCAAGATAAAGTCAAAATAGGTACACAATTTAGATTTAAAGACTAATACTATAAGCAAATTAGGAGATCAAGGAATAGTTTATCTGTCAGATTTGTTGAGAATGGAAGAATTTATGACCAAACAAGAGACAGAGAAAATTATGAAATACAAAATGGATAATTTTGATTATATTAAATTGAAAATTTTTTTGCATGAACAAAGCCAATGCAACCAAGATTAGAAGGGAAGCAGAAAGCTAGGAAACAATTTTTACAACCAGTGTCTCTGATAAAGGCCTCATTTCTTAAACATATAGAGAAATGAGTCAAATAAGAATACAAGTCACTCCGCAATTGATAAATGGTCAAAGGATATGAATAGCCAGTTTTCAGATGAAGAATTAAAGTTATCTATAGTCATATGAAAAATGCTCTAAATCACTATTGATTAGAGAAATGCAAATTAAAACAACTCTGAGGTACCACATCACACCTATCAGATTAGCTAACATGATAAAGCAGGAAAATGATAAATGTTGGAGATGTGGGAAAATTGGAACATTGTTGGTGGAGTTGTGATTTGATCCAACCATTCTGGAGAACAATTTGGAACTATGCCCAAAGGGCTATAAAACTACCCTTTGACTCAGCAATACTACTTCTAGGTCTGTATCCCAAAGAGATCATAAAAATGGGAAAAGGACCCACGTGTACAAAAAATGCTTACAGCAGCTCTTCTTGTGGTGGCCAAGAATTGGAAATTGAGGGGATGCCCATCAATTGGGGAATGGCTGAACAAGTTGTGGCATATGAATGTAATGGAATACTTGTTCCATAAGAAATTATGAGGTGGACTTCAGAAAAACCTGGAAAAACTTACATGAACTGATGCTAATTGAAGTGAGCAGAACCAGGAGAAGATTATACACAATAACAGCAACATTGTGTAATGACTAACTTTGATAGACTTAGCTCTTCTCAGCAATGTAAGGATTGAAGACAACTTCAAAAGACTCATGATGGAAAATACTACCTATACCCAGAAAAAGAATATGGAGTCTGAATGAAGATAGAAGCATAATATTTGCTCTTTTTCTCTTTTTTTTTCCTTCCTTCTCGTGTTTCTCCCCATTGGTTCTAATTCATCTTTACAACATGACTAATGTGTTTAATATGAATATATAGATATAGAGATATCTCTATATCTATATCTATATATATCTATATATATTGCCTATAGCAGACCATGCATCTTGGGAAAAGGGGAGGGTAGGGAAGGGAAGAAAATTTTGAACTCAAAATCTTATGGAAGTGAAAGTTGAAAACTAAAAATTAATTTTTAAAATGGGAATAATAATAGCACCTTACCCATTGGATTGTTTTGAGGATCAAATGAGAAAACATAGGTATAATGCTTTGTAAACCTTAATGCACTATATAAATGCTATTATTACAAAGATAACCCCCACTCCCCCATGAAACAGTCCCTATCATAACAGGGGATATATATATACATATGTATGTATATATATGCATACATACATGCGAATATACAGAATAAATATATGAGTGTATATAATATATAATAAATTCAAATATATAAATGGAAAATAGACATACACTATATTCATATACATGTTATATGTTGTTACTGTTCAGTTGTTTTCAGTTGTATCATAGCTGTAAAATGATATGGAAGAGGAAATGACAAGCTAATCTAGAATCTTTGCCAAGAAAACTCCAGATGGGTCATGAAGAGTTGGACATGACTGAAAAGATACACACACACACATGCATATATAAATATATACGTACATATATATTTTATTATTGATCAAATGCAAGATAGTTAGGAAAGCAAGTTACTGGCAATTGTGGGCCCAGGCATCAGAAATGGCATTGTTGTGCTTGAGCTGAATCTCGAATGAAGATTGATGGATTCTGTGATGTGGAGGTTGGGGAGACCATCTTCTTAGCATGATGGATGGCAAGTACAGAGTAATTAAGATTAGAGGTGGAGTGTTGCGTGTGGATTGTAGAGTCAGGAAGAGATGTACTAAGATTGGAAAGCCAGGTTTGGGCCAAATTGTAAAAGGCTTAAAAACCAAAATAGAGGAGCTTATATGTTATCCAAGAGGCAATAAGGAACCAGTGGAATTTATGGAATTGGGTAGTGACATGGTGAGATGTATGCTTTAAGAAAATTACTTTGGTAGCTGGGTGGAGGATAAATTGGAATGAGGAGAAATGAATCATTTTTCCTTTCTTGTACTTTTGTTCCCTATGCTTGGCACTTAAAAAATATTTGTAGGTTGATTTGTTGATTGATTGCTTGAGTCAGGGAGAGATTTAAGAATCCATTGCAGTTGTTTAGGCAAGAGGTGTTGGAGGCCTAAATTAAAGTAGTGGCACTGTGAAGAGATCGTATGTGAGAGACGTTGTGAAGGTACTGTACAAATGAAAAGATTTGGCAATTGATTGACTATGTGGGTAAGAGAGAGTAAGAAGTAGGGGAAAACACTGAGATTATAAACTTGGGAGATCCAACGAATGTTGGTTCCTTCAACAGAAATACATAAGTTTAATAGAGGGATGGTTTTTAAGGGGAAAAAAATGACATGTTAACTTTATGATGTTTGAGGGACATTCTTTGAAATGTTAATAGTTTGAAATGTTAGTAGGCAATTGTAGTGATGTAGGACTGAAGCTCAGGAGAGAAATTGAGGTGCGGGCTGGATATACAGATTTGGGAAGAATATCTGTATAGGGATGATAATTAAACCTATGAGATCTCTAAGAAAGAGTATAGGGTGAGAAGAGAAGAGAGTCCAGGACAGAGCTTTGGGGAATTAAGAGGCATGATACAGAGCATGAGCCATCATAACAGACTGAGGAGCGCTTAGGCATGTAGGAGAACCAGGACATAACTAGTGTCAGGGAAACCCAGAAAGGAGAATGTATCAAAGAGATAAAGGTGGTCAACATTATTAAATGGAATAGAGGCTATATGACTTGCCCAGGATCACATAGCTAGTTATGTGTCTGAGGTGTCTCCCTGATTTTAGGTTCAACACTATCCACTGTACCATCGAGCTAACCATAGTGAAGATATTAGAGAGATAGGAGATCTAAATGAAGATAGAAGGTCCCGAAGGAGGTAGAAGCAGATGAGGTCCATAGGACAGGCAGGATATGACTCTACAGTAAAGAGTGTGATTTCACAAGCCACATGGAAAAAATCAGTCGCATTCCTTTATAGTCACATTTCTTAAACATTGAGGGCTAGCTTTGGAACAATGAGAACACTTTCATTGGAGGCTAGTGGAAAAGATCAGAAGAAAGAAATGAGTTTAAGGATTTATCTCTTCATCTAGTCTTTTCACATATCACTGCAAGGTTTATCCAATTCCCTTAGCAAGCATTAAATACCTGCTTATTATAAGTAAGACAAAGATCATGGTGAAGGGGTTGTGTTCAACAATGATGATAAGGCATGTATACAGATAAATATAATAATATAAATTAGATTAAGATTAGTGAATAATAAAAAATACAAATTTTTGAGATAGGGGACAAGAGATTGTTTCCATTTGGGAGGACTCATGAAGGAGATTGCATCTGAATGTCTTTAGGACCCTTTCCTCCCCAAAGGGAAAAAAAAAAGCAACGGTTCCTTTGAGTGTATAGCAATGGACTCCAAAGATGATGGGAATCATAAAAAAAAAAGTTCACCAGAGACCAGAACTTAAAATTGTTAGAGTTGCTGAGTTATGCAATAGGGATGAAGAAGAATATGATTCTTCCCCACCCCCCAGTTGATGTAGTCACATGATTTAATCACAGATGCTGAGGTTTTAATGAGGTAAACATTAAATTAACTGCAAAGTTGTGGCCATACCCAGAGATTCCTTTAAAAATAGGAACACCTCTCTGAGTCAGAAGGGAACAATGTAATAGGATGAACAAACAAATTAGTCACACTCTTGGTGGTTTTAAGTAGATTTTAAGCCTTCAAGAAAGAATAAGCTCAGAAGCTTTGTAGATGGGGTGGAGAGGAAGAGATTTTTTTCTTTTCCCCTCTTCCCTATCTGCCGTAGTATCTAACAATGACTTGCCCGGAGAGAGGTATCTCATCTACTACCTGAAAGAGTTCAGGGCACATTTGAGGGAATGAACCTGAGCTCCCTCTCCAGACAGAACATGGATACAGAAAGACACCAACTTGAAGGGGGAAGCAGCTTCTAGGAATGAGACCCTTAGAAGCAAAGAGAGCCAGCTATGAACTTATGAGAGAGTTATCCTCAGTCAGCTAGGTGGCACAGTGGATAGAGCACTAGGCCTGGAGGCAGGAATACCTATATTTAAATCTAGCCTCCAAAACTCACTACCTGTATGACCTGGGGCAAATCACTTAATCTCTGTTTGCCTCACTTTCCTTAACAATAAAATGGGGATAATAATATTACCTATCATAATTGCTGTGAGGATCAAATAAGATAGTATTTGTGAAGCACCTGGCACATAGTAGGAGTTATATAGATGCTTATCCCCACCCTGCATTGTCGTCCCCCCCTCCCCCAACCCTTATGGAGTCAAGCTATGGACAGGAACACAACTTGGGAGTTCCTCTGAGCAACCCACCCAGCAGACACGCTTCCCCTTTCATCCAAAGGGAAACTTTGTGAAGGCATAACAAAGGGAGAAAGGACCTCAGGCCCAGAGTTCCAGGAATTGTGAGTTGCCTTGGCCACAGATATTCCTTATGTGTCTGACCCATTGCCAATGGGTCATTTACCCTATATTTCTGCACACTCTTTCTATGGGCTCTATGTGTATTTCTGGGAGAGTACACCCTACATTTATGAAGAGAAATGTTTTGTAGCTATTATTTTTTTCTACGTCATCTTTGCAGATGTTTTTCACTGAGAGCTAATTGTGTCTATTGATAATTGTTCAGGGGACACATACCAGTGAGAGCTTGTGAGCTGTAGTTTTTGAAGGGTGGCCCAAGAGGACAAAGCCCTTGAAACTCAAGGTAGTAGTTACCCTGTAGATAGTTTCCTTTGGCGGGGGTAAAAGAGAGGAAGGAATGGTGTATACAGACAGCGACAGTTTCAAGGAGACATTTTAAGAGAGTTTGTCTTTAAAACTTTATCGTTTCTCACATTTGTGGTCATACAGTTACCACTCCCTACAAATGGACAGTTAACATGACAGAGTGTTTAGCAAATGGAATATAGAAGAGTGTTTTCCATGCCAGACTTTCTTTTGAAGCTGTTAAGTGGGCTGTTTAGTGCACTACCTACAAATAAACTTGGCACTTAGGTGTTTTAACCATATGTCTGATTTTTACAAGGATTCAGGATTATCAATAAATTATAAATTGCATAATTAGAGCCAATTCTATGTGGAAAAACAGATTGGAAAGAGATGAATGGTATCGGTATCCATACACTATGCAGCCAAAAGGAGCTAAAATCTTCACATAAATACTCTTGGGCCTTTAAGTGAAGGGTTTACATTTTTGAGGAGAAACTTGGGAGCAGTCACTCAGGCACAAATTCTCCAATTTGAGTTTGCTGCAGAGGTAGTAAATTCCAATCAATGTTCTTGCTTTGCTCTTTGAAAAGTAGACTGAATTCTACAAGCTTTAGTTTTAAAACAGACAAACATAAACAGTAGCTTCCCAAGATGCATATGCTGGGGATGAATTAGAATTTTATTATACATCTAGGAAAATGCAAAGAATGACTATATTTTTTTATGTGGCTAAAATTCAGATATTTTAAGTTAAGGAAAATACTTCTCAGCAAGGCAAAAAAAAATAGTCCAAGATATGAGGCAAATCTATTACGCCTAACTGAAACGTGAAAATGTGTGAAAATTTAAAAATAAAGAAAAAATTTTTCACCCTGCCTAGAACACTTTTCAGCAGATGGCACTGCAGCTTTATAGGACAGTAGTTAAATATCATTCTTAAATTTAAGTATAAAAATATTCATAGAAGTCTTAGTAGGATCTCTTCTAGCCAACCACAGGAAGCTTCGTGATTGCCTAGAGGCTGAGAAATTACACATATAGGGTTCAGAATCACAGATAGAATTAAACATTTAATGGCCATAAGTTGACCTTGCCAAGGTCAAATTTGAGATAAATCCATGTATGATGCTATTCTTTTCTGTGATCTTTCTAGCTCTCACTAATTAATCATATATTTTCTTTATATTCAATACTTAGCATCTCAAAACTGTACCAGCATCACACATTTCACAGATTCACAGAGTGTTAGGGTTGTCAGGAACACTGGAGGACATCCTAGTTCAATCTCCCCTCTCCCTTAATTTGACTGATGAGAAAATTTAATATAGCACTTAGCACAGTTCATGGCACATAGCAAGCCCTTAATAAATGCTCGTTGGCTGACTTATTGACCAGAGGTGAAGTAACTTGTGTAAGTTCAAAGAGCTAGTAAGTGGAAGCACCAGAGGTCCAAAGAAGTAATGTTTTTGTACTCTAATCCAGGGCTTAGATTTAGGGGTTAATTTTTAATTACAGTGGTCTTTCACTTGTTTAATACTTCCCTAGACTTGATCTTTGACTATTAAAATAGGAGCATACCTGGGCAAAAAACAAAACAACTAGTATTGTTGGTAATGTACTTTTTATCAATCTAGGTCCCTATTTCTCTTGTCTACTTTTCTTACTTATCCATTTCATTCCTTTTTCCTCTTCCCTTTATCATCTTATCTTCATTTGCTTCATGAAGGGGGTTTTATGAAATTGTTGCCCCTTTGTCTGGGGCTACTCCTTTAATTGGGCACACACAGTTATAGTTTACAGTTCCCGTAGTTCTGCTCAGGGATTGAGAGGGTAACTCTGAAGGCCTGCTTTTAGCACTGTGCTGCACAAGTCCCCAACAAAATACTTCTGATTCATATCAGTCAACCAGATTTCAATTAGCTTTTAGATAAGATTATTTACTAAATAGGCTATATAGTAAGAATAGTCAGTACAAAACATTTTCTGCAAAAGATTGGGGGAGAGGGGCTGCTAGGTGGCTCACTGAGTAGAGCGCCGGCCCTGGAGTCAGGAGGACCTGAGTTCAAATGCGGCCTCAGACACTTGACACACTTATTAGCTGTGTGACCTTGGGCAAGTCACTTAACCCAATTGCCCTGCCTTCCACCCTCCAAAAAAAAAATAAAAAAACTCATCTCAAAAGATTAGGGCAGAAACCTCTCATAAATATATATATAGTCCTTGGGAAAAGTGGGGCACAAACTTGGAATATGATTATTGTATGGGACAGGGCAGCTAGGTCATATACTAGATAAAGAAGTGGCCCTGGAGTCAAGAGGATCTGAGTTCAAATCTGACCCCAGACACTTAAGCTGTGTGACCCTGGGCAAGTCACTTAACCCTGTTTGCCTCAGTTTCCCCATCTTTAAGATGAGCTGGAGAAGGCGATGACAAGAGGGTCATGAAGAGCTGGACACAACCAGAAAAGGACTGAACAAGAGTAACATAGTACAGGACATGTCACGCAGGGTCACACATCTAGTAGAAAACACATGTAACCAAAGGGTAAACTCAGGACTCATGGTTATTGGAAGTCCTTTCTTGAATCCATAGCGAGACTTCTCTGGTGCAAGCATTAAGGGGCTTCATTCCTCAGTGGAGTGGGGGAGGAAGAGAGTGATTCCTTCCAAATCATTAAAGGAAGATTATATTAGTTATTTTGACTGCCATGCCCCTTAGAATCTAATCTGGAAAGCATTTTAGGAGTCATATCACTCTGCTGTTTCATTTGAACCTTGTAATAAACTGAACAGCATATTTTTTCATGAAAAGGTGTTTTAAAGACAAACTTTACATTTATCTCCATTAAATTTCATTTCATTAGACTCAGTCCAAAGCTCCAGTTTGTAAAAAAAAAAAAATGGAGGTGCAAATTTTATCTTACCTCCCAGTGATATAGAAGCAGAGATAGAGAGGCAGTATAGAATAATGAATATAGTTCTGGCCTGGGAGTCAGGCCAAGCTAAGTTCAAATCCTTCTTTTGACACTTAAACTGCTTGTGTTCCTGAGTTACTGCATTGGTAAAATGCAAATAATAATAGCTGTAGTAACTGTCTTAGGAGGTTGTTGTGAACTCAAATGATATAGTACTTTTCAAATTCCAAAGCACAATATAATCATTAATTATTATGTTGGTTTTAAATGTGAAAAGCATTCCATCAATTCCTTTGTAAGCATGAAGGTGTGGTGGGGGGCAGGGAGGAGAGTAGAGTGAACATTTTTTTCCCCCATTCCCATACCCCTTGACATATTCACCCTTGGAGATAATCACAATGTTAACACATCATTAGCTCTTTACAAATTAGGAATACCTTTCTCTAACTGAGGCAAAAGGGTACAACTATCATTAATTGAACAATGATAGGCCATGTTCCTACAGGAATACACACACATATTTTCATATATATGTACATACACACATATACACAATATATATTTTTCCCCTATTTACATGTAAAGACAATTTTTAACATTCATTTAAAATTTTTTTTGAATTCCAAATTTTCTTTCTCCTTCCCTCATGTCACCCCTCTCTGAGACAGTAAGCAATTAGATATAGGTTATACATGTTCAATCATGCAAAACATATTACCATATTAGTCATGTTGTGAAAAAAGACAGAGGCTCAAAGTGAGGGAAAAACACGGAAAATACAGGAAGTGAAAAATAGTATGCTCCAATCTGCATTCAGATTCCACCAGCTCTTTCTCTGGTGGTGGATAGTATTTTTTCATGAGTCCTTCGGAATTGTCTTGGATCATTGTATTGCTGAGACTAGTTAAGTCATTCACAGTTGATCCTCATACAGTATTGCTGTTACTGTGTACAATGTTTCCCTGGTTCTTCTCAGTTCACTTTGCATCACTTCATATTAGTCCAGGTTTTTTGGAAATATGCCTGCTCATCATTTCTTATTACTACAATACTTATTCCTCACAATCATGTACCACAACTTGTTTAGTCATCCCCCAACTGATGGGCATCTCCTCAATTTCCAATTCTTTGCCACTACAAAAAGAGCCTATGGGACTTCAGTTAAGCTCTGGGGACAGTTACAAGTTGAATATGCCAGGAGAAAATAATTGGCAAAGAACTTAGTTCTTCACCTTTTGGGGGAAATAGGGAGTTTTCTTATGCTTCCCCAATTAACCATGGTGTCTATCAGTAGAGCTAATTTGACATAGAGAGGCTCTCAATCCTGCATTTGGTGAATCAGTTTAAGAGCATTTGAGGAATAGTTGAGGGAATACTCTACGGAAGAAGAAGTAATCAGTCTTGGACAAGGGCTGCTTCAAGGAATAAGATTTCTGGGAAAAAATAATTATGCCTAATACAGCATCAAGAAAGGGCTAGTTGTAGTAATTCAGAGCTGAGCTCTCTGAAGACTCTCAGAGCCCCATCCAGTAAACTACCCAGAAGAGATTATTTGCCCTAGGGGAGCATTATGAGATCTCCACAAGAAAAGAAAGGCCTTCCAAAGATTCCTAGTACTGGAGGGGAATGGAAAAAGCATTTATATAGCACCTAATATGTGCTAGATACTGGGCTAAGCACTTTTTATGAATCTCTCATTTGATCCTCACAACAATCCTGCAAGGTAGGTGTTATTATTATATCCATTTTACAGTTGAAGAAACTGAGGCAAATAGAGATGAAGTGACTTGCCTGGAGTCACACAGTTGGTAAGTGTCTGAGGATGGATTTGAATTCAGGTCTTTCTGACGCTAGGCCCTGAGCTCTATCCACTCTGTTTGCTAGGGGTTGCCTGAAGGAGTGACTAGCTTTGACCACATGTTCTTTATACACATGACCAACTACCTTTGTGCTCTGTTTGAACTCATACTTTCCTCGATGTATACTAGTTAGTGAAAGAGTCTCAAGCTTATGGGGCAAAATGATTTGTTTCTACTGTTTTCATTAAACCATCTTGATAAATGACTTTTGCTAAGAGCTCTTTCAGTTTACTGTCTTATTATTAGTGGGAAGCACACTAGTGGGGACTTGTGAGCTATAGTAATAGGATCCAGGACTCAAAGAGTATATCTTGAACCTGTGAGAGTAGTAGTCACTCTTCAGAAAAGTAGCCCAGAGGGACTGCTACATTTTCATTCAAATCAATGATAAAAAATACTAACAGCACCTAAATGCCTGTAGAACTCTACTTGAGACACTTCTCCATAGTGACATCTATCCAGTAGTATCTCTATCTGGTCTTTCAGACAGTTCCACATAAAGCTAACTCTATTACCATTTCTCCTATTCTAATTCTAATTCTCTTATCAATCTAACTTTATTATTGCATCTTTCCATTTTGTCTACAAGAATATCTTGACTTTGTCAGATATCTCGCTGAAATCCACATGTTGTGTTTATACATTTCTGTGACATCAGTTTAGTAAATCTGTTAAGAATGAAAATGATACTAATCTGGTATGAAATGTTTTTGATGACCCATTCTAGATTTTAGTGATCATTACTTCACTTTTAAAAATGTTTTTTCAAAGCATCCCTTTAATAATTCATTCTAAGAATTTTCTATGTATTGAAGTCAAGCTTTCTGGCCTATTGTTTAGATGATCTACAATTTTTTTCTTTCTGAAATTTGGAAAACTTGCCTATTTTTAGTTATATAACTCCTTTCCCCTTCTGCATGACTTAAGATAGTAATCCACTGTGTCACAGCAAGAAAATCTACCATTTAAAAAAATTTATTTGGGTTTGGTGACAAATTTATTGAGGAGGTACGTGTTCTTTTAGTATGTCCTCATTTATCCTGGCTTTCAACTCCCTGGAAACCATTTTTGTTGCATTCCTCCCAGTCTGAAGATTGTTCTCTTTGTTATAGAATATAAAAGCAAAGTATGAATGGGGTTCTGCATTCCCTGTCATTTCTTATCATTATATGCACTTTGAGCAGTCCTCTTTTTATTCCTTGCTTCTAACATTGCTAAACAATTCATTGTTCTTAGCATTCATTATCAACCTCAGCTTATTCTGAGTTTTTATGTTCCTGATGATATTCTTACACATTAGTTCCACTCTTTTTGGTTAATTTTTAGTTATTTGACCTTGCTGTCATCATTTTATGTATATATCTTTTAAAAATCTAATTTAGCAAGCACTTTCTTGAAATAGCTTTTCTTATTCTTCCACATTGAACTTGCTTTTGTTTCTTCTGTTAGAATTTTATTATTGAGAGTTTTCTGTCTTCCTTCAACTGTTAAATATTCTTCAACTGTTAAATATTTTCCTATGTTGAGGCTCCCCTTCTTTGTGTTAGTGAAGGTCCCTGAGAGCATAAGCCTTTTCTAGAAGCTGTTAGGGAGCTTGGACAATATTTAAATAGCAAAAGACTGATAAATAGAATCATGCTTTAGTGAAAAGAACAATAGATTCAAAGATCAGCTCCCGTACTTATTATCTCTCTAAGTAATTTACTATATTTGGTCCAAGTCTCTCATACATAAAATAAGGCTACTGGATTAGGTTTCCTCTAAGGTCTCTTCCACTTTTAAGTGCTAGGCTGCTAATGCTTCTTATCAGTTACCCTTGCCTATTTAAAGCATTTTCTTCAAATTATACAACTGAATAAAGTTCTAAGATAATCTTTTAACTTTTACATTATTAATTAGTTTAAGCAACTTTATAAAGGAACGAACGAACATTAAAGTATTTCATTACAACTTCTCTTTCAATCATAGTTGACATAATAATTCTAGGTGTAATTTAGTGTGCTCATACCCTCGAATTTTTTTTACTTAACACGTCTTATACACTGCCACGTATTGACCATTTACAATATAGTGTTCATATTATGCCAGAGTTTTTTTTAGACATACCCCAAACATTATGCATTTTTCTTTTCTTTTTTTCTTTCCAGGTGAGCTTTCATTAATACTTTGCTTATTTCTCTTTTGCCGGTAAGCTCCTTTTTCCCTTCTGAACTTTCTGTGGCAAAGGAGCTCTCCGCGTAAGAATTTCACTTAGCCAAAGGCATTCAGAAGGAATGCTTAACCTCGGTGTTACTTCAAATATTAAAACAAATGAATTCCATGCACAGCCTCTAGCCATAACCCAGGAGGGGGCCCTCTGTTTCGCTCAAGTCAGACTGCGAGAGCGAAAGGGGCAGAGCTACAGGAGGAGGGACCTCAAGCTCCGCCTGAATTCTCAACCCCGCCGAAGAACCCGCGTTTGGTAAAGCACTGCCCAAGACACAAGTGTCTACAGAAAGGGGAGAGTCCTGAAGCTTATGCCGCGTGGTTTCTCGCCAATCAGGACGCAGAGAAACGTGTTCGGAAAAAGACTACAACTCCCGAAGTGCATCGCGGCTGAAAGGGGTTCCTTCCTTCTGCACTTTTCTTACCCTTCCTTCTCCTGTACAACATTGTCTTGCTTCTCAGTAATTGCACCGAGCGCCTTTCCAGAGCCTGGCTCGGGATCTTCGGCGCTCATTCTTTTCCTAGGAGCTGGTTCCGACACCGGGGCGGTGCGGTTTCCGCGGGGACAACAATTGCGGCCGGACGGACGCGGTGGCGCGGAGGTTGAATGCTGAGCTGGCCGAATCTGTGGCTGCGAGTTTCGGAGGGCACGAGATGGCTTTGCTGGGGCTGATCAGGAAACTGGGTAACCTTCTGGCGAGCCCCCAACCATCCCGGGGCCGTACCCTGCATCCTACTCGGTCCCCTCCTCCCCGGACTCCTTCCTTCCTCCCCCCTCTCCTCTTTCGTTCCCTACTGAGGCCCGAGCCCCCTAGTCCCGACGACCCTGGGGCAACTCTGAGCCCCACAGAGCTGGCTTTGGGGTAAACAGCTTGTTCGACCCTAGGAAACCAAGCTGCTAGTTGTGATCGACTTCCTAAAAGACGCGTTATGTCGACCTCTCCCTCCCCCCACCAAAGTGCCATCTGGAAGACTTGTCCAGGGTGTTCTGAAGCCTTAGTGCCCTGAAATTTAAAACCGTCCTGAGTCTTCTGGGGACGCCCTGTATTTGATTCCTGAAGGAGATTTGTGTTGTTATTCCTTGACAGGTCATCCTCTGGCAGAGATAAGGGAGAGGGCACTCAGGAGTATTCTATGCAAGGTGGAACACAATTTGATTTCTTGTGTTGAACTCGTACAAGAGAAACTTCTTTTTATTTATTTATTGGAATGGTTCAATTTCCCTACTGTTCCCATGAAAGAAGAGGTTCTGAACCTACTCAGCAATTTGGTTAAGGTAAGATCATCTTGGAATATGAAAGAATATCACCAAATGATTTAATTCAGTAGCAACATACATATATGAAGGGCCTTATATGCACAAGGCAATACCTTAGGCTTTGGGGACACTTCTTCAGGGATTATGTTACAGTGTAAAGAATTCTGGACTGGGTGTCATAGGATCAGGGTTTGAATCTCAAATCAGCCACTTACTACTTGTGAGACTCTGGCCAAGCCACTTAATAATTTGGGCCCCAGTTTGCTGGTCTGGGCAAGATGACTTTTAAAGTCCCAATTGCAAATTTTTGGTTATATTATCTTTGATTTTGGAGGTATGGGTACTCTTATAGAATAATAGATTTTGAGCTGGAGGGGATCATTGAAGCCCATTCTTTATTTTATAGATGAAGAAACAGGCCCAGACAGTTTAAGTAACTTATCCATGATTGTATGATCTTGTGGCTGCGAGTTTTGGTTTGTAGCTAGTCAGGTCTGAGGTACGATTTGAACTGAAGTCTTCTTGATTCCAAGTCCAGTGCCCAATGTAATATACTGTGCTGCCTTTCTTCATTTTTGTGCATTACAGTCATTCATTGACTTTAGTGGATAAATGGACCTTAGAAAAAAATTCATCATTTGTAGCCATTTGCAGAATGAATTTCTGAGAATTTAGGCTTATTCTCATAGGATAGAGTAGGGCAGCTAATTGACGAAGTGGATAGAGTGCTGGACCTGGAGTCAGGAAGACCTGAATTCAAATTTGGCTTCAGACACTCCAAGCTGTGTGACACTGGGCAAGTTACTTAACCCTGTTTGCTTCAGTTTCCTCATCTGTAAAATGAATTACAGAAGGAAATGTCAAACCAGCATCCAGTATCTTTGCCAAGAAAACCTCAAATGGGGTTATGAAGAGTGGGACATTACTAACAACAACACATTTGAACTGTTTCCAGGTGGCATAAGCTCCAGTGCTTGCGTTCTTTTGACATATCATTCTAAAACACATAGTCATTTCTGTGTCATGATGAGGCTTTGAATTTAAGTTGGGCATTGAAAGATGAGAAAAAAAGAGAGTATTGCCCCTGTTCTATGATAAGTCATTGGAATTGGTTGGGGATACAAAGATGAAAAATGATACAATTCCTACAAACCTTTGAAGAGCTTATGATCTTTTGACTAAAGCTAGAAATGGGGTGGTGTGGGGTGTGGATAAATTGTGTATGTAGATGGATCTCAGTTTTTGGAGGACTGGCCTAAGTAAATTTGCAGAGGCACATCAATAATGGGGTCATTGAATGGTGATTTTTCTTTTTTGACTATAGCAAACCATGAGGAGCTTCCACTAATTATAGTGATTTGCTTGTGATTTGCATCAGTGTAGGGATTGTTCTGACTCCTTGAAGTAATTATATGAGCAGGAAGCATATGCAAAAATGATACAGCTTACAGTAGAGCATATGTTTTCCTTTGTGACCAGTGGTATGTATTTTTTGAATAGTGAAGATTAAGGGAAACTAGGTCAGTTGAATAATAGTTCAGTTCAATTCACTAAATATATTAAGTACCTGCTATTTTCAAGGCCCTGTGTTGAAGATTTAGAGACAAAAACAAAATAGTCCATGCTCTTAAGGAGCTTACATTCTACTTTGTACAGTGAAGAATGTACTCCGTCTTCAACCCTATTTCATAGAATTTTTAATTTCATTCAAAGCACAACTTAGCGTTCACTTACTATATGAAGTCTTTCTTATTACTCTCAGGTGTCAGCAGTCTGTCCTTTTTGAAATTACTGGGTAATATTTGCACATATTTATAATGCATATTTGCTGTATCTTCCAGTAGAGGACCACTGCCTCATTTTACAGATGAGGAATGTGAGGCTCAGAGGTGAAATGACTTTCTCAAGTTCTCCAAGGAATTAAATGGCAGAACCAGCATTTGAACTTAGGTATTCATTTCTTTGTTCAGCAGCTCATGAGTTGGAGCAAAGGCAGAAGATGGTGAGAGTAATCCAAGACTGAAGTTTGCAGGCCAACATCTTCAGTTGGATAGATGGCAAAGACCTCAAGAGAAAGGGGCCAGTTGAACTGGTTCACCAAGGAGTTAATTAAGATGGGGAGGTGAAGCCAGTGTGGTCTTTGTAGGGGTAATGGGCCTGGGAAAGAACTGAGGAATATAAGGATTAGACATTATGGTGAGGATGAAGAACAGGGTTTGTGTATCATCAATGCAATATTCATAGTGCTGACAGCGACTATGAATATGCTGGCGTAGTTCTGAATTGCAAAATATAACAGACTCTCTCTATAGAAGACAGACCCAAAATATTTATTCAGACACCAGAAAGCCAAATCCCAACAGCAGTAAACCAAATCCATCATGAGGAAGTTAATACACACTATCACAGGAAGGAGCAACACCATCCCAAAGCCTTCCCCCTGCCTGGGCCTTCTCACAAACATTCACAATCCTAGCTGTCTGCTTGCCTTCCTCCACTTTTTCCCACTGCTCTAATTGCTCTGACCAACTTCCTGCTCCACCCTGTTCAGCAAGCTCCTCCTACCACATGTGACTTAGGCTTCCTTGTGATTTAAGCAGGTCACATGGGTCTATTAATGGATGGGAAAGATCTTCCCATTAAACAAAAATATATTAACAATATAGTTCGACGCTGGGGGAAGTGAGAGGTGGAATACCACGACAGATTATGATCAGATAAAGGAATTTTAGAGTTTATGAACATGGAATTGTTGCATTTGTGGATGATGACAAGATCAAGGATAGGACCATCTTAGTGTGAAGTTGAAGTAGGTTTGAGGGATATGTCATGGGAAATGAGTTAGTTGAGGAACTTTCAAGTTAGGATGTTTGAGAGAGTATCAGTATGTATGTTGAAGTTAACTACTATGAGAAAAGGAGTTGAGGAGGAGAAAGACTGTGAGGCAGAAGCTGAATTCATTAAGGAAAGGAGGGTGGCCTGAAAGTCTCTAGACAACAGCCACTAGAATCTTAATTCAGTAATAAATATATTTTGAATGAACCTCAAAGGAGTAGAGGTTACTGGGTGATTGCAGTAGAGAGAGAGCCTCAACCTGGCAACAGGGTGCAAGGAGCATTCCAACACCCCCACCACAACCACTGTAGAAAGTGTGGCCAAGAAAGCTGTGTTACTAAGAGGCAACCAGGTCTCAGTGAGTGCAAGAAGATGGAGAGAATGAGAAAGGAAACATTTAAGATGAAAGGTAGTTTGTTGCCTAAGGAGCACCTATTCGAGAGAGCACGGTGGAAAGTGTGGATAGCTTTAGAGTGGAATGCTTTTGGGATTGTGTTAAGGGGGACGGAAAAAAGGTCATTCAGTGGGGCACCAAGAGCAGGGCTTGAGAAGTAGCAGCAGTTGGTGTGGTTTCCTGGTGTATTGTGGGAGTCATCTTGAATGAATTCACAGACTCAAGACCATATCCAATCCAAGCAAAGGCTTTTATTGAGGGTTATGTCCTCTGGTGAGCTGGGCTTCTTAGAGGAACCAGCAGCTTCACTAAGACAAGACAGGTAATTTTATAGTGTAATGATGCTGTTACACAACAGAAATTATGACTATCAAAAAGGCAGGAGGGGTTTGATTAGGGATTAGATAGTAGGGAAGGAGTCCTGGTCTGGGTGGAACTGGGTCTGGGGGCGGTAGCTAGCTAGAGACAGTGGCTGGGATTCCATTACATGGATACACCTGCTGTTCTAGTGGGGCATGAGTTCATGGACATGCCTGCTATTCTCGTGAGGCATATATGAGAAAGTTAGGATATTGGTGGGGGGGTGGGCAGTGGCTATGTAGGGGCAGCGGTTATATTGAGTCTGGGGGCAGTGGCTAGCTAGGGGCAATGGGTCTGCTATTCAGTGAAGCCTATGATTGAGTCTGGGAGCAGTGGTGTGGTTAAAGCCAGATTGTGTGGTTAAATCAAGACATACCTGCTGTTCAGTGAGTCCATAAGGAAGTTAGAATATTGTGGTTGGGGGCAGCTTTATTAGAACTCCATCACCGGGAATACAACTAGGATGGGGAGAAGGTAATGGGTTGACAGTATGTTAAAACATTGAAGAATGATTTCAGATAGGCTATTATTGTACATAGAGTATGAGCCTGGGAATTAAATTGTCCCAGGGGTCACTCAGTAGTGTGCAACTCCTGTTGATGCAGGGGGTCTGAGAGAGGGCCTAGAGCTGGATAATAGCCGCTCATAGAGGCTGGGGAGGCTTTCTGTGGTTAAACAGGGGTCCTGAGAGAGTGCCTTGAGAACTGTGGAGTAGCTGTTCTGGGAGGCCATGAATCACTCAAAACTAGATTGCTTTTGAAGGAAGGGAGCCAATGCTATGTTCCTGTCAACCTGTACTTCTGCTGTCCTTTTAGAGAATCGTGTTGTTAAGCTTTTTTTCCTGATAGTTAGCAGGTATTTTATTGTATGTATTGCTGAAACCATTCAGCAATAAGTAAGTCATAATTTTCTCTTATAGATTGATTCCTTTGGAGAATAGTTGCAGAAATGTAGTGAAAAAATAAAATTGGAAGATTGAGTTTAGACAGATAAATTTATAAAGTGTTTATCAAAGTACTTATGTGCCAGACATTATGTTAAATGCTAGAGATACAAAGAAACAAGACCATCACTGCTCTCACAGAATTGGCAGAATACAACACATAATGGAAGTTGGAAGATAAGAAAGGGGTCCTGTGTTGTTGTTGAATTGTTTCAGCCACGTCCAGCTCTCTGTGCCTCCATTTGGGGTTTCCTTGGCAAAGATAATGGAGTGGTTTGCCATTTCCTTCTTGAGATCATTTTATAGTTGAGGAACTAAGACACAGAGGGTATTATGTTATGTATATATTATGTATTATGGTTAGGAGCTGATGACTGAGAAGTGGTGATAGCCTAGCAGAGCCCAGGATTTTTCCAGGGCTAGAGTCAAAGATTTCTTTGAGGTGGAGATGATGGCCAAAGTTTTGTCTTTGCCTGCATGAAATGTAGTTGCTTTTGTTTATAGCTATTCTCAAAAGACTGTCTTCTTTTCATTTTAGCATCCATCAGCAGTCCAACATTTGTTCGATATTGGTGCATATGAGTTCTTCTCCATGCTTCGTCCTAATGTGGATCTAGATTTGCAGGCTGAAATTGATGGTATTATGGATGGCCTCTTTATTCTTCCTTCAGATGATTCTTCTCCGTATCATCGTTCTACATTTTTCCAAACCAAGCCATTTTTATGTGGACCCAAAACTGGTAACCTGAAGTTGATATGATATATTCCTTAAAAAAATCTCATTTTGCTAGAACTGTTGATGAATTTTAAAAAATAGACTTTATACAAAGAAAAGTGATCATCTTGATGAAACACCCTTGTATGTTTAATATAGTGGTTGGTTCAGCTCTTTTCTAATGAATGATCTCCTTCCCTAACTGCCTAGTACTAATTTTATATTTATTATGTGTATATTCTGTATATACTTATATGTTGTTTTCCCTATTAGAACAAAGACCTCTTGTGAGTAGGAATTGTTTCATTTTTTTCGTATTTATTTTCCCAATGCCCACTATGGGGCCTGGACTTTAATTAATAAATATTTACTGATTGATTGGATAAATCCAGAATGAGAAGGTGAAATAAAGATCCTGGAAACAAAACCTTCAACTAATTCATTGTATTAATCCAAAGGTTTAAATATTTTCATTTGAATTAAAATAATTGAGCTTGTCTAACAGAAAAGTGATGGCTGATGGTTTAGAGGAGGAATTCTTTAGTTTGGTTTGAAATTGATGGAATTTAAAAAATGTACCTATCTAATGTAAGATTCAGTAACTTTTTCTGTAGGGGATAGTAGATTTGTTAGAGATGAGAACAACCCTAAACAATGCCCTTCCAGACTTTTTTTTTTTATAAAAAACTTGTAAAAACTAAGATAGTAATTAAAAATTGTAAATTTTATTTTCATGAAACAAAGAAAAAGAGCAAGCCAATACAATTTTGGTAACTTTTTTTTTCTCTTCAGCTTTACCAGAAGAAACTGAAAGTAGACCTGGGTATTTTCCTCAGGACATAAATAATCTCCAACAGATGGAAGGCTATTCAGGATCACTGAGTATGTATATTTATGATGTTCATTTCTGTATTCTCTGTTAAATTTAAGTATCCTCTTTTTTGTAAATTTGATATCGTTATGAATGTTACAGTGTGTAATATAAAATTTAGAGTATGCAGAGGACACATCCTTTCATTTGAGGCAAGTAAATGTGCCATCCAAAAAAACAGTTGAGGACATTTCTGTTTGATGATGGACTGGCATTTTGAGTGCAGATCCACTTTGGAAACTTTTCCCTGGCTGCCCCAGAACTCACATAAACATACTTAGCCATTAGAGAGAATAAAGTGAAAGCTAAGTGAGAACAGAGAATAACTAGTGGAGTCATGGACTTCTAGAGGCTTAGGTAGGATTTTTAATTTTTTTAATTAAACTGCTGTATGTGCCTATTATAGGTGATAGAGAGTGTTTTAAAAAACTTGATGCATTTCTCATCTGTCTAAAATTTTTGTTATGTTTTCACTTAGCTTTGTTGAGATGACAGAATAGATTCTCAGTTATTGCCATGGACGTCATGTTTCGTATCATTAGTCCACATAATAAAGCAGGCAGGTCTTTAATAATTCCTCACTGAACTGAATGATATAGTGATATAGGGAATAGTTGAAAGAGATGTGGATGTCAGAAGGGGTGAAGATTCGCTTTTGAGTGGGGCTTATGAAAATGTTAGACATTTTTTGGTTTCTGAATTTATTTCAAAGCTGAGTTGAAGAAAATATTTAAATCTTTATTGTCTCTCTTGTTTTTGTGTCATCCTTATTTCCCAATATCTCTCCTTCTTCCCTGCCCAGAGAGCCTTCCTTTGTAACAAAGAATGAAAAAAAGGAAAAAAAAAACAGTTTGGCAAAATAACTAGCACATAAAATGAGCCTGACATTGTTAAAATACTATCCTAAAAGAGTAGTTTAATGTTTTATAGTTTTAACTAATTATTAGTAAAATCCTATGAGCTCAGTGTGCAGGCTAAAATTCCCACTTACTTTTTCCCCCTTTCTTTAAAAGAAATAATAACCAAAGCACCTTATTCTTTGATCACACTTCAGAGATAAACTTCTTTTTGTTCTAAGAGTACTTGTTTCTATATAGTTCTGTTCTTTAACTTGTTAAAATTTTTGCCCAGCCATTGTCCTTATTTGCATAATGGCCTTTGCCAATTAAAAGGAAATATGGAGAAATCGTGCTTCAGTGCTGCCACTTTAACTTCTGGAGTGATAAAGAACCATTTGAAAAATACTATTTGTGTATTCTGTAGCTTTTGCTTATCTTCAGTATTGTTGAATTTCCTGCTAACTGCTATGATGTAATTGAAAAGTGACATTCTAATTCCAAATCTATAACTATAATCATCCTCTTGTCTAAATTTTTTCCCTTTAACTTTTAATCTTTAACATATAACACTGTCATGAATATTTTAAAATGAACTTTTCTCGTTGGCATTTAACTTTAGTATTTAATGATATGTCTATTATTGTTAATATATAAAGTTGGGATGATCTCCACTTGGTAATTACTCCTTCTTCCTCACTCTGCAATCCAGCCATACTGGCCTTCTCTCTGTTCCTACAGAATTGACTCTCTTGTCAGTTAAGAGATAGCTAGGTGGCACAGCATAGAGTGCTGGCCTTGGAGTCAAGAGGACATGAGTTCAAATCTCCCCTTAGAACTTACAAGCTGTGTGATCCTGTGCAAGTCACTTAACCCTCTGTGTCTTAGTTCCTCATCTATAAAATGATCTCAAGAAGGAAATGGCAAACGACTCCATTATCTTTGCCAAGGAAACCCCAAATGGAGGCACAGAGAGTTGGACATGGCTGAAACAATTCAACAACAACATCAGTTACCTGAGAAGTAGGGGACAAAATGGAAATTTGAGTGGAAACTAAGATGATTATCCAGCTTAGTTCATGATAAATGTTTCTCATCGACTTAACTTCTGTAACCTATTTAATACTATGTAAACATATCTTTGGATAGGAAAAAGATCCCTTTGAAGATGGTAATGTATGTAGCTGTGGAAAACATTGCCATTCTGGTGACCTTGCCATCAGACTGTCCTGTTATTAAGTCTTATGAAATATTTGCTTGACTGCAGTTATAGGTATTGTACCTTTAATGTAAGATGGAACTTATGATGGGAATCTTGTTTTACTTGTCATTTTGTTATTAATGAAGGAGGGAAAAACGTTTGGGAGTTTGGTAATTGTAAAAATAGCTCTTTTGTCAACATCTAGAATAGGAAACTGTTCTGATAGAGAGCCAGTATGACTTCATTAAGTACAAGTCCTGCCAGGCTAATCTTATTTTCTTTTTTGACAAGCTAGAATGCTATAGATGTAGTTTTCCTTCAGGTAAAGGCTAGATAGCCACTTTTTTGTTTATATTATGATGGCGATTCCTTTTGAATGTGGATTAGAGCAGATAACCCCTGAGAAAGCCTCCAGTGCCCAAATTCTGTCATTCTGTGATAGTAATTACATGTTTTGCTATTTCATTAACAGTAAATCAGACTGTGAAATGTTTGAAGTTTTCCACATTTCCCTGGTTGCCGCTCACTGCAACAGATAGACATGTTCTTTCCTCTAATGAAAGGTATAGTAGCTGAAATGTTTAAATTATTTTTATTTCAGATGGTACTGCTCAGTATCCTATATAATAGATTATTAAGTTTTAAACTGTGGTTATACTCATTGAAGTGAATAAATAAAATCAGCTTATATTTGCCATTTTTTTTGTATGTACATATATGCCAGAAGTTTCTTATGTATTGTATGTTACCTGGGTAGGAATAATATATGTTGCCCCAGAAGTCAAAGGCTTGTATATTTTCTAGGACTTATTAGTTATGTAAATATCTATACTCCTTTTTATGTTGAAATTCTTACTGCTGTGAATTACTTTACAAAATGAAGTTGTCATTGACTCTAGACTGAATAAAACTAATACAGACTTACTTGAAATAAGCCTCAAGCAAGCTATCCAATGGTAAAAAAATTTTAATTAAACAGATTTTGTAATTGAGTTTCATTTGTTGGTGCTTTTTTAAGAAAAAGAGCTGCCTTTTATTTAGGGAAATACAACCATTGACTTATATTTTGAATTGTATTAATAGTAGTAGTGATGCAGCCTCACTTCTGACAGATTTCCCTTGTAGTAAATTGTATGCATCAGATGATTTGTTTAGAACTCTTTTTTGTGGCTGTGAAAGACATCAAAATTGATTGACCTCTGCTGGGATGAAAGTTCTAATCTTAGTCTCATTATTATTAAGCTATATCCAAAAAAAATGGTGCAAGGCATATATAGTAGATGATCTTAAATTAGTCTGAATGATCTATAACAGTTTCTGAGTTAGTCTTCCTGCCAGCCAGTTTCTTCCATCTTTACTCCATTGTCCATAAAACTACCAAAAAACATCCTGCCCCAAAATCTTCATCTCTGTTATCTCTTGTAGATATATCTTGGAGAAGGCATAAATTTAGCCAGGCATTCAAGGCTCTCCACTCATGTATCACTTACATATCTTTCCGACCTTATTTCACATTACTTCACTTCCAGCAAAACTGGACTACTAACTATATTTGGTAGCCTTTCTACAGAGAGCAACTGGAAAAAATGACTAAGACTAAGGATCTCACTTTGACCAAATAAGGAAGTGAATAGGGAAAATTCAGTGACCTGAATAGAGAGTAAGATGTTTGTGTATCTTCCATGGCCAAATGATTGCTACCTATTTCATGCTCAAAGTAGAGGCAAGTCTACCTCCTAGAAGAGGAGGTAAAGGAGCTCAGATGCCTTTCTGCTTCCCAAGTTATCAAATAGAACAACAAAAAAAATCAATTCTTTTTCTCTATACTTTGTCCTCATCTCTAGTCCTAGAAGGAGATCTTCAGTGTGAAAACAAAGAAAAATTAAGATCTGAGGAGACAAAGGGAAATCATGATTTTTACCCTGTCCCTGTTACCTTATCCTATCCCCTTACCCTCCTATTTCTTATTCATTTTTTTCCTGATGTTGACCCTTTTGAGAGCACCAAGCATAGTGGGTGTAAGTAGCTTTGTTTTTGATACTAAGTAGCCATGGCTGCTGAAGAAGTGTGTTACAATGCTGGCTGTGTTTTCTTTGGTGTTTTTCCCTGAAATGATAGTAGTGGGATTTTCGCTAGAGGCTGCTACTCATGGGGCTTTTCGACCAAAAGGAGGAACAAAGAAGGAGATCTTGGGTCTTAGGGCCTCCTTCCTCAAGCTACCTCCTTTCTTTACCTCGGAGTGATTTACTGCTTTGTCACAAGTGGTTTGCCTGGCAACCAGTGACAGTTAGCTTGTGGCATGGTATTTTGTTCATATGAGTGTTGTCTGGCCTGAATTATAAACATATGGAAGGTAAAGACTGCCTCATATGTATAGTGCCATCCATGAGTAAAGTGATGATGAAATGACATTACCGCTGAGAAGGAGACAGGTCTTTTGAGGATATCTCTTGAGCTTGGCTAAAGTGAAGCATATACTCATAGAACTCTCATGGCTTGGTCACCAGAGGTGACTGAGGTTTTGGCCACTAAGTTGCAGGATTGGGCAAGGTCCTGAAATGTATGGATTGCTCTCTGTAAGACCAAGAGAGAGGGGAGCCATTATGTGCCCAACTTGGAGGGGATAGAGAAGGAAAGGATCCTGAGGTATAGCATAGAAAGAATCAGTCTCATGGAATATGTTCCTTCCCATGCCTCTTGAAAGATTTCTGCCTCTGGTAATGAAATTTCTAATAATGCGGTGTATGGTGGAGATGCGTCCTCTAATAGAGTTGTTGAAGTATTTGATGATCTTCAGTGTGCAAGTAAGTTGTTTTCCTAAATAATGCCTTGATTTATTTTAGTTCTTTAAGAAGTAGTAACTTCACTTTAGTCTGGAATACATGTGAACTTTTGGAAGATGTTATCATGCAAGATTTTCCTCCTGAGATTTTCCTTCATCGGCCAAAGATTATTCAGGTAGGGCTATTTGGTAATATCTTTATATTTGCTAAAATATTTGGTAAAATTTGCATTTTAAAATAGTGAGCAGTTATCAATAAGATAAAAGCAAAATGGGAATCTATGAAGAGAATTTTATTATAGTGATGATGATAGTAATAATTTTCCAAAATTTTTATATTTTAAAATAAAGTACAGAGCATTACGCATGCCAAGGATACACATTTTAAAAAATTGGTTAGTGGCTACCCTCATTGTTGGAAGCAGCTCAGTTCTTAGCTGCCATGTAGAATATGGTTTGGACTCCTTAAATTTACCATGTATAGATGAGATAGAGAGGATCTTAGTTAAGCCTTGTAAAATTTGGGCAGAAGGGCAGTAGTCTACCTCTACAACATTTCTTCCTGCCACCTGTTCCTTTCTCATACTTATACATGTACCACTCTTGCTTAGGTGCTCACTTCTTGCCTGGACTATTGTAGTAGCCTTCTCGCTTTCAGCCTTTCCCTTCTCCAAACTGCCCTCCACTCACCTGACCAAATAATATTCTTGAAGCACAATTCTGACCATATAATTCCTCTACTCAGTGAAGTTCAATGGCTCCCTATTGCCTCGAGAATGAAATATAGAATCCCCAGGTTGCCCTTTGCAATCTGACCAGCTTGCCTCTCCTAAACTTTCTCCAAATGACCACCCTTGACATAGTCTATATTCTAGCCTAACTAGACTTTCTATTCCTTGAACTTGGCATTACCTTTTGGCTTTTGTGTAGTCTGGATATACAATAAATTCCATTGCTGGAATGTATTCCCTCATTTCCAGAACCCTAAGCATTTTTCAAGATGCATTTCAGGTGTCGCCTCCCTTGGGAATCCTTTCTTGATCTTCCTAGGTTTTAGTGTTCTCTCTCTTCATGTTCCTTGTATTTACTTATGTAGTTTCGTGTTGTTTCTCACACTATGAGCTGCTTGCGGTCAAGCGTTTTTCCACTTTTATGTTTGCAACCCCAGTTAGTATAATGCCGTGTATGTTATTGTTGAGTTGTTTCAGTTGTGTCTGACTCTTTGTGACCCCATTTGGGGTTTTCTTAGCAATTATACTGGAGTGGTTTGCCATTTCCTTCTCTGCTCATTTTATAGATGAAAAATTGAGGCAGACAGGGTTAAATGATTTGCCTAGGATCACACAGCTGGTTAAGTGTCTGAGGCTAGATTTGAACTTATGAAGATGAGTCTTCTGTTTCCAAGCTCAGTGCTCTATCCACTGAGCTACCTAGTTGCTGATTATATATAGTAGGACCTTAATAAATACTTTTTGAATTGAATTGCCCCTTTAAATTGCTTCTGTCATGTCTTGAAGGGTGTAAAGGACCTTGGGCAGGAATTGTGGCCATGCAACCCATGGCACATCTTCATGTGCATCTAGAAATGCTATACCATTTAATTTGGGAATAATCAGTTAATAATGCATCAGAGTTATGGGGTTGAAAGGTCATACATAATACATTCCCTGAGATTAAAATGATATGAAACACTTCATGTTCAGTTTTTCAGTATTGGTAGGTGAAGGCAATGGAAGATGAATGGAAGATAGTGAACTCTTTCAATGTCTGAAAGCCAGGTCGATTAAATAATGTAGAACTAGAGATAGTGAAAGGGCTTACTAATTCCTTAGAAGATGAAGACTTTATTGTGTTTAACTGAAATATTCTATGTTGGAGAACCTTCAGTTTTTTCTTCTTAGTCTTTTTTTTTTTTTCACATAGATTTCACTGTTAGCAAGCTTTGGCTCTTTTTCTTCAATTCTTTTCTTATTTTTGATTCAGGTTTACTATTGTAGCCTGGTGGAGTGAAAACAGTACTGGACTTCAGTTCAGAAGACCTAGGCTCAAATGTCACCTGCACTGATGACTAACCATGTTACTTTATGCAAGTCACTTAATGGCTCTGAGCTTTAACTTACTCATTTGTAAAACAGGAAATAATATCTGCCTTACAGAGATGATGTGAGGATAACACTTTGTAGTCTCTAAACTACTATCTAGATGTGAGCTAGAATAATATTTCAATGCCAAGTAATTTTTGACCCTTTGGTTCATATTCCTTTATAATATTTATAAATCTATTTATTCCTTTTGATGAAGGACCCTCACTCAACCTAAGAAAATCTGTACACATTTAGCTTCTGTAATTATTTGCAGAAAAATCAGATACATTGTTCTTATAATAACTTTAATTGTTATTTATTTCAGAATCTGTTATCTCTGTTGAATCTGGCATTTGGAAGAGATGAGCAGCCGTGCTTAGCATTAAAAGCACTGTCATGTCTCCAACAATTGTGCGTGTGTTTGAGAAACAGACTTAACTTTCACAGAGATCCAGGATTTTTCTCCTTTAAACAAGGTCTTTTTCTTTATTTTTTCCTTTAGACTCTGGCTATATGTGCAACTACAAGGGAAAAAGTCTACAGTGTATAATGCTATAGAATGGAGCTTGTATAACTTAACAATACAAAAAGAACAGACTGCATATAAATAATAGAACTATTTCCAGACATTTTTTTCTCCAAGTATTTACATTTTACCTTGATCGCACTGATGATAATAATGTAACCAAGGTGTTCTTGTGAGTTAGTGGCTATAATTTGATTTCTGGTTACTATTATCACCTTTGTATTTCTTATATTTTCATCTACTTGATAATTAATTTTGTGATTTAGTTCAAGGTTGAATGCTGATGAAACAGTGGCTTAATATTGTTGGCGAGAAGGAAATAAAATGTTCATTTTCATTTTCTTGCTCGCCAAATTTTTATTTAATTTTTTGGTAGTGTGTTAAATGCCTAGTAGTGTGAAAAAATTAGTACACCTTACTTAAAAGTAAGAAATTTGTGGCTTTACCTGTATTTGTGTTGTGGAATTTTAGGTTTTTAGATTTTAGAAGGATTTTAGAGGCCATCTGGTCCAGGATACTTTAAAAGAAGTTTTATTGATGCCTTTTGTTTTAATTTAGAGCCATTTGCCTTTAAGAGTCCTCTGTCTGTTGAAGGATGAAGTGACTACTTTTGAGAATATATTAAATAGTTTTATACTAACTTTTTTTCTCAATGACTTTCCATTATGATTTCAAAGATTCTGTCACAGGAAAAAATTGATTTCAACATGTAAGAGAAATTATATGTAATTAATGTTGATATTCGTTTTAAGAAGCCATCATTCATTTTTGACACAATGTCAAATCCTTTAAGGTTTTGCAGAACAAGTTTGGAGGTTTCTTAAACAACAAAGTCCCTAGGAGTTAGTGTTACCTTAGCCTTGGCTAAAAATTTTACTGCATAGACCAGAAAATATTAAGTGGGAAGGAAGAAACCCTAAGTCAATCATGTTTTCAGTCAGTTTAATAAGTTCAGCTTGATTTGAGGTAGGAGGTACTGACAGGAAGATCTCCCTTGGTTGTTATGATTATAGTAGTTGGGGAAAGCAGGTGATAATTACTTGAGTAACAGTAGAAATTAGTGGTCCTTAAGAATGGCTTCAAAAAAGGTTGAGAATCTTAGTAGGAGAAAGCAGAGTAGAGTCCACCATGTGTAGAAATCTACTATAGAGCATTATCGTGGAAATTCATGGTTTCTGAGGAAATATCAGTTGCCTTCATAGAGTATATATATTTTGTGACTGAACAAGTACTGTCACCACTCTGGGCCTTCTTTAACTCTTCTGTGAAATGACAGTGTTGTACTAAATTATCTCTTAAGATTCTTGTGAGGAATTGAGCTGTGAGGCATTGTGTTAACATCAAATATTGCTCAGATTGTGTTTTAGCCTGGTGTTGTTTCATAATTAGCTGTGTGCATGCTTTGTATAAGTGAAGGCTTTGGTTTGGCTAAGAGAATGTGAGTATAACTTTAAAAAAAAATGCATGTGTGCCTATATCTGAGAGGAACTTTAGCCAAAGGCCAAATTCTATCCATGCCAATCTGCTCAGAAAGAAGCACCATCTAATGATAAAATAGAGTAACTTATTAAGATATCAAAATAGTATTTGTGACTTGTGATTTCTGGGTTATAAAAATCTTGCAACATTAGTTGAAAGCAGAATATGATAATAACTTGGTGGTACTTTGTCATAACACTTCACAGATAATTTGCTTTTTCACTGAGAGTTTTCTGAGTGATGCCATTGTATTTTGAAATTTAGGCAACCACAGTTGCTGTGTCATTACAAATAATCAGAAGAATTCATTAAATGGAAAAGCCATTGAAGGTCATTTTTCAGACAACTCAGAAGGTTTAAGTAGTCCTTGATTTGTAGTTTTGAAATGTACTATTAATACCACTGACAGTAAATGATTGATTGATAGCTAGAAGTTTCAGAGTACCTGGTAACTCTATGGAAAATATTTATGTTTTTGACCTAGCTAACAGATAACTCTGAATGAATTTTTGCTGTAGTAGCCTATTTGGTTAATGTTAAAGGTGAATTATATTGACTGGGGATTTTCAAATACTCATTTTGAGGTATCCAGTATGAAGATTACTTCTCTGCCAGGCATAACTCTAAATCTGTGGCAAATTAATAGAGATATTTTGTTATGGTAGATTTGGAATCTGGGGCCAGGTTTTAATCTCTCCCCTAATATTTAATACTCATATTTGTGACGTTGGCATTGTAACTCAGCTGGGCATCAGTTTCTGTCTTAGGTCCTTTCCATCTTCTAAACCTTATGTTTATATAATAGCTGACGTTTGTATAGTGCTTTATTTTAGGTTTACAAAGTGCTTCATATGCATTACTTATTTTTTCCTCTCAATAGCTCTTTGAAGTTGGTGCTATAGGTAGCGTAGGCTCTTTTACAGATGAGGAAGATGCTCAGAGGTCAACTCACTTACCCATGGTCACCCAACTACCAAGTGCTGGGCTTGGCATTTGAATGCAGGTTTCTGTATTTTCTAAGTCCAGTGCTCTTTGTACCACATTCTGTTGCCTCAGCCTATGACTGTATACAGGAGGCACAAACCTAGGGTTTTAAAATTGCAAAAGGTCTTTGAAAGAATTATATGTAAGTAATTCTGATGGGTTTGGCTAATTCACACATTACTGATAATTTTCTTATTTTTTGATTCTATCAGACACAGTTTCCCAGAATTCTTCCTTGTCCTATAGCCGTGAAATAAGAGGTGCCCATCATTCCCAGAATACTTCCCCTGGAAGCAGTAGCCCTCGACCTTCAGTGGTTGGACACGTGGGCTTGCGTCCCAGAGGAGATGGCCAGGACTGGGATACAGTATCTTCCAGGTGACCTTAATGAAAGTGGATGGATTAGTGAAATTATCTTAACAGTTAGAAAATCTGTTGTTTTTTGTTGTTGTTTATATCATAATGAGGCTATATGAAGGATTTATGATTTTTATCGGCCAATCAATAAATATTTATGAAGCACCAGCTCTGTGCTAGACACTATGCCAGGCACTAGGGAAACAAGTACAAAGAATAAAAAACAAATCTCTGCTTGCAAAATGTTTTCATTCTAGTGTAGGAAGTTTCTGATATGGGAACTTCCTTCACCAAAGTTGAATATAACCCTTCTGGACCTGGTTGATAAGTCCTAGGAAGTAAGCTGAAGCACCTGGGGGTTAACGTTGATGGTGATGACATTAGGAAATACCCGAGATAGGACTTCAATCCTGGATTTCTTAATTACACGAGCAACACTCTGACCGCTACTTCTCACTGCATCTCTGTTTCTGTTTATGTGTTAGGAAAGAAGCATTTCTCTCTTCTTCTCTTTGAAGCAGTAAACACATGTAGACCTAGCTTTAAACATTAGATGTGTTTGTGAAAAGTGTCTTAATTTTTTTGGTAAACGCCAGCATTTTAAATGCATTAAAGAAATACATTATCTAAAGAATTTTTTGTGAATCCTATCACTAATCAAAAAAAATGTTTAAAAATAGATTTTTCCTATGTTGAATGTGTTTAAAAATAAAGTTAATCTGGATATTCAGTAGTAAGTATTGATATATGCCTTATCTTTAGTCTAGAAGTATTTTGAAAACATTTTATATTTATCTTTGCATGGGAGGCAGTATAGCACAGTGGATAGAGAGCAGGCCAAGGAACATAAAGACCCTGGATTCAAGTCCTGCCTCTGATACATACTGATTGTGTGTGATCCTTGACAAACCACTTCACCTCTAGTGTTTCAGGCAGCTATGCCTACAAAGTTGTGAGAAAGTGCTGAACTGTATTGGTAGGAGGAATTTCCTCATCTGGGAGTTCCTTATACCAATGAAACAGGTCTAGTCCTTATCCCTTCTATATAAATTATATCCTATCCTCATATAGTCATTACAGTATATCAGATGATGATTATGCTCATCAACCAGGATTGTGGATTTTTTTCCTATGAAACAGAGAAAGTTTGAATTAGGTATTTTTTGCCTCTTTTTATTCTTCTGTCGTGTGTATGTGTGTGTGTGTGTGCGTGCTTGCTGGCATGTGAGGGGAGGGGAGTTTGGGGAGGTTTCCTTGTTGTGAATTCTTTATGCTAAATATTTATTGACATTTTCCCTCCTCCCAGGAAAACTCGGTATCCTAGAACTTCTTTCTGTTGTGAAAAAAAGCCTGTCCCACTAAATATTACTTTAATGAGAAGAGCTTACTGATTTCTTTGGAATGGTGCATTTTGCAAGACTTATTAAAATTTATTTTGTATTAAGTGTATTAATTAAATTAGGTCTCCACTCTTTTCCTTTGTTAGCATTCTTTTCCAGATAGAGTTTGAAAAGTTATAAATGAAAAAAAAAATTGAGGTCATGAGAGAGAAAATAAATAGGCATTGGAAACATTTTGTAAGAATCACTGAAAGACTACCAGATTATATGACTTACCTATTTTTTTTTTTTTGAGACAGTTGGGCTTAAGTGACTTTGACAGGGTCACACAGCTAGTAAGCATCCGAGGTCAGATTTGAACTCAGGTCCTTCTGACTCCAGGGCTGCTGCTCTGTCCACTGCCTTAGTTGCTCCATGACCTATCTCTTCTGAAATTTCTAAGTTAATTGCAAGACTGTGCTGTAGATCTGTTAGTTTTGTTTTTCTGTAGAATTGAGCCATGTGGTCAATGATAGAAGTTTCTTATTGCTTCAGAAATGTGTAACATGGTTCTAGGTCCACTGGAAGAACAAAATACAAATGAAATTTTTTGCCTCAGTTATAATTTTGAACCATTTTTGTAGAATTTAATCATGTATTTGTTTAGAGATCTACCATTCAGTTTGCTTAGGATTTTGGCAAGAAGAAATCTATTGGAGGGGGGAAGGCAGGACATTTGGGGTTCAGTGACTTGCCCAAGGTCACCATAGCTAGTAATTATCTGAGGTGAAATTTGAACTCAAGTCTTCCTGACTCCAGGCCCTGCAAATTATCTACTGAGCCACCTACCTGCCCCAAATAATAAAAATAATGTTTATCTTGTGCTTTAAGCTTTTCAAAGGGCTTCATATATTACCTCCTTCGAT